>RSEE01000051.1:0-486057 GCA_003971905.1 Moniliella sp. 'wahieum' | reverse complement strand
TTTGCCGGCCCAGGAACAATGCTTTAGGCTGGTACCCAACTCACCCAGGACGCAAAACGCCATCATGTCGCCTATTGATTCCTCGAGGCCTCAATTATCCCATCGATGTGCCGATTCTTCGCCGCCTTCTTATCGCGAGTTCCGGGTGGCCTGTGTACTGGTCACGTGTCGGGGACAATATTCAATGTTCAATGTTCACACGCGTCCTCCATGCATCGACGCGGCGCGTTGGAGAATTTTGGCCACTTCGTTGGGGTGTTAATATGGCTTGACGCGGGGGCTCCTTCCGGCGCAGTAGCCTCGCTCGCCACTGGCCTCGTTCGATCGATGGGCACCACCACCACCACCACTCCAATCCGCCGCCATGACCAGTGCTTCATCCGCCGGAGCGCTCGTTCTTCCCACGCCCTCCGCGTCCGAGTCGGACGCAGAGGCCGCCTCGCGTGCCTTTGGTTTCCCCCATTCCCAGGCGTACACCATCCAGCTCACGCTCATGCGCGCCCTGTTCCACTGCATTGAGCACGGCCACGCTGGCATCTTCGAGTCGCCCACTGGCACGGGCAAGTCACTGTCGCTTGCGTGTGCCGCGCTGACATGGATCGAGCAACATGCAGCGTTCCACGCGTGGTGCCCTTACGACTGCACCTTTGTCCACCCAACTCTCCCCCTCGCACCATGCCGCCCCCAGCCTGGCCGACGATGACGATGTACCCGACTGGGTTACTGCCCACGCGCTCGCCAAGGAACGAGATTGGGCAGCCGAGGCGGAACGGGACTTGAGCCAGCGCATTGCCACCGCTCGTCGACAGGAGCAACGCTTGGTCCAAGCCAAAGCAACGGCGCCTGCTCGCACCCTCGTTCCAGCCGGGCGGACTGGTAGGTCGTACGCTACCTCGCATAAGCATGCGCGTCCGCGTATCGATGTCGGAGACGAGGCGGACGACGATCGTTTTATTCTGGGTGAACACGAAACCAATGTCTCGGTGGCGGACGAGATGGCTGCTTTCCTAGGCACCCCACGCCCGAAGCAGACGATGCCGGTTTGACACCCGAGCTGAAAGCGCTGTTGCGAACGTACGAGTCCGCAACGTCGGGATCGGGTCGGGGAGCACTGCATGCGAGTTTGACACGCGGACGGCGTTGGCCTCCATATCCGAGGGCGGATCAAGGCGGGAGCGCGAGTTGGAAGAGTTGCTGACCCAGGAAACCAAACCCCAAATCATCTTGGCCAGCCGCACGCACAGCCAATTACCCAGTTTGCCGCTGAAGTGCGCAAGACGCGGTTTGCCCAGCATGGGCTTCGTGTCAAACCGGTTCGTTCGGTTGCACCGCTTCGTGGGGGTCCCCGTGTCGAGATTGGTGTTGAGGATCCCGCGACCGAGGGTCTTCCACCCGATAAGCCTGCGTCCGAGGGATGGGTATGGGAGACCATCCCCCTGCGGGCCATTGCATTGGGCAGCCGAGCCCAGTTGTGTATCAATGACCAGGTCCGTTCTCTGGGTGCGGCCAGGGGGACAGAGGCGATGAATGAGCGGTGCAGAACTGCTCACTGCGCCGCCACGGTCCGAAGCCAACAAACGAAGAAAAACGAACAGCACCACCACTTCCTCTTCCCTCGCTGATTCGCCTGACGAAGAGGATTGCCGGTGCCCGTTTGCCCCGCCGCCTACAACCGAGGGATTAGAACGCACCATCCTGTTCCGCTCCCATGCGTTTGCCCAAGTGCGAGACATTGAGGACCTTGCCTCACTTGGACGGGACTTAGGAGTATGTCCCTATTTTGCCTCGCGCGCTGCCACCCGTACTGCGCATCTCGTTACCGCACCCTACAACTTGTTGTTGAGTGCCTCGGAGCCAAATTCAGGGGGCGTGACACTCAAGGACAATGTGGTGCTCATTGATGAGGCCCATAACCTGGTTGATACGGTCCTGGGACAATACACCTTGTCGCTCACTTTGGCGGATGTGCGCAGCGCGCTGGAGGCCACCCAAGCCTATCTCACTCGGTTTGCTACTCGTCTCCGTGGGGACAACGAGGTCCAAATTCGTCGCTTGGTGGCTGCGCTGACAGCCATGGTGGCAGCCATACGGAATTGGGCTTTGGAAGCAGTGGCGCAACCGAGCAGCAAGACTAATGGCCATGGCCAGGGCAATCAAAAGCCGCCTCTTCTTGAAATGGGAAAAGGACCCCCTCGGTCCAATGGCAATGGCATGCCGGACCTCTTCCCTTCTGGGACTCGCTTCAAGCCCAAAGAAGCCATCTTGACCGCCAGCAAGTTTGTCGCGCAGATGGGCGGAACAGGGGATCTGATCAACGTACGTCTTCTCTCGCTTCCTTCTCTTCAATTCCAATTACGAATACTGACACCACCAGATCAGTCAGCTCGCGCTTTCTCGGTTCCTTCATGAGAGCAAGTTGCTCGGAAATTGGCAGGGTACGCGGACGTTGCCGCTCGACGCAGCAGCAAAGCAAACCCAAGTAGTCAGCCACCCACTTGCGGAGCAGCCTTCCCGTTCTTCACACCCTTGCCCGTTTTCTCGACAGTCTCGCTCGATCCGATGGAGATGGTCGAGTCCTTCTGCGTGTCCAAGCCGGGAGCGAAGCAGACCTGGGTCGCAACGTGAGTATCAAGTATCAACTGCTGGATGCGGGTAAGGCGTTTGCGCCTGTTGTCCAATCCGCCCGGTCTGTCGTTTTGGCCGGTGGGACCATGTCGCCCATGGCACCCGTGGTGGCGCAACTATTTCCTTCGGTCAGAGGACGCGGTTGATAAGCTTTCCTGCGGGCACATTATCCCCTCCAAAAATGTCCTGACGAGTGTTGTGTGTTGGCCCGTCGGGAAGACGGTTGGAGTGACGTACGAGAAACGATCGGATACGCAAATGGTGTGTGCCCCTCCTATTGTCCTGCTTGGTGTGTTGGCTGATCCGGATGAACTCGCTTCTTTCTGTCAGACGGACGAGTTGGGTCAAGTCTTGCTCAACGTAGCCTCGTCGTGCCACACGGAATGGTCGTATTCGTTCCTTCCTATGCCGTCCTGGCGGCGTACAAAGCGCGATGGCAAGCCAGTGGTATGTTGGGCAAACTGGCGGACCGCAAATCCCTCTTCTACGAACCAACTCGAGTGGCGAAGTAGAGGCGCTGCTGGGGGAGTATGCGCGGCTGTCAAGGCCGCTCCCAGTGGACGAAGGCGCGGCGCCTTTTGTTTGCTGTAGTGGGCGCCAAGCTGAGCGAAGGGATCAACTTTGCTGACGACTTGGCTCGGGCGGTGGTGGTGCTTGGCCCCCTTTCCGCACGCCGGAAGCGCCGAACTACAAGAACGATGCGCTTTGCGCGCGAGAACCAGCCACGCGCAAGTAGCACCGACGCAGGCAAGGAGCTGTACATGAACATGTGCATGCGGGCCGTTAACCAAAGCATTGGAAGGGCGATCCGACATGCGGGCGATTATGCCGCACTACTCCTTGTGGACGCGCGCTATGCTCGCTCCGACATCGAGGCGCGTCTGCCCGGCTGGATCACCTCGGGCTCGCCAGATTCAGCGACGGCTGGGACGGGGCCAGGGGGCTGCGCAAGCCCCGGACGTTCCCTGAGACTCTACGAGACGTTGTTTCCTTTTTTATGGGGCACAGATGAGAAGGGGGGGGGAGGGCGCTGGGGGATGGAGGTGTTGTCTGCTTGGCATTGTTGGCAGCCCCAAGCGCAATCGGATATGCCTCAGCCACATCACCTGCCAACTAGGTAGTAGTATAGGTCCCGAGCGCATGTCCGCCGACTTGACAGATGCCGGGTTTGTGGTCCGAATGCGGTGAGCTACCGGCCTTGTGTTCTCTCAACGTATCAACGTGCAATCTGTCTTTGGTTTATCCTTCGGGTGTGGTACATGTATGCGGCCTGTAGATCATATAGTGTTTCTTCGCCTGCTAATTATTCAGGCACAGTAACATAAAAGGACACAGGAAACAAGGCCAACCAGCAGCCCGGTCTAGGGTGGAGAATACAACTTCCAATACGGAAGTGGGCAACGCCCAAAATTGAAGAGTCAGATCTCACATCCGACAGCACAAATGACAAGACGCTGTCGGGCAAAAAAAGAGAGGGGCACCACCGAGTGCGGGGGTCAGAGAAAGAATGAAGACGCACTAGATGCACACACAACCAGTGTGAGACAAGTATTTAGAAAGATCAAGAAGGTGAAGCAAGCCCTGAGCGAACAAAGAGGCCCTGAACCGTTTGTGGACAGGTAAGGGAGCAGGGGCGGAGTCGACCAAACTGGGTGAACCAGGGGAAAGTACTCGCTGTCCCTCTGGAACAACAGCAAGGTAGCTGCCGATTGGGTGCGACGTGGGATGGCGGGACGGCTATCCAACGGGGGAAGAGGTTGAAGGGGGGGAGAAAGGGGGCTCATCGCTTGCTTCCGTTTGCGGGAGAAGGTGGCTCTTCGTTGCAGAAAAGACTGGGGGAAGAGAAACGGCGATCGGAAGGTACCATGCCAATCGCATCCGTGGAATGGGAGCCCTGCTGAAACGAGTAGTAACACACTCATCTCCCACTGCGTGTATTGAACCATTGCGAGCCAAGGGCAAAGACCAAGTGGAAGACCGAACCCCAGTCTTGATTGACATGGCCAATGTACTTAGTCCCATGCCCAAACTCGAATTCCTCCTTGGTGTTAGGACCGAAGAGCGAGGCAAACTGGTCGCGGGTTTGGTAATGGGCTGACGGACGGAGGGTCAGACAATCTTCCCACCCTTGCTGGAACCGACGACCTGCGTTCGGTAATAGTCAACTTGGAAGGCGGTAAATAACTGATTGAAGAGGGCGACTGGGCTCTGTCGAATGACGAGCTCCGGTGAACACCAGGGGAGATGAGAAGGAGACTGAGGCTCGTGAAGAAAACGAAAAGAGAGGAGCATACGACCCTGCGGTCCAAGATCGGATACGAGCATGGCGCCCCATTGACATCACTTTCCCGAGGGTTGGAAGACGACAAGGGAAATTCCACCTGGCCACTGGTATGTGGTCGCTGCAGACGTCGAGGCAATTCGGATTGATCAGCTCCAGCAGTGACAGAACAAAGGGATGTCAAGCGGGTTCCCCTTGGTTCCACCTAGATAGGTCAGCCGTGGCGCTCGACTGGCCTTGCGGAATGTGGTCCGTGGAGCGAAGTGGGATGGAGGGACAGTAGTAGTCAGTATTTGTTCCCCCTTTCAATTGATCCGGAATGCCATTGTTGATCGATGCACCAGTCCTGAGGTGATGTGCCCCCCTTCTGCGAGATAGAAACCAGGATGATGGCGGGGGAGAAGTGCGCCCGCGAGACCGGCTCAAATGAGCAGAAGTTGCACGACGTATCGTACCAACCGAAGGCTGCGGAGGAAGCCTCGATTTCGGGATGGATTCACTTGGGCACACCATCTCCTTCT
This sequence comes from Moniliella sp. 'wahieum', assembly GCA_003971905.1. Taxonomy (NCBI): domain Eukaryota; kingdom Fungi; phylum Basidiomycota; class Moniliellomycetes; order Moniliellales; family Moniliellaceae; genus Moniliella; species Moniliella sp. 'wahieum'. The sequence continues at coordinate 480,630 of RSEE01000051.1, read as the reverse complement.
TTGTCGGGTCCAGCGGGAGTTGAGGGGCAGTACTGGATCGGGACCGACCTGGAGGGTTAATCCCAAGACCGAGAGGACCGACCGGGGAGAATTCGTATGGTGTAGCCCAATCGTCCGAATGAGGGCTCGACTTGCTCCATGATCCGGATTGAACGCTGCCGCTTACATGTCCCACCAGCGAGTCCAGTGACTCTGGCACATCAGGCAGAAGTGAGAGATCCCCTCCAAAAGTACAAGTCTCCTCATCGCACGATGTGTCAGTCAGGCTGTCGCTGCTGCTGCTCCGACTCAAGGTACACAACACTAGTTGAGGTGTGGAAGTACTTTCTGGATCCACCACGCTCTCGCCGCAATGGTTTGCATCGATGCGGCCAGTGCAAGCGGCGTATTCTAGGTTGGCCGTCGATGACGCATGGTTAGGGGCCGCTAGGTTTGACTGTGTTGGGGGAGATGGAGGGCCATACTTCTGGAAGGCGACACTTGGATTTGGGGAGGGGAGGGTAGGCTCGGGAGGAACACTGGGGTTATGGCTGCAGCTGCGGGAGGCGGTGTCTGCGGAGGAAATGATTGGATGGGAAAATACCGCTTGCAGGACTTGGAACGAGCTAAGAGATCGGGCATGGCTGAGACCACCGTCGGGCTGGGTGCGTGTGGGCCAAGAAGAGGGTGGGCAGGGCTGCGTACCGGTGGGCTTCGACAAAGGGCCCAACCGTTTGGGGCGGCTGGGCTGGGCGGCGTGTGTGGTGGGGGGCGCGAGGAAGGAGGCGGCGGGGGTGGCAAAGCGGCGGGCCCAGCGCCGGAGGTTGCCGGTGGAGCGGCGGGTGAGGAGGGGGAGATGTGGGCGGGTTGGCCCCGTGCCCGTGGGATGCTGTCCCCGAGGGTGCCCATGAGGGAGGGTGGGGGGTGTAGTGACGACGGGGCGGGATGTGGGGAGGCGGCGGAAGGAGGGGGCAGGTGTATGTAGGGAGGGGGGTGAGCGGTGACACGTGGCATGTGGCGTGTGGTGCATATGTTTCTACACTGAACTAGTGAGGGAGGCTGACGCTGAGTGGCTGCCTCACAGCCCCAGTGCGGCCCCAGATAGAGCTGTGCTCGTTTCCCACCTTGCTGCGAGAAATGATGCAGGCCTCGGCTGCCAACAGATGCCTCGCTATTTCAATCGGTAGAATTTGAGACTCTTACTACAGAGGTCCATCTCACGGGTGGGTTCGAGTCCCACGTGGGGCGCTTTTTTGGGCAGCCACGACGGGTGGCATCGCGTCTACAGAGTTAAACGTTAACCCCACCTGTCGAGGTACGCAAGCAGAAAATGAGACAGATCACCGACGGTCGACAGATGTGCCTGGCAGACCCCATGCGGGGGGGTGTTGCCCCGCGCGGGGCAAAGAAGCACATGTAAGGCCGTGGCAAACGAAAGCGCCGAGGACACGTGTAGGGAATAGGCTGGCCGGTCACTAGTAGATGACTAGTCACGCGCACGGAGACTCCTGTCGTGCATGCCAAGTTTCTAGCGAAGCGTCATGCACTTGATGTGAGTGGGGCGTTAATCGCGTTAATAAGCGTTGGCTCCAGGCACATTCGGCGCCCAGCCCAGCCGGGCGGTGGCGTGCGCTGACGTGCGTCGCGTATAATGCGCGGGTCCTCAGCGCCTGAGCCATACGCGTGGGCATACTACAGGCGGGCCGGGCACAAGGCCACTTTTCTGCTAAGCCCATTCGCCTCAACCTGCTGTACCCGGTTGTGCCAGGCTGTACCCCGCCTTACTCGCACTGCTGCCGTGTTGCAATGTCATGTCACACACTCCATGCTCAGTACTCGGTACTCACCCCTCTCACATGCTACCCCAACGCATATACCAACACCCCAACACAGTGCTCCTCTCGGCCTCTATTACCTCTCCACACTCGCGCTCCTTGCTTCTTCTCTTGCTCTTGCCCCTGCCCTTGTCATTGCGCTTGCGCTTCGCATTGACCTTCTCATTCCTGTGGGCTATTCGCCTTTTCCTATTGGGTGTGGCGTTTGCAAGAAGACATCATCACGGTCTCCCCTGTGGTCTTCCCTGACATTTCTTCACTCCGTCTCTCTCCAACCGGTTGCGAGACTCTACTCGCCTAGTTCCAGTCCCGTCGACTCTCCAAAACACCACCGCATTCACAATGCCCCTCTCTGTCGGCTTATTCACCACCGGTCAAAAAACTGTCTCCCGCGCGGCGGCCTCCGTCTCCACCGATTCCACTGCCACTGACAGCTGGCGTGGTCGCGTCCATTTCCGACACCACCTTCATGGCCGCCTAGGTCCACGCATCATTTTGCCCTTGACCCCTCTGTCATGGCTCCCACCGCCTCTGCCAGTCGTGCTGGCGACTGCGATGTGCACACCAATAACAGTGTCAATAAGGCAACGCACCTTACTTTCACTGATCCATGGGCAGGACCTGGCACAACCCAAGAAGCTGTGAGCGCCACTTCCTCGGTCTCGTCCTCCAATTTTGTTCACGTCCCGTTCAACCCGGTTTCAGCCCTCCCTTGCCCCATTCGAGCATGTCCACCAACCCGATCAAAACCTCCACTTCGGTAGGGTCAGCGACCGTAAGCGTGCATACATTGGTCTCCCCAGAAGAATGGGAGAACGATCCCAGTTACGTACCCGTATCGGCTTGGCCATATCTCGTCCCCACCAGTCTCTCCGTTCCAAGTCACTGTGGTCTAGTTCACTACTGGGGAGCCACTCCACTTCCTCGTATCCAGGCCGGGTCGCCGACCGGAGCCTAAGCCCTTACCCTATTTTTATCTCTTGACTTACATTCACCCCCAGCCGAAACCAGTTTTGGCTGCTTCCGTTTGGAGCGACTCGACGGCCGACGAATCAGTCGGTTGGGGTGAGGAGGTAGTATGGTAATAGGTTGACGATATTACCTTGAACCCCCCTCCCAGCCAACACCCTCATGAGTTGCCTGCATATCCACTTGATGGGCCCAACATGAAGCGGAGGCGACTGGACGAGGGTCCCACGAATGTGGTACCCCGCATACTCGATTCCTCTCTTGACTAGTAATGGTCCAAAGACGTGTACTTGATGGCACTGTCAAAATTCTCTCTCCCCTCGTCTTCAACTTTTTGGGTTACCAATTCAGCTGTTCTGTTTCCTACTAGTCATCAGCCTCGATTCTGGACGAGACATGAGTCTCATTACCCGTTACCCACAGAGTTGTATAGATACCTTTTATTGGGGCCAAGCCGGAATGAGGCATTTTGAATCCCCATTCATGGCTCGATATAGCCGACGAGGCATGGTAGTATGTATGGCCCGAGTGGGCTTTCGACATGCAAAAATGAGGCCAACGGACGAGATGCAGATGAGAGAAAATGCCAGTAAGGCGCGGGTATGAGTACTAGCATGAGGTTTTCCCTGCTCTAAAATGCCACTCACTGGACGATTGTGCGACAACGGTTCTGGTCCCCTCTGTCCCTACCACTGGACTCCTGCAGTGCAATCGCCATCTGGATGCTTCCACACAACAGAGAGAGTTGATGGTACTGGTCAAATGCGGAATTCGAGTTCCTTGTCCGCTGGCAGCCGACGAGGGGAGGACAAGCCGGCCTTTGTCTTTACGAAATTGGTCGTATTCTCCCATGAGACGTGAGCGCGTGAGCGAGTATCAGCCACGAGGGGATTGTGGGACGACGGTGCAAAAAGCGATATTAGCACGCTGTGTGTGTGCATCGTAAACAATCAGTTGCAAGTTGAAGCTGAAGATGAGCCTCAATATGTGTGCCCTTCAACTTTCAAACAATCTCCCAAGGGTTATTTCCAGCGACCACCACCGACGTCCAACCCGCTCCGGCTCTTCCTGCCTGCCGCCGCCGCCGCCGCAGCTCACTTGATCCCACTGTTTGCCCTTGCCCTCGCCCGCGTCTTTGTGGTGCCGCGCTACACCATGGTTACCACACGCCGGGCCTTTCGTACGTTGTTTGAGCCCGCACCAGCATCCACCAGCATCCCTCCCGCCTCGGCACCGACACCAACAGTGGTACCGAGGGTGGTGCGTCGCACGGCCGTATCGGATGTGAAGGCAGAGATTGATGGCCCTAGCACCCCATCCAATCCATCACCAACCAAGCGCAAGCGCTCCCCTGGTTTTGTCCCATCTCAACCAACTCAGCCTAGCGTCGACCAGGATTCCAAGCCTCCACCGCCCCGTGGTGGTAAGAAGTCTCGAACCAACCGTTCCCCTAGTAAGCTGAAGATCAAATCTGAGTCGGGTGCATCCAATGCGCCAAGCTGGCCTGCACCTACGGGATGGCAGACCACGTACGCCCTTCTGAGTGCGGAAAGGGACTGGATGGCAGCGCCAGTGGACACGGTTGGGTGCGAAGCCACAGGTGCCACCTCGGTGCGGGAATTTGCTGCGTCTCGTGCTTCTGCACGGCCTAGAACGGGAACGGACCCTGCGGCAAGCAATGGGTTGGAGTTGGAACCAGGCGAGACGTACTCTGCCCAAGAGCTCTTGGTTCGGCGAGAGTTTGCCACGTTGGTGGCCCTGGTCCTCTCGTCGCAGACTAAAGATGCCGTCACGGCGGCTGCGGTCAAAACGCTACAGGAAACGCTACCTGGTGGGCTGACAGCCGAGTCGGTGGCCGCTGCCTCGGACGAAACTATTCAACAAGCGATTGGTCAAGTTGGATTTTGGCGCCGCAAGACTGGATACCTTCGAGGTGTAGCGATGCAGTTGTTGGAGCGACCTGGCGAGTTTCGTGGTCGCCCGCCTCACACATTGGAGGAGTTGACTGCATTTCAAGGAATCGGGCCTAAAATGGCCTTTCTTTCTCCAATCCGTAGGAGAAGGACAAGGAATTGGGGTTGACACCCATGTTCATCGGATTGCCAGCCGATTGGGGTGGACCCAACCTTTGACCAAACCCAAGAGCACCCCGAGACAACCCGAGCCCAACTGGAAGCATTCCTACCCCGCATCCTTTGGTCTCATATCAACCCTCTTCTCGTGGGACTGGGACAAACGATATGCACGCCTCAGTCGCCGCGGTGCGATATGTGTGCGGTGGCGGACCATCAGCGCAAGCTGGGACATAAACGAGGAGGACCACTCTGTCCCGCCATGCTGACTGTCGCCCAAGCTCAGAGCCAACACCGCGTTCCCCTCCCTTGGCGGTCCCACTCTGATATGCTTAGTCGAAGATCCGAGGAGGGGGAGAGTGGAAAATCAGTTCTGGGGCCTACCACTGAAATTGAGTTGGAGGTGGATCAATTTGTTGGAAACCTGCTAGCTGGGCCCCAGCCATCAGGGGGAGGGAGATCAAGCAAGAGCCTGAGCCTGAGCCTGAGCCTGAGCCTGAGGAGCCTGATTGGGCCAAGCTTTCCGACTTGTCTCCGTCGACCACTCTGAAGTTCAAAAAGCCAAAAGAGGACCGTTGGATGGTAAGATGGGGAAGATATGCCCATACACCACCATCCTGCCGTTGTATTGATTGTGAAGCGCGCGAACCACAAAAAGATGGTGTTCTCAAGTTCATGGCCCAGTCGTCAAGCGTGAACCTGGATGCTTAGCAGATAGTGTGAGCCTTGTCATGTACGCCCATTGCGCTTGTTGGCGAGCGACATCCGTCATGTTTGGCCCGATGGACTCGGTGTCGACGGTGCATTTTGGTATTGCAGCCGTTCTGTGAGTATTTAGGGAATGCGAACTGCAAGTAGTAGCTTTATTCGTGGCCACTCAGCATCTCCTTCCGTTTCTCTTCGTTCATTGCCCCCCACTCAAGGAGGCCTTCCAAGCGGAAAAGGGGCCGCGCAGTATCTGCACCAAGGTGAGCTTGACCCATATTGCCGTCCCTTGTACCCCATGTCCAAAAGCCGAGGACTATAGCAGTCGTGTTCAAGCCTTCGGGAATGGTGAAATCTGTGGCACGCCCATCCCTATCAGTTGGTTTGCTTAATTGTTGTTTAGAACCTTGCCCTAGTAGGGTCAAATTCATTCATCAGTGGTATGATTAGCCGCACAAAGCCCGACAGGGTAGACCCAATTGATTACAGTCTTCGCGGCTAACTGGTCATCACGACTGTCTCCTACATTGCACTTGGGGGGACGGATAGAATGTGTTGACCATAAGGGAATGGAGGACATGAATGTAGAGACAGGAGGCCATGGTTGTAAGCGCAGTACTCTCACCCCCGGACAGGTGGTTCGCACAGGACAAGGAATCCGACACGACATGGCGCGAGGAAGGAAAGGAGATCATCCTCCAAAATCCATTTTTTGTTGGGGCTGCAACCAAGAACGGTACGGCAGGAAAGGATACCAGAATCGAGTAAGGCGAGTAGTGAGACGTTTACTTAAGAACCTCTTCTTGCGCAGCTGCGACGATGGCCCACTTACGCTTCCGGCAGTTCGTGGCCCGGGGAGGGAGGCGGCGTAGCATTTGCGGCAGATCTGCTTTTCAACATTGGTCTTAGATGCAAGAACCTTGAGCGAAGGCTCAATGATACCACCAAGGAGGCTACCGGAACAGTTCAGACACACAAGCTCGGACAGCACGGGAAGATGGGGGCAAGCATACCTCAGCGACATGTGCAACGTAGAGTCCTCTGGATCCGTAGTCAGCCAGGGTACGGTCGTCAAGCAGTTGCTTTCCAGCGTAGAGAAGACGTGCTCCTCAGCGGGAATGCCGGCGCGCGCAAAGTTGAGCGCCTTGACCGACTGGACGGTAGCCTCAGGCGCCACCGCCAGGGTCAGGGTGTTTCCCTGGACAGAGTTGACAAGATCTGCATGTCACAAGACCTGCACGGGGTCAGCTGTATGCTCGAAGCGGAGCACCAGCAAGGGAGCAAGTTCATGTGCTTCCTGGCCATGGTGGTGGTACCGGCGTCTCGGGGTGAGCGGTACTGACCTTTGTGTGTGGTGGTCCGCAACGGCACGCCAGCCGCACGGCCAGCATCGGTATGCCGAGGCAGAGGGGGGCACCAACCCTAGCGCAGCCGCCAGTCGCGGGCAGTGCCGAGCTGGAGGTGAGACTGGCGATGTGCCCAACCCTAGGAAGGCGAAGCCGCAGCAGGCAAGCACAGAGCCAGTGTAGCTACCTGGTGTCGTTTAAACAACCCTGTTTCGATTGACTTTCAAAGTGTCAAGCGTCCTGCGTCCCGTCCCGCGTCAACGTCGTCAACGGTCATGCATGAAATTTGAAATGCCGATTGGTGTCCGCATTGGCTGTGTACGTCATTACAACTTGCAAAGATCCCTCCGGGACGCGTGAAGGGAGCGGGCATCGTGTCTCAGCAGCTTGCGGCTCACAGGAACCACCGGCTGTCGCTTGTTTCGCTGCCGCCCGGCTCCGCCGGCTTTTTCTGCTACCGGAAGCAGGCTCTGAATGGGAGGCGTCAGCGTCAGCCCCGACAGGCATCAGGTCTGTCTCTGGCCTATCGGCCGCCTCCGCCTCCGGCTAATCATTACAAAGCTCCTCCGCGCTTCTCCTCTCCCGCCCCCACCACCTTCCCTTCCCATCCACTCTGCCATGCCCCCGCCGAATTCAAAAGAGTACACACCGCGAGCAGGTCGCTGCCCACAACAAGCCGGCGACACCTGGATCATTATTGATTCGACCATCTACAATGTCAGCAAGTTCGCCGAGCTTCACCCGGTGGTGAGAGTGTCTTCTACTCCCAGGACATTGCGGGTGACGATGCGACGGAGACCTTCTTTGGTCTGCATCGCCGCGACATTCTCGACAAGCCCATGGCCAAGCGATTGATTGTTGGAAAGATTGTCGACGAGGAGCCGATGTGAAGGCGAAAGCCCTTGGCGCCGTTTCGCCCGTCCCCTTTGCCGAACCTACATGGCTGCCCCCGTATTCAAGACGCCTTACTTCAAAGAGTCTCACTACCGCCTTCAACGCGAGATCGCGCTTACATCGAAGCCAATGTGATTGAAGTCGCTCGGAATGTGAAGCTAACGGCAAGCGGCCGCCCATTGACCTCGTCAAGGACATGGGTGCCCGTGGCATCAATGCGATGCGCATGGGACCGGGCAAGGTGCTTAAGGGCCGCAAACTCGTTGCTGATATCAAGCCGGAGGAGTTTGATTATTTCCACGAGTTGATCATCACCCAAGAGCTGGCACGCTCAGGTGTCCGTGGTTGGATGGACGGTCTGCAGGGCGGGATGGTGATTGGTCTGCCCCCCATTGTCAACTTTGGCTCGCCGGATCTGCAGAAGGAGATTATTGAATCTGTTTTGGCCGGCGACAAGTTCATCGCCCTTGCTGTGACCGAAGCGTTTGCCGGGTCGGACGTGATGGGAATCCGTACCACCGCCAGGAAGCAAAAGACGGGTCGTACATTGTCAACGGTACCAAAAAGGTACGTGTCCGCTCTGTGTGCCGAAAAAAGGGGATGCAAACTGACCGTGTGTTTTTTTGGACGAGTTAGTGGATTACCAATGGCCACTTTGCTGATTACTTTACCACCCTCGTCAAGCTTATTGACGAGGAGGGAGAGGAGGGCGGCTTTGGCGTTATCTGCATTCCTCGCATTGAGGGGGTTGAAACCAAGCAAATCAAGACTCAGTACTCCACAACCGCGGGCACAGCATTTGTCACGTTTGACGATGTGCATGTTCCCCAAGTACTTGGTTGGCGAGGAGGGAATGGGCATCATGGTCATTCTCTCAAACTTTAACCATGAGCGCTGGTCATGTGCTGCGGTACGATTCGTGGAGCCCGACTGATGCTTGAAGAGAGCATCACTTGGGCCTCGCAGCGCAAGGCTTTCGGAAAACCGCTGACATCGCAGGCGGTGGTGCGGCAAAAACTGGGTGCGATGATGTCCGAGTGCGAAGCTGCGCAAGCCTGGCTGGAGGCGGTCACGTTCCAGATGAACCAAATGCTACAAGGAACAGTCCAAGTACCTTGCCGGCCACATGGCCCTGCTCAAGTCATGGGCAACCGAGATCTCACTAAAACGCGCGAACGAGGCCATTAACCTCTTTGGAGGCCGTGGCTTGACCAAGACAGGGCTGGGCGCGCTTGTCTCGGCAGCGCAGATGGGGACCAAGTTTGACGCTATTCTTGGTGGCACAGAGGAAATTCTTCGCGACTTGGGTGTACGTCAAGCACTGCGGTTTATGCCCAAGACACACAAAATGTAATTGGAAAGTGTGTACCGCCTGCAAAGTCTCAGTCCTCTCAGTAATACTCAAGCTTGAACTCAAGTCTCATCCATATTTTTTGCCCATCTCTGCTGTGTGATTGATTGCACGACACTAAAGCCCGACGCTCTCTGGCGCGTTGGCCTACGGATCTTTGATTACCATGAGAATGCACACCGGAGCATGTGATGCACTCTACATACGAACCCAGAATCGCAGCGTACATCTTCATAGTATCTCTCTTTCATATATCTTCTGCAGCATATACCACGGAAGCACAAGGAAGTAGCCTTTAACCAGATGTTAGTCTCTGCTCATCGTCCTTGCTGGCCTACCACATAACCCGCGGCGAAGGCGAAAGTGGAGACGTGCAACCATCCCATCGTCTCTGTTGGAGAGAGCTGATTGGCCCCTTTTATACGCCAAAGGCATCATCCATGGGGTGACAGAACTACGACGTTTCTCATCACACAGTTGGGTGCAGGTGTGACAACTACGACGTGGAGTTAAGACGACAGCATTTGCACTTTAACGGTAGCAGAGATCTCCGATAGTTTAGTGGCTATGACACGTCCCTGTCATTTACTAGGGCGTTCGGACGAGACCCGGGTTCGATTCCCGGTCGGAGAGATCTTTTTACCGCTCTTTTTACTATCGGAAGTATTTGAGGCACACCGATCGCACCATACTCGCTCGTGTATTCTGCACTGGCGACGCTTGCCAGCTTATCGTCTCGTCGAGGCTCTAGGGCGAGCCAAACGTTGACAGGGCGCCATTATGTGCTGCGCGTGCTAGTACTCCGGGTGCACGGGCCCCGTGCTTAGCTAATACACTCCCCCGCGTGGCGGTCCCTAGTCGCAGGCCACGTGTCGCATGCCACATGTCGCATGCCACACGCCACATGCAACAGCCCCACCTGGGAGCACGCGTCGCCATTTCCACTTTCAAATTGCACTTTCGGCCCAGTCGTTTGCTGGCCGGGGTCTGCCCGTCCACCGCTCCACTCCTATGCGACGCAAACGCAAGCGAGGGCCACCCCACACGCCGCCGAACCGCCTTCTAGCCCATAGCATTCATGGAGAAGCACCCCCCCAACAGACAGGAGCAAATCTAGCATCTTTAGGCGAACGAGGATGCGAAGCTGGCTCCGGCGGAGGAGGCACATCCCGCGTGGTCTCAACCGAAGCAGCCGCGGATGTGGGCGCTGCTGCAAGCGCTGCTGTATGCGCTGACGCCGGCGAGGCGGAGGAATCGAGCCCACCGCGTTTTGACGTCCTGTTCTCTGGCGTGATACCAGGCAAGACTTGGGGGAGGAGGAAACAAACCCATGTCCACCGCCCACTGGGGGGTGCCCGCGGAAGTATAGTGTGAGGTCATGGGCCCCTGCGCCTGTGCCTGCCGAGGAGCGGGTCCGTTCCGGGCCACAGCGAGGCGCGAAATGGTGGCTTGCAGGTGCCCCAACATAAAGTGGTGCTGGGGCGAACAAATCCCCTCTGGCTGTTCCCGTAAGAACTGAAGTAAGGTAGACAAGGCCGTGTCGGCCTCGTGGAGCGAGACGGGCCCCTGGGGAGGTGGGGTGGAGTGCCACTGCGGTGGGTGAACCATAGGGGCATGTGGGCCCCGGGTACAGGGGACTGGGATAGTTCCAACTGCCAGACTGACGCTTGGCAGGAGGCATGTGTGCATGCGCGCTCGCAGCTCGCTTCCCAGTGGACTTTTTGCTCTCACTCGAGTCTGACGATGGAGCGGGATTGTGCAAGCGGTGCCGCGCTCGAAATGAGGAAAGCCATTTGTCCGAAGGAACAAAGGGAGGGTCAGGAGAGCCCGAGTACATGGCTACCCGAGGTACTTGCGTCTCCCTCGGGCGGTTGGCTTGCCCGCTGGCTCATGTCAATCTCAGTCGCTTTGGCGCGAAGTTGGTCATTGTCCGGTAGGGACGCCTTCCGACGCCATCGAACGCACGTATTCCAACAGCTTACTCTCGAGAGCGGGGCGGCGGATTGTCCGGTTCCGATCAAGGAAGGTTTCGTCAACCTGCATCGTCAAGTACCGGTCCTTGTGTTTAAGAATTTTGCTCACTGTGCTCCGTTCCAAACAAAAGAGCGCAGCAATATCCCCTTGCTTCATTCCAGGGTTGGCCACCGCATGCTGGCAGATTCGTTGTCGGTCTGCGTCGTCAATCCGCGTCTTGTGTTTTTTGCTTTTGGGCTTACCAGTCTTTGACATCATACTTGTGTCTGGGCCCGATATAATCGAGTTGCTCATCGTCTCGTCGTACCCCTGTGGAGGGTGGAAACGTGTGTGGGGTGTGTAGATGGGAATGGGCTGTGGGGGCGACGCACTTAGATCTAAGCCAAAACCCGGAAGTGGCGCGTAGCCCGGCTGTGACGCGGTTAGCGTTGGGGCAAAGGAGCGCGAGCGACACATACTTCATGGCCAGGTGAGGTGGCATACATAGGGTGGATGGCATGGGCATTTGGAACGACGCCACGAAGCGAGGGAGGCTCAGTGCTAACAGCACTGCTCCTACGACAGATGTTGGCTCTGGTACTGGCACCGCTTCAGGCACAGGGACCGAATCTGGTTTTGGCGTTACTTTTAGACCTGGCTCTGGGGCTGATACGGGTCGCAAAATGGAAGGATCCACCTCTGGGGTGGACGTCGGGACAGCGGCTAATGTAGGAATGTCAGAGCTGCCGTGCACAGACGCGGGTGCGGAATCGGACGCCGATGCAGACGAGGACGTCGGCTCCGGCACGACCGTAGATGGGGGCGCGGGCGCTGGGGGAGGGGGAGCGGAGTGCGTTGCCTCCACTTGGTCGGCAGACATGGAGGGCGCGTCGGCGCGTTGGATGGTTGGACAGAGCGACAGGCAGATGGATGGCTGGCTGGCTGGTCGCGTCTGCGGGCCTGCTGCTTCTATTTCGATTGGAGTGATTTGAAAGAACGTGATGGGAACGAATGATGGTGGCCAACTACGCGCATGGCGCTACACTGCCCCCACGCTGCACGCTGAAGCTGTGTCACGGCTTGATCACCGCGGCACAGCGCCACTGTCTACCGCGGCCGCCACCAGCGCACAGCATGCGTGTCACCAGCATCAGCCACCAGCATCACTTGCATTCGCCGGCAGCCCAGCGCGGGTGTTGGCCCACTTGCATCCTGGTTCCCGTTTTTCGCCCTTGGCCGGGCTGCTCCATTGGCTCCGACGGCGGATCGTCGTCTCGAACTCGCTTGCCACGCTTGCTACCGCCGTCCTTCTCGGCCCGCCGCCCGCCACCCTTCTCCCCAGCGCTTAGGCCTCCTCCTGCGCACCCTTGCTCTCTAGCGATGGCTACAGTGGGCTTATGGACTGGTTCCTTGAGCTGCTGCTGAACTTGCGCCGTGACCAACGGGCCGCACTCAGTCTGAGTACTCAGATGGCCCCGACTGGGGGAAAGATAGCGAGCTGATCACGAGCACGGAGTGTTACATGGTACCGATTACCGACTATCGAGGGGAAGCGATGTCGGTACGTTGTCAGTCGTCCAGAGACGCTGCAGAAGGAAAAAGCAAACCCAGGAAAACCAAGGCGCAGGCGTGATGACATGTGACATGTGACAGGGCAGTGACCTAGTGTCCGTGTCGCGCTTCTTGTCTCTAGAGAATCAATGTAATCCAATCATCGCCATGTCACATCACTGACTGTGTCAGCCCCACACTGCCGCACCGATGCAATTTGACTGGATGCCAGTAAGATTGCTTCTATTACTCCGCCCTTCACATGCTTCACAGAGAGCCTCCCACATCCCACCACGTTATGCGTTAAACGTTAAACGTTAAATTAAAGGCCCGATAGCATGGACAGGCCCGTCGTGTTGGTCTTCGAAAGCATTCAGTACTCAGTGACGACGCTGGCGTCCTTGTTACAGGATCCTTCCCCAGGAAGGTACCTCAAGGGGGTACCCGGTACCGGTACGTTCAAGCTAAAGACACGTGTCCGCCATGTCGGCAGCGTCAGTGACAGCATTTTGTTGGAGGCTTTCTGAACTATCCACCCCCCATGTGCATGACCTCATTGCCTGCGTTACACGTTAGTGATCGTCAACCGGTCAAGCTGGTGAAGCCGGTGAAGCTTCAAGCTCTTCAAGCTTCAAGCTTCAAGCTTCAAGCTTCAAGCTTCAAGCTTCAAGCTTAAGGAAGATCTAGAACAGAGTCATACGCACAGCCGGTGGGTATGTGTATGTGACCCGTCAGGCCCGTCAAGCCAAGCTTCAAGCTTCAGCGTCAGCTTCAAGCTTCAAGCTTCAAGGAAACAAGAACGGAGGGGCGCACTTAGTACTGAGAAAAGTATATATTGTCTCTCAGCTGAAGGCAACGCGTTTCTCCACAATATAACTGTGTGTGCATGTGGGGCCTGAAACTTGAAAAGATAGTGAGGGCAACACACAAGCGATTGATCCGGCACGGACTCTGCCACTCATATATATCCCAGTTGCCGAAGTTGGTTGCGAGTTGAATTGACCTGAAAAGGGAGGGGAAGAAGAAGTGAAGCGGGCGGGGTGAAGACAAGTGAGGTGGTGTCAAATTGATGGCGTCCGAAGCCCAAGCTCATCACGCGACGGCGTGCACGTCTCCGTTTCAAATTTCAATCTGGTTAATGCCTTTCTTTGTGGGGTCTTTGGCACCCCCCCATAACCGGGTAGCGGGGTAACCGATAACCCGCCACCGGTCTGTTCCTCCTGCCCACCACTTCTCTAACATTGCTGCCCGGCCATCCTGATGGCATGCCATCCAAATCCTGACTCTTGGCATCCCTATAAAAACATCCTATGAAGCAGGCAGGAGTAGAACTAACATATTTAGGATGAATGGGGGGGCAGTGTTGGAGCCGGTACATCCCTTGACGTAGACTCGTTTGAAGCAGCAAACGAGTTGGACGCCATTGCCGGTGCTGGTCGGAGACCAAATGAGGAGATACATCGTCCCCGGTGCGTTTTGAGCTCCCATTTTCTTGCATAGAAGAGGGCGATCTCTGGTGATGAGGTGAGATTCCGGAGCCATGTCCAATGGCCCAAGGAATGGTACTCGGGGGAGCATAATGAGGTGGGGAGGCTTGCGCCTGGTTGGGGGGAGGAGGAGACTGTCCGCTCCCGTTCTGAGCAGCAGCGAGGCGCGAAATGGTGGCTTGTAGATGCCCCATGAGAAAGTGGTGTTGAGGCGAACAAACGTCCTCGGGCTGTTCGCGTACAAATTGAAGCAGTACAGCCAACGCGGAGTCGGCCTCGCTTAACGAGATGGGCCCCTGCCGAGGTGGAGTAGAGTGCGACTGCTGCGGGTTGGGCACATTCGCTATGCTGGATTTTGGCCTCATGGGTACCGAGTTGTCCCGGATGGAGGACCGGCGCTTGGCAGCAGGCATGAGGGGATGCGTGCTCGTAGTTCGCTTTCCATTTGAGCTTGTGCTCTCATCTGGCGCCAACGCCTGAGTGGGGTTGATCAAACGGTGCCGCGCTCGGAATGAGGAAAGCCATGTGTCCGAAGGAACAAAGGGATAGTCAGGAGGGCCAGTGAGTACATCGTTGCCCGAGGTACTTGCGTCCCCCCCTGGTGGTTGGCTCGCCCGCTGGCTCATGTCAATCTCAGTTGCCTTGGCGCGGAGTAGGTCATTGTCCGGCGGCGGCGCGCCTTCCGATGCCATCCAATACACAAACTCCAGCAGCTTACCCTCGAGAATGGGGCGGCGAATCGTCCGATCTCGATCAAGGAAAGGTTCCTCGATTCGCATCGCCAAATACTTGCCCTTGTTTTTTAGGATTTTACTCACTGTACTCCGTTCCAAACAAAAGAGTGCAGCAATATCCCTCTGCTTCATCCCTGGGTTGGCCATTGCATGCTGACAGATACGTTGTCGCACCGCATCGTCAATCGGGGTCTTGTGCTTTTTGCCCTTGGGCTTGTCGGTCTTTGACATCCGGCTGGTGTCTAGAGCGGATAGAACCGAGTTGCTCATCGTCTCGTCGTCCCCCTGAGGCGGGGTGGAAGTATGAGAGGGAGGATCGACATGGTGGGCGGAATGCGCTGCATCCGCTTGTTCAGTAGACATGGAGGGCGCGTGGGGCGGGCCAGCGGCGACGTGCTAGAGCTGGACACGCCGAAGCGTTGGATGGTTGGGCGTTGCGCAGAGCAACAGCTGAGGGAATGGCGTCTGCTGGCCGCGTCGGTCAGCTGTGCGTTGGCAAACCCTCGCGCCCGCCCCTTTGTTTCGATCGGGGTGATTTGGCAAAAAAACGTGATGAGAACGAACTATGCTGGCTGACTACGCGCATGCGCTTACACTGGCCCTGTGCTTGGTTTCTCTAGTGTCGCATGTCACATGTCACATCTAAATCACCATCGTACTTTCCCACTGCCTTGCCGCAATAGTAACTCCTCCCCGCCAGGGGGCCTGCGTACTGAGTCTCAGTACTGATTGTTGGGGCTTGGGATGAGATGCGTTACGTCACTCCCTTAGTGATGTCATCACACCTACATCACTGCTTCACCACTCATATACCCCACACCTTGCCTGCGCTGCTATACTAGTTGCTCACATGCTTTCAATGGACCAGCGTTCGCACATGGCTTTTCCCTTCCAGAGACCGTACTACAAAGCTCTCGGATATTACACCTTGATAACATTTTAATTGCCGTTCGTCCCCATTGCTCTGGCAACCAGAGGAACGAGAGAAGAGGGTGGGCAGCTTGAAGCCAAAATCCGGATTTGGTTGTGGGTAAACAAGGGCAATACGTGGTGGCACAGGCATAGAAGAGAGCCTGATGTAATAGTCGAACACACACTGCCGTGCCACAACCAACACACATTGCTTCCATCAATCTCTTGTTGCATTTCTTGGTTCTCCTTTCGGTACATATAGGGCCGTTATGGGGACCGATAGGGGTTGTGGGTGAAGAGGACGTATTTATAGGCATCCACAAAAAATCACTTTAACGAAGTGCGGAAGGAAGTGGCGAGGTTGCTGCGAGAGAGGTGGGTATCTAACCACATTGGTGCTCTACCCGCTCCCATTGTGGCGGTAGGGAGCGTGTTGGAACTAAGTGATGAGACCTGGAGTCCAGTCGAGGGTGATGCAATCGCACTAGTGGTGGTGGTAGTCTGAGCCAACCAGCAACGCCTACTGAGGAACATCAAGCAGCGAGTCGCCACCAGGAGCTAAGCTGCGGAACAAGGAAAAACAGGAGAGAGGAAAAACAACGGAACTCCTAGGCCTGAGGAAAAACTGAAGGGACATTGGCCAAAGCACGAGCCACCCTGGCTCAACACCCCCCCGGGCCAAGGGACCACAAAGGAAACTCGTAGGCCAAAACACGTTAAGAAGAAACCAAACGAGAAGAAAGGGGAGCCAAATCGAATTGTTGAGATGTGGAAAGGAGTTTGGGAAGACCAACAGGTTTGGTGAACCAATCAGATAAATGATCCACGCCTGGGACATGATGAACAACAAGCTCGCCACAATGGATGCGTTCTCGCACCTCGTGGTACCAAACATCGATCTCGCGGATCTTACCCAGGCTGCCAAGCTTCTCGGCAAGAGCCTTGGCGGCAGTGTTGTCGACAAAGAGCTGAATTGGGTGTTCAGCAGAACAAATACCCAGCTCAAAAAGAATATTGCGCACAAAGAGTGCATCGCGCAAACCATCACCCATTGCCAAGTATTCGGAAGCGGCTATGTTGCTCACTCCTTGGTTCTGTGTCTTGGTATTCCACGAAACAGGCACACCATACACAAACACAACGTACACGGAACAGACCGTGAGCAGCGCTTGTCCGAAGCAAAAGAAGCATCCGTATGCAGTTCAAGGAGGGGTCTTGCGCGGTCAGGTGTTAAGCGGAGGGAATGGTCAGCAGTACCCTTCAGTTATCGCAACAAGCCAACGGCAGCGTCACGGTGAACACGGGAAGGGTCATCTAAGAAGCGAGCCAAGAAGGTGGCGGCAAACAAGGTGTCGGGACGAGACATGCGAGCCGACCACATGGCAGATCCGACCATAGAACGGTAGGCGTGATTCTCGTCGCGTGTGGATCGTGGTTGGTGCTCGGGGCGTAGGGGAGGAGGAAGTGTGTGACTGAGCGGGAGACGTCGAGGATGGTCGTGAACCAGGTCGTGGGTGGCAAGCGTTTCAGCAATGAACTTGGGTTGGCTCACATAGAGGCGCCATCAATGCGGTCGTACTGGCACCCGAGATGGAAACGAAGTGGGCCATTGGATTTAATCTCGATATGACGGCGAAGCTCAACAAGGAAGGAGTCGTAGATGTCCCGCGAACGGCAAGCAACAGAAAATCGTCAGTGTGGATGGCCAATAGAATGAGATCCAAGGGTTGGGTACGACGAATGAAGAGGCAAGGCTCCGACTTGAGACTGGTAAAGCCAAGACGGTCACAAGGAAAGTACGCAGCCAATCACCAAAATTGGCCCCACTTTGATGGAGACCATAAAGACTCTTCTTCAGTTTCCAACACTTGCCTTTCCCTTCTGGGAAAAAGGGAGGCGGCCTAACATAGACCTCTTCGGTCACGTCCGCATACAGATACGCCGCCTCAACGTCGGCTGTAAAGAGCTGGAGCCCTTCCGCCTCTGAGACGGCGATCAAAGTATTGACGGCGGAGGTGCGAACCGCGGGAGCAAATGACTTGGTCCAGGAGCCGGGAAGCTGGCGATGTCCTCCCACTACATAACGCGCACGATACTTGACAAAGCGACCCTCAGCATCCGTCTTGGTACTGAGGACCCAAATACCGGGTAACACACGTGCCCCCGGAGGAATGGGCACCACCTCCTTCACCTTGCGGGAATCGAAACGCGTCAGTTCAACGCGCATGGCAGCAAGGACATCAAATGCAGGGTGGCCGACGAGAGCCCGCACGGACTTGGGCGCCAAGGGAACACCATCGGTGGTAAGAAGGAGTGCGTCCTCGCTCGCGCGTGGTCGAGAGCAAGGGCAAGAGAGGTTGAGTGTGGTCCGAGTCGGGGATGAGGGAAGTATTGGGCATGGGACCGAAGATGTTGACAAAAGTGGGTAAGTCAAGAGTGGAAAGTGAGACAGGAGGATGAAAGAGGGTGGGAACCTTTAGAGCAAGGGGAATGAAAGATGGATCCTGGGGGTATCGGGAGCAGGATGAGAGAGATCAAGGGGAGGGGCGGGGAGTCGTTCTCGGCGTCCGGGATTACGACGCAGCGCAGGTTGGTGTTGGTTAGGAACAGGGGCGGCATCAGTAGGAGGTGGGGATACAATGGGAGTAAGAGGAGGAGGGGCTACAGTAAGAGGAGGAGGACGAGGAGGGGCGACAGTAGGAGGAGCAGGTAAAGTCGGAAGGTTTGGAGAATTTGCGTCCGGTGTCTCCTCAACCCCCCCGGCCCCGTGAGGAGAAACAATGTTGGAAGGAATAAGGTTGAAATGTGTGGGATGTTCTGCAGTGTATGACAGGTTGGTCCACTTGAAAGGTTTCTTCCAGCGATAGTAAACTAGGCCAGGGCCGCCATGCAGAGCAAAAGCCAACCCTTACGACCACGGCGCTCGTCGTATCCGATGAGCATGGCAGGAACGGCCCGCGGACCCAACTTGCCGCCGTCACGCTGGTTGGAAAAGAGGTGAAGGTATGCTAAGGTACCGAAACCATGCATAGGAAGGGAGGGAGGGAAATCGTGGTAACGTACAAAACGGCTGTTGCCCCCCCAACCCTTCGGAGGCACAAGGTTGTGTGTGTACGCAGCAGCGTGAAGAGCATGATGCCACCAATCTTCGGGATCCAGGCGAGTAGAAGCGAGCAAGGTGCGAGCACGATCCATGATGGACCGGATCGCTCTTTCGGCGATACCATTCGAAGCACTTTCGCCTGGATTGGTGGTTCACTCACGATACCTTGTTCGTCGTAAAAATCGATCATAGCGGAGATCAATTCTGGAGCATTGTCGGAGAGTGGACCACCTGGAGGGGTCTTTCAGGGCGCTGACGCTGCTCACGGGTAATAAAGTGACGAAGAGATGCAGTTGCTTCACCTTTGGAAGAAAGAGGAAGGAAGAAAACGTACCGGGTGAAGTCGTCGACGATAACCAAACCCCACCCGTGTCCCCCGCCACCTTGGCGAGGAATGTCGACCACATCGATGTGGATCAAGGAGAAAGGTCGGGTGGTTCTGGTAGCAGTTGGAGAAAGGGAATGAGGAGGGGCTGTGGCATGCGAGAGAATACAGGAAGGGCAATGCCAGTGGGGACGAACAGTCGCGACATCTTGAGGTAGAACACGATAAGGAAAGGACATGGATGCGGTTAAGTGTGGGAGCTGGTCAAGGGCGATATGATTCCACTGTTCATGGACACGTTGAACCTTGTCCAAAACAGTATTAGAGGGTTCGATTGAAAGGGCATTGTGGGAAGGGAAAGGGGAGGGAGAAGAGGAAGGGGAAGGAGAAGAGGAAGGCAGGAGTGGTTCGATAAACATTTTGTAGCTAGCATCCGTAACAAGGCGGGGAATGTCACCCGTTCGGTAAAGGTAGATGCCTTGGCCCCATGCTGCCACTAAACTCTCGATCCCGGCCATCGAGAGTTGGTACGCACTGACCAAGTTGTAAGGAAAAAGAAACAATAGAAAGAGTCGGAGAGTTGAACATATACAGGGGGGACCGGTACAGGTATGGATATAGAAAGAGACAGTGCCAATGCCATCGGCTTGCACTACCCGCCCTGCAAGGACTATAGGAGCACGACTAGGACGTAGTGAGGTAAATGCGTTCTTATCCTTGAAGACAGACGGGCGCGCGCCCGAATCATGTTGCGCAGGGAGGGCGGCTGGCGGAAGACTCCCCGCGTATCCCTATTCCCGATGACGGGAGGGGGCAATAGTGGACGCAGCAGAACTCACCCCTGCGCTATTAGGTGCCGGTCCCTGAGAGTGAGGTCCTTGCTGGTTGGCGGAGACGAGCGGCACGGCCCCACTTGTGCTCACATGGTAGGAGGCATTGGTTGAGGGAACAGAGAGGCCTAAAGGATTGGTAGCCCTCTGTGCGGTACCGTGCAAAGGGGGGTAACCCAGAATGCGTTCTGCACTACTGCTTCCACCCTCATGAACGGTATTGCCACTTAGGGAAGCAGCATGGGCCGAAGAAGAGGTGTCACCTCGGGACGAGCGTCCACCTTTGGAAGACCCGCCGCGGGAACCAGAGTTTTTGGTGCGATGATCGGTTCCGCGAACAGAAGAGAGAGAAGACGAGCCGCACGACGAACAGCAGATGAGTGAGTTGCCACAAGCGTCAAGAGTTCCTCGTATGTTTTGTCGGAATAGGAAATCAACATGCCGTTCTTCTGTATCGCGTTAATGACCGCTGTGCGGAGGACGGTGTCTGGCAGAGGAGAATCCAGCCACAAGTTGGTCTTGTACAACAAGCGATGCTGTTGAACAAATTGGGCCCCCGTCCGTGAAACAAAGGAAAGATTCAGGAGGTCTGTCAACGTGTCGATTTTATCCGATGGGGAGATATGACCGTAGCGTTCCCGAAGTAGAGCAAACAGGGATGATGCACGAGAATCCACTTCAGTTTCATGAAATGAATCATGAATAGTGCGATGTAGTCGGACATAAAGGGGATCAAAAAGCTTACGGTCCATACCGGCCTTATAACCAGCTCCGGTAGGTCCATGCTCTACGATCTCCCGTGCTCCCGGGATTGCCCGATCCATAGTCGCAAGGGCCTGGTTGGCCCACGGCCAAAATGGTTGTCCGGCCTTGAACTTGTCGTCTTTGTCCAAAGTGGACGTCAGAGTCTTCAGAGCGGACAAAGTCTCAGGATCCTTGCCTTCGTCACGGAGTCGCCGGAACAAAACCTTTGTGCTTGGTGCCCAAGGTCCGAACCATATTTGCTAACGGCACATTCGTGAATTCGGTTCCAAGGCGTTCCACCGTCAATGAAGACGGTGCGAAAGTAGTCGACTGCTTCATCCAAAGTGACGGTAGAGGGAGAAACAGGGAATGTATCTTCAGTGAAGCCGCAGAATGCGTAGTGTCGGAAGGCAGTTGCTGTATAACCTCCATAGCAGCGGCAATGCCCACGTCAGTACCCCAACGTTTCTCGGCTGTAGTCACGAGAATTCGGAGGATACGCCTGAACGGAAAAGCTTAGTCAAACTTGACAAGATTGCATCGTCAATCGGAGGAGGAAGCGATGGTGTCGTTGTTGCCACAGGAGTATGAACAATGGATTCGTCGTGGCACAGGTGACGACGCCGGCCGTGGGGTCGCAACGGGATCCTCCGGTTCCGATGTTGCGGAAGATGTTGAGAAGAAGAAGCGGAGAACCAAAACGGTTCGCAAAAATGCATCAAAGTGCGACGAAACACACTACGCAATTCGTCAAAGTGGCGCACCACTGTCGACTGGACATATGGATCGCTGGGAAGACGCTTAGTAGGATCGCCGACCATTTTGACGATCTTTTCTTCAAGAGTTGATAGTTTGCCTGAGATAATGTGAGACGTGTTTGAAAATCAGACGCATCGTGTTGGCCACCAAAGGACTGTTATCCTCAAGAATATGGTAAAGGGTGCTGGTATTGGCTCAGTTATTCGTTGGCCAATTGCGAGGCACGTGTGAAAGTAATGCTGTCTTTAGGAAAAGGGGATGGAAGGTGCTGGTCGGCCCAGTCCGGGTTCGACAGCTGAGGGGTAGGAAGTGAAATGGCGCTCATTGTTGAGAAAACGCCGATGGAAAGGGATGGATACGGAGAGGGTGAGGGGATGGAAGAGGGAATTGTGGGTTGATCACCGTTGCTCACTGGATGAGCGAAGAGTTGTATATATAACTCTGATGAGACCTGGAGTCCAGTCGAGGGTGATGCAATGGCACTAGTGGTGGTGGTAGTCTGAGCCAACCAGCAACGCCTACTGAGGAACATCAAGCAGCGAGTCGCCACCAGGAGCTAAGCTGCGGAACAAGGAAAAAGGAGAGAGGAAAAACAACGGAACTCCTAGGCCTGAGGAAAAACTGAAGGGACATTGGCCAAAGCACGAGCCACCCGGTGGCTCAACACTAAGTAAGTCTGTCGGGTTTTGGCAGGTTTGCGGGATGTTATTAGCTGTTAGAGATCTTGTCCGAGCGGAAGGTATGCTGTTTGAGAGCGTGCTCCCGATGATGGTAGGCGTGGAGAAGTGGGGTTTCGACAGATGGGAATGACAGAAACATTATACCTCTGTAGAACAGTCGAAGCCAAGGGCCTCGTCCAGAGAAACTGTTGTTAAGAGAAGTGAACCTTCTCTAGACAGAGAAGAGCAGAGCCTGTGACAGGCGCACTATGCAGGTTACATGTGCACACACCCGTTCAATGACCCTGCCAACACAGGACTCCCACACTTCGCTAGCACCGAAACGCTGGCGCTTCGTATTTTGAACTCCTCTCGGGCAAATATATCAGAGGCCTTTGTGGGCAGCCGCATCTGTATAGCCGTAGGGGTAGGTTCGTCATTACATGTCGAAAGGAAAATCATTTCTAACCTGCGGCCGCACCTCCTCCGAGATACCACGGAACACCACCTAGAGCCCGTATATGCCTTTTAGAAGTAGAGTGGGGCCAGAAAAAAGTTGCCCAGATATCACCCGTCCAAGAGCATATGTATATGCCAAACATATTAGTGACATCAAGGATTGCCTGGTGAAAAGGTATCACGACAGATTGTGGTTGCGCAATCATAAAGCTCACCGAGCTCTGTTATTCTCAGTTCGATTCTGGGGGCAGTCACTTTTTTTTATTTTAGCTACCCCAGGCCCCACACCCGCTGGTCCACCAGCCCGTGCTCACGCGCCAAAAACACAGCGCTCTCGGTCTTGCTGGGCCGGACATGCATCATGTCGTGTCCTGCTCGCGACGAAAAAACGTTGTGCCTACAAATGGCCCCGCATATGCATCCCCTGCACAGAGAGGTTCTCCACGCTTCAAGCAGGGGCATGCATCACTGCTCTTGGCCGTCTACTGTCCCTGTCCAGAAAGAGGGCGGAGGCCCACTCCGCCCAACGCCACTGCAATACCGCTTGGTGAGAGGTTCTCCCCGATACTACATTCGATACACTATTGAAAGCGACATTGGGACGCTATCGCGCCGCCGCGGTCGCGTGAGCGGGAAGAGGAAAAATAGACAATACGCCGGGAACCGTTAGTGTGGTTCATAACATGTTGTGCAAGAAAGGGAGATGATGAAGTGGGAGAGGGCACAGTGCACAGTGCGCAGCGCACAGGGAACAGGGAACAGGGAAACATAAAAAGTTAGTGGTACGACGCTTGCAGTTGCTGGGTGACCGTGCCCAGATCGAGACGAAGCGTATCGGCAATGAACTGGGCAATGTACGTGTTGTCCATGTTGCCCTTGAGGTCCGCCAGGACCGGCGCGCCATGTGCATACACATTAATGTCGACACCCGTATGGCCCTGCGTCGACCATCCCACCTCGACCCGCCGCGATACGAGGTCGGCAATCGCACGGCGGCAGGTATCGTGAGTGTTGATCGGGGGCACCATCGTATGGACAGGGCTGATTCGGGCTCAAGCCAATCCAGGCAGGCCAGCACACCCCCACCTCGTCATCCCGCACGGCGCCTCCGGCCTTGGGACCAAACCCAGCGCCCCTTGGCCAAGAATGGTTCGCACCCACGATTCCAGCTGAGACTTGGTCAGGGTATGCGCTTGGGACGCTTGTGTCACATGGGTAACCAACTTGCGGCTCAAGGTAGCCGCGCTGGCCTTGGCGTGGATCAGGCGTTCAGGGTAGTAGCATAGTTGGGGTACGCGGGCGTAAGTTGTCGGCCAAGGGTCAAGCCTCCTGTTTCGTGGTCCGAGGTGGAAATCAGGATGGTCTCCTCTTCCTCATTGTTGTGCGCATCGACCCAGGCTGAGACGCAGCGACGGTATCCTGGTACGCGGACGCCTCGAACGCATGGCACGCCGGGTCATTCTCATGCGCACACAGATCGATCTGCGAACCTTCAATCATCAGCATAAACCCGTTTTCGTTGCTCTTGTCATCGTGGAGAGCGTGGATGGCACCCAAGCTCAACTCTTTGAGCGAGGGCCAGCGGGCACGGGCCTCTTCCTCCAATCCAGATCCCGCTGGGCGGCAAGGAGTTGCAGTCGATCCACCTCATACGGTGTGTTGTAGGGTGCCATCAGCCCGAGGAATGGAAGCGCGCTCCCAGTCGCCGTCTTGGCCTTCAACACTTGGGGTACCGAGGTAAAGCTGTCTCCGAGCCCAAGAGAAACTTCTGCTTCCAAAAGAGCGGGAGTCACCTCGGCTTCACTGTGAGCATTTGAGCCTGCAGGCTTGGACCGAACCCCCTCTGCATTCAGCCAGGAAGCAGCTACGTTCCAATCGCCCAGACGAGCTTCGGCGAGAGGTCAACCGTGTCCTTGCGGCAGCTGAGAGGGTGGGTCGAAGGCAGGAAGGCACGGCGCCTCCTCCAATGGCCAATCCACCGTGCGAGGGTACGTGGTGGTGCGTGTGGCCTGGGTCTTGCTAGGGCGAGTGGAGAGACCATTGACTGCCACGGACAATATGCTCGGCGATCAGCGGCTCCATCGACCGGTCGTCCGCATGCGAAATAAAGCAGGCGGGCGTCGCATCAGTCAGGCGCGACGTCACCACCACGCCCGTCAAGAGACTCTTTTGCAACTTGGCCGCTTCGAACAACGTCGCCACAGGACTCGTGCCCCCCGGCCCAGATACGTTGGCTACCACACCAATCGCACCATTGTACTCTTGACCGCAGAAGCGAAGGCTGTAGCGCCAGCGGCCGAGTCGGTAATCAAGCTGTCAGTGCTCATCGACCGGTGTTGCCGACGAGGAACTGGTCGAGCGGCAACTGAGGGGGCGGGTGCACCGGCGCGCTTGCATCGGTGGACTGGGCGGACCGGACCGTGCCTGGGTAAAGGCGCGAGTGAACGTCTCACTCGCCGGCCCATATCCGTCAGAGATCATAAAGATCACATTGGTCTTCTTTCCTGCTTTGGCCTTGTGGCTGGCCATGGCAACAGCTTGGGCGGGACTGTGCGCATGGTGTTGGTAGTCGTGGCGCATACGGTTCAGCGCATGTCCGGGGCAAGGGACCGAGGGGCGCACAATGGCAAGGGTCCCTGCCACAACAACGAAGGCCAGCAGCAGAACAAATCGTAGCCTGTCCGGGGCGCGGTCGGGGCCTGAGCCGAAGCCAGAGCGGGAGATTGGTCATGCTTTTCGTCTAGTTTGGCGGAAGCAGAGATGAACGGCGTCTCCTCCGAGTCGGACACCTCTTGGTCCAGCGCCAGTGCCACATACGGACGGTCGAGGGGACTGATGGCACCAGGCGGCGGCGGAGAAAGGAGGTGGGCGGTCGAGTAGGCAGACGACTGGCGCGGGAGCACCACCGGTACGCTGGCCAGCGGCGGCACGGGGGTGCTGGCTGGCGTGGATGGGTGCCGGATCGCCTCCGGTAGAACGAGTGTGATGGATGGGAGCGGGGTCGGCAGAGCCGGCAGAGCGGCGGAGAGGAGCGGCCATGGCGGACTCGCTCCGAGGGGGGAGTGGCGGTGGCGGTGGCGGTGGCGGTGGTGTGGGCGGCGGACAAGAGCGTGCCCAACGTACCCACGTCATGCATTTCATGGCTGCCTAGCCTCGCCAGTACATCAGTACATCAGTAGTCAGGTTCAAACGTTCAAGGTTTAGTCCGTTCAAGTTCAACGTTCAATTCGATGCCCAACTGATACGCTGCGCGCTGGCTGATGAAGCATGGTAGCGTCTCGCCCGTGCAATGTCGACGACCTGCACTAGGGTTGCATTCCCGCCTGGCCGCCACAGTAGGGCCAAGTGTGATCGATGTGATCCCGCTGCCACGTGCCACGTTCACAGGCTAGGCCCCTGCGCCAGCTCCGGCCGATAGCACTGTCCAGCACTGCGCCACTGTTGCGGCTTGCTCGCGCGGTGCATCGGTGCGCTGCGCTGGAATGCCATGCACCAGCGTGTACCATGGGATCTTGTCACCCCCATCGCCCATCCCATCTATCCCTTTTTGGCCCACCTATAACCTACAGCAGCCACGCGCAATTCCCGATTTCCATCCAGTCGGATGGTCTTCTGCCTGCCTGATGCTCCACATCGCACAACCGTCTGGGGGAGACAAACTCAATCTCTTTGGCTACTAGTAGCTTTGGCAAGGTGCAGGTTGCATGTGCAGCAGGCATGGCTCACCTGGCTGCCGCCTGAGGCTCAGATGGCTCAGGTTAGCGCTTAGCGCTTAGCGCTCGACATAGTTGGCAGGGAAGTACCCTCGCCTCCCGTCCGAGGGTTGAGGCCTTGCCACCACTCGTCCGACGGGTACTCAATCTGGATCAGCTCGTCGCCCTCGGCAAACGACAGCTCTGTCTCGTCGCCCGCCTCGTAGTCGTACAGCGCTACCGCTGTCTGGCCCTGGTCGGCCGATGCAGCGGCAGCAGCAGGAGGGGGAGGCGGCGGCGGCGGTGGAGGCGGAGCCAAATCTTCTTCCGGCTCTGCTGCCGGGGCAGGGGGCGGCGGCGGAGGCGGAGGCGGAGGAGGCGGGGCGGCTTCCTCTTCCTCCATTGCACGGGCGCAGGAGGGGCGGCGGAGGAGGAGGGGGGAGGTGCAGCGCTCCTCTTCTTCCACCTCGGCCGAGGCATAGGAGGCGGAGGCGGGGCGGAGCGGCGGAGGCGGCGCTGCCTCTTCCTCCGGCTCCACTTGGACCGGCGCAGGCGGCGGAGGCGGCCGGACGGCGGACGGCCTCCTTCTTCTGTGCTCTTGCACACCTTCCACACATACGATGCCGGGAACAGACCTGTCGTTCCATCTGCGCCGTACCCGACCACCACCCTTCATCCGTCATGTCCAAGTTGGTCACCTTCTCCCTTCCTCCAGAGTCAGCTCCCCCTCTTCCTCGGCGGCATAGTCATCACCGCAATCGCCCACGGGCCTTGTCCACCCAGATTCGTGGCACCAGCGACGAGGTACGGCGGCGACTTCGGTTCGGGCTCAGGCTCAGCAGCAAAAGCAGGGGGGCGGCGGAGGCGGCGGCGGGGCCGGAGCTGCCTCCTCTTCTTGCGAGTGGTTGAACATGGCCCGTGCTGCGCCAAACCCAGCAGCTGCGCCAGCGCCGACCGCAGCACCCGTAGCCACACCCCAAACGACGGAGTAGGCTTGGGTGTGACTCGAGCGAAGCGGCGGATTGGGCCTCCTCAGCTTCCCGAGCTTTGCGCGCCTGTTCCTGGCGCTGGGACCAGGTCAGCTTGCCAGTGTTGTGGCACGCGGGATAGGAGCCGGCTCAGGTTAGCAGGCTGGTTGAAGGGGAAACGGTTCATGGCCAACTTGCCCGGCTTGAGCTTGACGGTTCGTAGGTGGTACCCACTGCTGAATCCGGTCGGCCTCCTCGGGTTCCTCAACCTTAGGCTTGGGCGCAGCCGGCGCCGGAGCAGGAGTAGAGCCGGAACAGCAGCAGGAGGCGGCACGGAACGTGTCACACTCGGTTGGGTGCACCAAACGCCGGACCGCGCACGACCGGAGCAGGACCTCGGAACGCACCGGGTGCTGCGGTGGCTGCGGTCGCGGTCGCGTTGGCCGCCCGAATGGCAAAGGCTTGGCGCTGCAAAGTCATCATCATCGTCCTCCGCAGGCGCTGTCTTGACGCCCCAAATCCACGAGGGGCGGGGGCACCGAACCGATGGCCGGAGCAGGGGTCGGCTTGCTAGGCGCGGCGGGGGCGGGCAATGCCGACTCATCCAGGCGTCCGGACGCGGCGCGCGCACGAATCTCGGCCAATTCGTTTTTCCTGCTCTGGTACGCGGTACCAGTAGGCGTAATTGGCTCGGGCTTGGCTTGGGCCTGGTCCCTTGATATCGGGCGTACCAATGGGCTTGTAGGCCGTCCCAACGGCGGCAATAGGCGTCGGGGGGCATGGGCCGCGTCACCAGCACGGAATACTTGGCGCCCGACGAGTCGGTCACCTTCTTCATGATGGCTTTGGGGTCGACATCATCGTCGTCACGAGCCTGGATGGTCACGTGGGCCGGGGTGAGAAAACGGCGACGGCCTGGGAATGGGAGGGGAAGAGCCCCTTCTTGGTCGTCGGCACGCCTTCGCCACACCAGTTGATCAACACGAACTTGGGGAGCTGGGTGTTGGGATCCGTGACACGCACATAGGCGTACATGATCTTGCCATCGTTGAACTCGTCGGCAACGTCGGCGAGGGAGCCACTGCCTTCGGCTTGGACACGGAGGTCGTTGGAAACCGCGCTCGTACGAAAGGATGAGTAGTCCTCCGAGCCATTGCGCACGGCCTCATAGGCGGTGCGGATCTGGGGAGAGGTCAAGTTGACCTGAAGCGACATGGCGGCCGCGCGAGCTCAGGAGGTGGGGGCGCAAAGCCAAGGATGGCCGCGGAACGGCCAAGGCAGGGGAACGTTGGGACGATGCTGCGAACTACGGGCCGCGGCTGACATGATCCGGCTCAAATCAGGCTGGCTGACATGTGCTGCGCGTCGGGGTAAGCAAGTGCCCCTGTGCCCGCGCCCCGCCTGCCCCGTCCCAGCACACCCACCGAGCAAGGGGGCAGTGTGACGTGTGTTCCCAGGCCCGTGCACCCGTGCACGCCTGCGCAGGGGGATAAAAATGAAATCGCCCATTCATATTTACCCCAGCGCGGCGGAATAGGACCGTGGCGGTGCGGAATGGGGCAGCAACGAGGCGTGGTAAGGACGCGTGACGATCGATGAGGAGCTTGGCCTAGCTTGGCGCAGGCATGAATCACTTAATCACAGCCGCCACCAGGGTGGCGTACGCTTATCCCAGTGTGACATGTGCATGTGACCAAGGCGGCATCTGGCTGGGTTTTCTTTCGCTGTGAGAACAGAGTGCCAACCAACAGGTTCCAACTTATGAAGGTGGAAGCTTGCTTTGGAGAACATCGCACACCAAGGTTGCGAAACTTGACGTTCGGTCGTCTATGCCATTCGCGAGAAGGTTGCTCGCTCATTGAACCCATTGAGCCCATCCGGCATTTACTGCAGCTCGCACTCTCCAGGATAGCATGCGGGATGTATAACGTTTCAATGATCTCAGTGTTAGTGATTGATAAATCGGTGATGTGAGAATTCTGAATTCTGAATTTGAATTCTGAATTGTTAGGGGTGGCAAAACCAGGCCTCGTGCGCCGTACTGCATACAGGGGGGTCGCAGGGGCGGGCTGCTGGAGCGCTGAGCAACACCGGCTGAGTGTCCCCACCTGCGGGCGGGGCGCGCACCCCGGCGGGTGCCAAGCCCGAACGTGGAGCGCCAAGGTTGCTCAACCTCCCGCGCTGTGGCTCAGCTGAGCCGCTGAGCCGCTGAGCGGCTCTGCGACTGAGCACACTGAGGTACTGAGTACCGAGTACCGAGCGCCCTCCAAGCTCCAAGGGTGGGGGGGTGGTGCATGTTGTCTGCGTCAGGCTCAGGTGCATCAAGATAGCGCCAAGGTGCACCGCCCGAGAGGTGCTGGAGGAGATAGCCTTGGAGACCGCGTGTATGCGTGGCAGCTGGAGGTTCAGATTTCAAAAGCACCAAGCTTCAGCTTTAGATCGCAGATCTCAGTGCTTCAGTACTTGAGCAACTTGAGTCTGCTTCAGTGCTGCGGTGGCGGATGTGCGCCGCAGCAAGTTCCGAGTTGTTTGGGCTGAGGCGCTCAGGCGCTAGGCTGAGCTGCTGGGGCCCAGCATTCGCGTTCAACGTTCACATATCACATGTCACATCGGGGTACTTGTATATTGCGCCTTGCACGGCGCCAGTGCCCCGCGCCCGGCGCCCAATGTCCGACTGGCCCACCACATCCCACACCCGAGCGTCGCACCAGCTCGCTGCCGACGCACAGCATCATGCTCCATCCGCCTTGCACCATACGCTTAGCTTCAGCTTGCTTCATGTATCAGCCGTCGCACTTCCATCCTCACCCGTCCCTCACCCTCCGCAGCTCTCCGCCGGGGCCAGTTGGCCTCGGGGGTTACGATCGAATGCGCCCCTCCCACTACCACTTCTCTCCGCCTCCGACCACCCACATCCGCTCCGCCCATCTTGTCTCGTGCGGGCGCGCCCCTTCTTTCTCACTGGCTGCGCCCTGCCCAGCCGGTTCCCATCGCGAGCCTCTGGCGCCAGCCGCCCCCTCTCCCTTTCCACCATGCCTGCGCTATACGCGACGCACGTGCTTCGCTTGGCCGCTGATGCCTCCTCCTCCATCTCCAGCGGCAGCCAGTCGTCCGTCAGTCCCACCTCGACCAACTATGTTGCCTATACGCACAAAGACGTCCACGGCAGCCGCATCTGGACCTGGGATGGCCGTTCGGGCATCAGCCTCATCTTTATCGTGGCGCTCCTGGTGGGTCTGATTGTGCTCTTTTTTGGCCTGATTGGCCTCAGCCAAATCCTGGCCCACACCAGTGGTGCACCCACCCAGGAAGCTGTCTTGCCTTTCTCTCGCCCCAGCCCAGGTCCAGTGGACTGCGCACCCCCGCATTCGCCAGCACACTGCAGGGAAAACAGGGCGTCTTGGACCCTCTGCCCATGCCCAAAGCCAGCTACGTCCGCACTCCGGCGGCAGCTCCTCCAACTCACCTAATGGGAGCCGTCAGTTTTTTGCCGAGCCCTTACTCGCTGCTGCTGCCCCTTTGGGTGGCGCTGACGACCTACAGTACGATCCAACCCGCACCAAGCGGGAGCAGCACTCTTCTCCCCTCCGCCCTACCGTAGGCCCTCCGCCAGCGACCCGAGACCCCAACCGCCATTCCCGTTACTCTCGTGGCGCCCGTGCGGACCGACACCATTCCCGAGGAAGCTCTATCTACAGCATCGATGCGCCCCTCGATCCAAGCCACCGTCGCAGTCAAGCGACGAGATGCACGCACCCTCTCGGGCGCCCGGCGGGTCCAGTCAATTGGACGCGGTAATTCTCTGCGCTACTCTCGCTCTCGTGAAGTGGACGATGATGCCCAAGCCGAGCTGGGGAGGAAGAAATCGGCTCGCCTGGCCGCACAAGCGGGAAGGTCTCGCTCCCGGCCTACCGGCCGAGCTCGCAATGGAAACCGCTTGTCTCACGATGGGTCTTACCCTGCGTACCATGACGGAAGCAGCGGCGAAGACGTGCGTTCCTACTTGCAGTACCAAGGCATTTATCGGGACGATGATTCAGCATTCAAGGTGTCGCCACCATCAGCATCGATGCGAGCTAGCGAGGATAACCCGTTGGAAAGCATCCCTTCTCGTGGCCGCAGGGGATGGGGGTATGGGACTCCCGAGGCGCCGTCTCCCAAGTAAAAAAAAACCTGCCCTTGTGGCGCCAATTTGTCTGATTTTCGGTCCTATGGCTTGACTAGCTGGAGGGCTCGACCACTATTTCCCCACGATGCACAAACGTTCGCTTCGTGACCATTTCGGGAACGTTGGTTGGCCCTCCCATTTACCCTCTCCCGCGCTGTACCTCCCCCCCTTTTATCGCCCTGCGCCCGTGCTCGAGCCTGTTGCGATGATTAGGATGCTTCTGGTGTCCTCTATGTGGCCCCATCCTCGAGTGCACCTGGCATGGCTTCCGCGGCGCATTCAAGTTCGGATGATCACACTTTGTGCAGCTGTGCATGCATCGAATAACCAATGACCCACCCCTCCTCTAAAGAAGATGGCAGAAGGACCATGGAACGCATGCATCCAGTTGAACTGATGTTCGGATAGAGGAGGTCCTCCTCCGATGTGTTGGTGTAATGGATGCCGAGGCTGCTGTGCGTGTGAGCATGCTCTGAACAGGGCCGCGGCAAAGTGGCGGTTTATGTCCGCTTGTATAGCGCTTCCACCCGAACAGGGCCGAGTCCTGCTGAGCTTCAGCCAGCACTCAGGCCGAGTGCACACAGCCTGAGCGCGAGCGCAGAGCGCGAGGTGACATGTGGCACGTGACCAATCACGGTCGCCTGGAGTTTCGTCAGTGATCTCCTCGGTGAAACCAAGTTGACAGCCCACCATTACATAAGCCCGTCTCCGCCGCGGAGCATGCGCTTGCCAGCCCAACACGCACCAACGCTTCCAAACCTGCCTGCGCGTTCCCCCCTCTCTCACCGCTTCTTCTCCCAGCGCCATGGCCAGTACCGAGCCCAAGCATAACGTCTCCTTCAACCTGGAAGGAGAGACAGCCGGTGAGAAGGAGAAGGGGGAGACGGCTACCAGTGCCGGCACCCCACTCCGAAGCGCCCTCAAGCCGAGCGCCAAGGAATACCGCAAGTTGCCCCCGCCGAGCAGTTCCAGCACCCGGATCCTCTACTCAGGCGCTTGCGTCTGGTTCATTCGTCCGGTGAGCCCGTCGACCTGCGCAAGCACTTTAACAAGGATGTGAAATGTGTTGGGTTTTACTTTTCCTCCGAATGGGGGGGCCCAGCACTCAAGGAGTATCATCAGGTACGTCGTTGTTCTCGATCGAAGGGGAAGTCGGGGCTGACCTAGGCCCGGTCCAGCGCATCTCCGATTTTTGCCGTGAGCATCCACACGGGTTCAAGGCCATCTATGTCAGCGTGGATGTGGACGAGAACTGGTACAAGGCCGGGACGCGGGGGAGGCCGTGGGTCTCAATGGTGTGGAACGATGGTTCCTCCGGCGACCCGGCGGAAGAGGCGGACCATTCGGCTTATTACAATGGCGAGGATTTCCTCCTTGGTGGGGAAACCGACATTGATGAAACGCTTTCGAGGACTGACACTTCAGGCGAGGCGTACCTCCGTCCCTTTTCCCGCGTTCACCTGGCTGGCAAACTCAACATCATTGCTGCTCCCACCCTGGCGATTTACCATCTGCCGTCCCAGAAGATGATTGAGTGGAACGTGCGCCCGACCCGTCTCCAACCGGGAAGCGACACGTGGGATCACTGGCGCAATGGAGAGAAGGCACCTTCTTTCGTGTGGAAGGATATCTATTCACGTTCCCCATTTGGCTTTGCCGTCGTCCTCTTCATGTTCCTTTACTTTGTCTTTGTCCAGATCATGGGACCCGAGTACAATGTGCGTCCCCCTTCCTCTCCCACTGGCTTTGAGTAAATCCTAACCTTCTCCACAGGTGCTTCCCAAACTGTTACTTCAACTTACAGAGAACGTCGTTGGACCTCAAGCTGACCTCTAACCCGCCCCAATGGCTCGATCTGGAACGTGCAATTCACTGGTTCCCTTGTGGTTACACCTCGATTCCTACACATTCTTGTCGCATGTGTCTACAATTCCATGTGCTAGCATCTCACCCCCCTCTCATTGCTCTTCCTACCTTCTCCTTTGAAGCTTGAAGCGTAGGAGCAGATTCTGGGTTGGGGCACACCTGCCATAGCTACCGATTATGCCCTCTTCGGTCTCCAGGATGGACAGATGCAACAGCAACAACAACAGCGTTCTTGTCATCTTGAAAGTGTAAACACTTGCAATACTGCTTGCTGGTGCTGCCTTGCTGGTTACGGTTTCCGGGTTTACCGTCGGTTCCCGTTCAAGTCGCATGATTAATGAACGGTCTTAGAAAGGTGGTACGACTGATGCTTGACCAACGCGGGCTGAAAATGTCAGAGCGAAGCCAGGGAAGATACCAGTGGGCAACATCCGACGTCGTGGGGGTCGGGCGTCCCTGCATGATTCTGAATGCGTATGATGTGGTGCATGGTGGTTGAACGTTGAACGTTGGTGACGTTGATGATCGACAGCCAGAAGAACGAGAGGGCTAAAAGCGTTGAGCCGCTGTGAACCGCTGCTCCCCTGAACGTTGAACACTGGTTGATACGGCTAATACGGAGGCCTACGTGGTAACCTCATACGCCCGTATTTTACGAGATAAGGTCACGTACGAAAGAGATCGTCCAGCGTCAGTCAAAAGCTGGTGATAAGCGCTAAGCACAGCGTGTGGATGAAGTAAGGGGGGGGATAGGAGAACGAGGAGGACTGTGACATGTGAGCCAGCGAAACGATGTTTTAGCCTGTTAAGCGATGAGTACTGAGTATAGTGCGAGTATGCGCCAGACGGAGTATCGAGGCATACGAGTCAAGAGTCGCTCTGGTAGTCAGGAGTGGCGCGGAGTAACTAATGCTCCCCAGTGTAACTCGAGCTCGCACTCTGATGCATGATGGATGATGTGGCTTTTGCGACCAACAATTCGGGATGCGTTCGTTCGCATTTGTGGGATGCTCTCAATACAAGAGGATGCCAGTGGAATGCGCACGTCTCGTCCCACCTGCCCCACTGGTTCTGTTGTGATACACAAAAGCCCATGCGACTACCGACCTGGAATGATTAATGACGGATTAATGACGCATGATGCATGATGGATGATGATCAACAGTCCCCCCGCTGTAGTAGGCTGTAGCCACCCCCACACTTTGTGCGGATCCATCCCCAGTGTACGATGTGGTGGTGTTTCCTGCCCGGCGAAATCCGGAAGGCTGAGACCGGGGGCTGGGCCCAGGTCTCAGAGATGCTGCGCCACGGCGCTGCGTATATAACGCAAGACGCCCCCCGCCTGGAGGGGCGCCACCGAAGCCCAGGGGGCGCACTGCCCCCCTGCCGACCCCGCATCTCGCGCGTCATGCTGTTCCACTGGCCGCGCTGTCGGGATACCCACAGCTTTTTGTACTGGCCAGCTACCCGGCCAAGGACTCCCGCCAACGCAAGACCTACTCGTGGCAGACAAGCGGAATGCCCTCCTGTCCACTTCATGTTGGGGCTGAGCGCGATGGACTGGATCATCGGCCACTCTCTGACCAGGTAGCCTCAGCACGCTCAGCACGCATCGGGGTGTGTGTGCGCTGTGGATCACACAGTTGACGTATGTCTCGACCCTCTCTCGCATAATTATACCCGCCCCATGCCCCATACAGGAAACCATCTTGTAGTGACCAAAGTATCGACTACCCATCTCGCCTCCGGCACTCACGCAGCTGCTATGCCGAATCCATGAATCATTGCCAACGCCATCCCCGCTCTCTACAAAACACAAGATATATAAAGAAGAAATGAGTGTGGGGTGCGAGAGGCCAACACTTGTCTCTTTACAGCATCCTCATCGACACCAACTCCCTTTTCTCTCTCGACCCAACTCTTCTCGCCATAACAGGCTTCTCTTTTCTTCCACTGTTCGTCCATGACCCTCTCCCATCCGATCCTTGTGCTAGAAACTGACGTTGTTCCATTACTACTACTTTCTTATCCCCCCCGTTCGCAACTTCACTTCTCTCACACCGAACGTCACCGTCCAGCTCTCCATTTCCCCTCTCCACCAGCATGACTTGCCCTCATCAATCTCTGGTCAACTACGGCAGTGAGCCTGTCCGCTGCCCCAACCCAAAGTGCGGGATCGTGGCGAGCGGAAGCCAAAGTTGGTGCCCCATGTGCAATGCGAGCCTGCGCTACGCGGAGCGCGTATGAACCTTGAACCTTGAACAGCTTGAACCCCCTCCCCGCTTTTTCCCATTGTTGTTTCTCCTCTCTCACTCCAATTATTGACATGTATAACCCCCCAACACCTCATTCGGTTCTTCCCCAACCGACATTACGATCGAGGGTCCATGGGCACCATTCCGTTGTGCGCACATGGTGCGTTATGACCCTCGCCTCGCTCTTCAGACTTTGATACGTGTTGATCGCGCTCTTTGTCCGCTTCTGCATTCATCTCATTTTTTGTCCCACCGTGGGTCCTTTGCTGAAGTAGTTTTATGTAGTGGCTCTTCTGTCGCTCCTATTCCCCGACCCCTTTCATGGCAATTGAGCTATTCTCCGATAGGCATGATATAGATAGTATATGAAAATGTTTCTACTGGCCTGCGACCTGCACAACATCTACCTGTACCACACGAATGGATGCTCCATGTGTAGTAGATGACATGCGCCTATTACAGCCAATCGTTCTCGACCACGCATACGCCCACCAACACGGGAGGACACCAGCACTGGTGCCGTAATGGGACGAAGAGGGTGGTAAGCAATGCGCCCTGCTCTTCTTGCAGACTTCATCGTCTCCAAACCTTGGACTATTGTCTAGTACAGCGAAAGGGTAGGAACGTCCCCCTCCGTACCGGTATGCGTTCGAGCCGAGGTCCTCTCTTACTGTCTTTGTGTTCACACGGAGGTGTCCAAGTCTCAAGGTCAAAGCTCAAGGGTATATATATACGTCCCTGCAGTTGTGCTGGATATAGTAGCCCGGAAAAACGAAAAGGTTACGGCCGGCTGATCACGCCTCAAAGGAATGGCCGACCTTGTGGTCCCGACCTGCTCCGACCCTGGGTGGGATGGTCCGAGTGGGCAAAGGAGCTCGGATGCGAGCTGGCGCGGAGCGGAATGGCGGTGGAGGCAGCCGAGTCGGGACCATAGGCCTCACTGGGGGGCAATGGAGGACTTGGCCTTATGTCCCCGCCGCGGGGAAGCGAGCATGGTCCACACAAGAAACCTA
The DNA here is from genome assembly GCA_003971905.1 of Moniliella sp. 'wahieum'. Lineage (NCBI taxonomy): Eukaryota > Fungi > Basidiomycota > Moniliellomycetes > Moniliellales > Moniliellaceae > Moniliella > Moniliella sp. 'wahieum'. The sequence goes on along the minus strand of RSEE01000051.1, from coordinate 444,001 downwards.
CCACCGCCAAGATGCCCACACAGCCAACGTGACCATCGCACCAATCACACCCGCCACGACGGGTGAGACACGATGCCGGCCCAAGGTGGAGGTGATCGACGAATAGCCCGCTCCGCCCGTCCCATTGTACTTGGCCAACACATCGCAGCCGCGTGCGTCGGTGGTCTGACAGGCATCGCACCATTGCCCGGGTAGTAATGGCGTATGGCTGGAGCTTGTTCACCAGATCAGTTAGCGGGAGCGAGTTGCTCCCCCCAAACACAGGGACAGGAGACCAGTCGGCGGCGGTGGAGCCATTGCGGAGCAAAATGTTGACGGTCCCGTTCTGATTCACCTCAAGACGAGCGAGGATGCATAATCCACCACGTTTTGCTCCAGGTTGGTATTTTCCATCAGTGAGCCCAGGGCCAAGAAGGGTTTGTAAGCGCCGGCAAGCGTGACCCACTTGACCCCTTCGCTGGCATTGGCCAACGTCTGGAGAGAGTCAAGCAGCAGAGGAAGGAACGCCGTGCCCGGTACATTGCCAATGTTCGACTTGTCTGGGTCGGAAAAGGAGCCCGACTCGTGGTAGCTGCCCCAGTACCGAGCCTGGGGGAGCAAGGTAGGGTCCTGGTCGAACGCTGCGGCAAAGGTGGCATTGTGGATGTTGTTCACGTTAATGTAATCCCATACGTTCCACATGGACGCCATGTCGACCTTGCGCCCACCAACCAGGGGCTTGATCTTATCAAAGAAGGGTTGTGCCTCCTTTTGCGCGTTGAGAAAGGCAGTACTGTTGTACCATGTGTTCAAGCGCTTGGTCCAGGTATTGCAGGACGTGTATCCCTCAAACCAGAGTTGTTCATCCGCCTCGACAGTCTCCATGTCCTGTACCTGGGCGCGATTGGGCCAGGCAACAACGGAGCCGTTCGCAAGCAGCTGCGTCTCGTTGAAGGGGGGATAAAGACCCTGGAACAAGGCCTGAGCCGAATCGACAATGACCGACCCCTCTCCGCCCCCATCAGCTACCACCGACATCTCAAAGCCCTGGGCTTTGGTTTCGTTGATACCGGCAATGTGCAGGTCGTCAGTGGAGGTGATGTACTTGGCGCGTAGGTCGGCCCCATTGCGGTACTGCTCCAGCGCACCGAGCGTGGTAAGATTGGTCTTGACTGCAGTGTAGGTAGTGGGGGATTGGTAAAAGCCCTGACGGTCGCCGTGGCGGATGAAAACGAGCACACCAGCGAGCGGCATGGCGAAGGAGCAAGTGGTGGTGGGAGAGAAGGAAGCAAAGCTGAACTCGGGGGCGCACGAACGCGAAGGGTTCGGACTTTTCAGCCCGCTTAAGACGTTGGGTCCTTTGTTCCTGTCTTAGACTTGCAAATGATATTAGCTTTGCAAGTGATATGACGCTTGAAGGTCACCGGTCACAGCGCGGGTGCGGGAAAAACGGAAATAATTCCGCTCAGGGATACAGATGTTCCGGGCGTCTCTGTTCCTGAGGCCGAGAATAAGGCCTAAGGCCTAAGGGCAGGCCTAAGGCCTAAGGCCACCTTGAGGGCGGTTGTAATGATTAATGGCTCGATGAGTTATTGATGCCGATAATTTATCGACCCAATAGCTATCGCTTATCGATCGCGTTTCCCAGCTTTTTTCCACTTCGGAGATCTGGGCCTGCCGGGCCCACAATGCGAGCACCCATCAGAACCCACAATTCTACGATAGAAGCATAATGTGACATGTGAGCACATCACCGGCAACACCAGGACCAGACAGTAGCACACTTATTCTCTCCGTCTGGACGAACGAGCTCTTCGAGGGTTGCAGCGGCTATACCGGTTGGTAGTAACCCTCCCTTATCGATTATCGACTATCGATTATCGCGCACAAGCGCACAAGCCCCAATTATCTAACGAGACATGTGACATGCATGTGACATGTGATACTGATATGTAGCTAGCTTGAAGCAAATTGAAGCATGCCTCTTATTCGCGCTTGGCTGGGCTTTTTTGTGCCAATAAAGTGTGCTTTCTTAACCGCTAACCCCCATCAACGCGACGGTATCCGTCCGTAAAGCGTAATACACTCCTTTATCCCTTCCCCCCAGGTGTGGGGGGGGAGGGAAGCCGTTACCTTGTTTATAAGCATGAGGACCCCCTTGGTGAAAAGAGGAGCGTGATGGTGTCACGCGGGCGAAGGAGGGCTGTGGTGAGCCTGATGGCTGGGCCTACGCGCCCTCTTTGTCCTTCCTCACCCTGACCCTAGTAGGTGATTCGAAAAAAATATGCTGTCCCCTCTCCTTGTTGGAGTGGAAGATGAGGAGATTACCCAGTAAGGCGTGAGAGGGTCTCGGAGATGTGATCTGATCTGGTTAAAGCCGAAGCCTGGAGTCTCTGCCCCAAAGCCTGGCAGAGCCCGTTCCCATTCAGCCTCAACCGCGCGGCCATCAGTCCCATGTATCCGCGCGACAATATTCGCTCTTTACAGGCCTTTTGCACCGGATTGTCAGTATCCTTTTTTGACGATAGTCGCGCCTTGCCCGTTTACCTTTTACCTTTTAGGTTGTCCTTGCGGCAACTGTCTCACCTGTTTCCCCCTGTCCCCCGTTCTTCCTCTAGTGTATTGTTTCCCTATTAGTCCCTGCCTGTTTTAGCAATATAATGGTTCGTGTTGGTTTTCCCCAACGATCCATTGGCTTCTCCTCATATATTATTCTCCTCGCCAATTTGATCAACCAAGTACAGGCAACTCCTCCTCTTTTAGTTGCACCGTCCTTGTCCTCCAGCTTCCCTCTTCATCAGCTCTCTGTGCCTCACACGACCCAGTTCGCGTATGCCTCTCCCAGGTGCTATTACGTCGAAGCCCAGCTCAGTTCAGCCGCGTGTGATCCATGTGATCCCGCTTCCAGCCACGCCGCCCCCAGTCTCAGTTCAGATCCAGCTCTGGCAGCGTTTGTCCTCTCCACTCTGCCACTCCCTGACCTTGGGCCCGATATATGGAGGCTTCAGAAGCTTCAGACACGCTATAGTACTGCGCCCAAGCCGGTGCTACGCAGCCTTGCCACACTTGCAGCCGCCTTGTATACTCCGAAAGGCTATATTTCTTGTACCTATAGCTCCATTCGGATGCACCACTGCACACTCCTGCCCAAAAGCACAAAATAACCATATGTCAGTAGTCTTCCCCTTTGACTTCTTTATTAAGGAACTGATGTACCCCTGAAACCCCTCCACAGGGCACGGGGGCGTCGTGCCCACCCGTGACAGTTTCCTCTGCAGGCTCAAAACTGCTTCCTAGATTCGTCGTTTAGCCCCGTCCTCGTGATCAGCTTCCCCTGTATAGAGGCTTTTGGTATCAATGTGCCCGTCGTCTGATTCATGACTACGGCCAGGTGGATCCAGCGCAGCAACCACATGACGACGTGACTATACTACGATGAGAAACGAGACCGGGGTAAATGACTCCAGAAACAAGCTGAACATTTAAACACAGCCAAAGACTGTACATACTTCGCGCTTTATGGCCACAGGGCGTCTCACTGCACCGTCGGCACCTCCAGTCGGCTGACTTGAGCTGTTCTCAGTCTACTAACCCAATCCCGTCCGAATCGCACGTGCGGTCGCGCATATCCCACGCTCAGACTGAGTACTGACAAATGACAACCACAGTCCAGTCTGTCCACTATGCAGTACTGTCGATGATTAATGATTTGATCTCACACGTATATAGCGGGAATCCACAAAAAGCAAACTCTAAGGGAGAGAACCGTCTCCTTTCGATCAACGTTCAACTGAACGTTCAACATTGCAATTTATAGATGGTCCAAAATGCACCACACCAGCTCCCTTGTCAGGCCACGCTTCCCCCCACACACGATCCGCAAGACGTATCCATCAGCCTATAATACCTAGGTGTTTGGGCGAGAGACGAAGGGTACATATGATAAAATCATGCGGGACGGCGCCGCCGCTCGCCGCGCCGCCGCTGCATCAGCGCACCGGAAGAGCTCTCGGTGAGGAGGAAGGAGAGAGGAACACAGAGTTCACATATCTCTCACTCTCAAGATTGATTCCTTTCTAATGTGGTCTCTTCTTTGCGTAAGTATACTTCTTCAGTATTGTTTTGCGTACCCAATCTAACAATGATTGCGGCAACGGGATATCTATATACCACCCAAAACAGAAGACTATAGCTGGCTATGGACTCTTATAATTTGAATCTTAGCGCCGGTGTGGGTGGTAGCCGGTGCTGCCGCGGAGCTGTGAAATTGGCAGCTGAGAAAAGAAGAAGTGAGCGGCTGAGAAGCCGCCCCTGAGAAAAAGGTGGATCGCATATTGAACGACCGCCTCAGCCACAGGCCAGGCACATGGGCTGTGTTGAGGATTTGCCGGCTCAATTTGATTCGCGTGTGGGCGTCCCGAGGCAGGTGTGAGTTTGGACCCACTTCGTATGGGGGTAAGTACTCTGACGTTGTGGCCGCCTTGCTTTTTATACCCCGCCCCTTTCTTGCAGCGAGCGCCCTTGGCCCCGCAGACTCACCACCCCCGCCTTTCTGTGTGCACACCATGTCCTTACACGCCAAGAGCCGCTCTGTTTCGGCTGTGCCCGGCGCCAACCAGAAAACCAAGACCCGCATCGCCGTCATGACCTCTGGCGGCGACGCCGCTGGGATGAACGCGGCGGTGCGGGCAGTGGTTAAGTTTGCCCTCTACAAGGGCTGCGAGGCCTATGTCATTCGCGAGGGCCTGTCAGGCCTTGTCCAGGGAAACACGAATGCCGAATCGGCCACCACCCATACCAGTCCCCAGCCGACCCCTGTGCAGTCGTCCATGCCCAGTCCGGCGATGACGCCTAACATTCACGCGGCCGACCACGTTCCCAGTCTTTCCATTGGCGGTGGTGCTGGCTATCGCTTCCCGTGGGAAAAACCTTACCACCACAAGCATCAACGCTTTGTGCCCACCTATGGATACGGAGAGCTCCTGCGAGAGGGCGTGGGAGGAGCGGCTGACACGGGCCTTAAAGGGCGGTATATTATCCGCGTGGGCTGGGACGATGTCCGCGGATGGTCGGAACAGGTACGTTTGCCCCTTTTCACCCGAATCTCGTACACTAACACTGCTCACTAGGGTGGTACGTTGATTGGTACCGCACGCTGCCTCGAGTTCCGCCAAGCCGAGTACCGGCGTCAAGCTGCATTCAACCTCATCTCCCATGGAATCGACTGTCTCGCCGTGGTGGGTGGCGATGGCAGTTTGACTGGTACCGACATTCTCCGGAAGGAATGGCCAGACCACGTTAGCGCGCTGCTTGCCGAAGGCAAGATCACCCAAGTGCAGTACGACAAGTTTAAGCACCTCCGTATCGTTGGTCTGGTCGGGTCGATCGACAATGACTTGGCCACCACCGACATGACCATCGGCTGCTCCACTGCCCTCACCCGTGCTTGTGAGGCGGTCGACTCCATTTCTTCTACCGCGCTTCGCATTCGCGTGCGTTTGTGGTGGAAGTGATGGGGCGCAACTGTGGTTGGATCGCCCTGCAATGCGCCATTGCCACGGGCGCCGACTACATTTTCATCCCCGAACAGCCGCCTCTGTGCAACGATGCCGAAGCCGAGGGGGGCGAGGAAGGAGAGCACGGATGGGCCAGGAAATGTGTCGGGTGCTGCACAAGCACCGCGAGGCAGGCAAGCGCAAGACAATCGTCATTGTCGCCGAGGGAGCGATCGACAAGAACTTGAACCCAATCAAGGCGACCGATATCGCTCACGTCCTATCTGACAAGCTTGGCCTCGACACTCGGGTCACCACACTTGGTCACACGCAGCGTGGCGGGAGCCCCGATGCCAATGATCGTGTTCTATCTACCCTCCAAGCTGTCGAGGCGGTCAAGGCTCTGCTTCAGGCACACCCGAGACGCCCTCGTACGTTATTGGCACACGGGAAAACAAGATTATCCGTGTGCCACTCAAATATGCGATTGAGCAGACCAAAGCTGTGGCGGAAGCGATTGCGGAGAAGCGGTTCGGTGACGCCCTCAAAGCACGCGGCGACGTTTGCTGAGGACTTGAGCGCTTGGAAGTACATCTCTGAGATCAACCCTGCCTACAAGGTCGATGAGGAGAGTCGGATGCGGGTGGGAATCATGCACATTGGTGCTCCTGCCGGCGGAATGAACGCGGCTACACGGACCATGGTCCGGTACTTTATTGCCCGAGGTCATGTTCCCGTTTTGATCTCCAACGGCTTCCCAGGCCTGCTGGAAGACAATGTGCAAGAGGTTGACTGGCTTCGCGTCGATAACTGGACCGTACGTGGCGGCTCCGAGTTGGGAACCAACCGTGTGCTCCCCTCGATTGATTATGGGGCTGTAGCAAGCAAGCTGCAGCACCATGGTCTCGATGGTCTGATGCTCATTGGGGGCTTCGAGGCATTCCATGCAGTCAAGCTGATGGACGATGCTCGGGGTCAGTACCCTGCCTACCGTATCCCTCTTGTTGCCATCCCCGCCACGCTGAGCAACAATGTGCCTCTCAACGATTTCTCCCTTGGGTGTGATACTTCCCTCAACGCCTTGGTACAAGCCTGCGATGCGATCAAGCAATCGGCGCGGGCGAGTCGGAACCGTGTGTTGTGGTGGAGACGCAGGGGGGCAATTGTGGATATCTGGCCGTGCTCGGAGGCTTGGCCACCGATGCCTCTCTGACCTACATCCCCGAGATGGGTTTGAGCCTCCAGCTGCAGAAAGACGTGGAATGGCTCAAAAAGAGGTACAGCCTGGACGAAGCAAGCAAGTCCGAGGGTCGCCTCGTGCTCCGCAACGACCATTCCAGCAAAGTGTTCACCACGGACGTGCTTACATCCATCTTCAAGGAAGAGGGTCACCCCTTGTTTGATGCTCGCTCTGCATCGCTTGGCCATACGTTGCAAGGTGGGACACCTTCTCCCTTGGACCGGTGCCGGGCTACGCGTCTCGCCCTGCGTTGCTGCCAATGGATCGAGGGCAAGGCGCGTCCCGAATTGGCTCGGGACGTAGCGTGGTATGAGCCCACCGAGGAGGCAATCCGTGAAGTCGAGGAGGACTCAGAAGCAGACGCCGAAGCTGAGATTTACCGCGCGCAGCAACAGCGCTTGACTGATGAACCCTTCGATCCATCTTCGGCAGCGATCATCACGATCCGTGGATCCTCAATTCAAATGACGACCGCACGAGAGATGGCGAGGGAAGCCGACATGAAACTCCGCACTGGCCGAACTGCATGGTGGTTTGGGGTGAAGCGGCTGGTTGATATCATGGGAGCCCGCGCATCCAGCCTGGAGACCCGCTAACGAAATGACTTGTGCCTGCACACCGCATGGCCTGACGCCACCATTCTCTACTCAATGCTTTATGTCCACGCTACTTGGTCTCATACGTATACAGACAAGACAAAAAAGAGAGGCGGAAGCAAGAAGAGAACGTGGACGCGAGGGGGGTAATGAATGTTGAGGAGATCATGTAGGCTGAGGCAGTTGAGGTGTAGAACCTTCCTCAGCCGTCTTGCTCTCCTCAGCTCTCGGTCCGCAATCGCGGCATCCATCAAGCCTTGCAACGCTTGGCTCTCTGTATCTCCGCAGAGGGAGTAGCATCCACCTGACCGAGTGCCTGGTGAGCAGAAGGAGAGATGGGCATCGAAAAAGGCGGGGATTGGGTCCGGGGGGTGGAGCGCCCCCTAAGGTCATCACAGCGTGGCGTAAAGACTCTTGCTCTTGGATTTGAGCTGGGCGACCATGTCCTGCGTTTCGGCAACGCGCTGGGCGAAGATGTGCATGTTCTGGATATCAGGAAGCTGGCAAACCTGCTCAGAAAGTTCCCGAAATTTGAGATCACGGCGGCCGAAACGCGGCTGAGCGCGGCGGTTTTGCGCTGCGCGCTTTGACCCGTCCAGGGCCTCTTGGCCCACTCTGGCGCTTCTCCCTCTCGGAGTTGCAAATGCCGCAGCTGCCTGTGCTGCCGCCACAGCTTGCGCCTCCTGGGCCGCAACGGCCGCCTGGGCCGCCGCGGTAGCCGCAGCCTCGGGGTCGGAGGGCGGTAAGGGTCGGGACGCAGGTGCGGGCGCTGGACTGGGGGCGCGCTCGTTCCCAGCTTGGCCTGCTGGTACATCTCCTCGTTGTGGAGAAATTCATGCCATGCGGTCTTTCGTGTGGGCTGGCGTTCTCTCCCTCAGGGAAGATTTCCTGCTCTGTCGTCGACATGATTGTGGCGGTGAATGGATCGTGATGGTGGTGTGGCCACTGTGAGCCCACTGTGAGCCCACTGGAGGCGACGGTGCACAAAGCGAGTGGATGGACGTAATCACTTCTGCCCCCTCCTGAGCTCATATTTGGACAAGATCAGATCCCGAGGCCTACGACTACGACCACGCATTGGACACCAATGGCTAGCTGGGAGAATGGCTTTCAGCGCCGGGGGCATGACGGGCGGATGGGGCTGTAGCGATCGCTATTGGTGTTAGCCCCTCCCACTGAGCACATCGTAGGAGGTTGTAATGAGCATGCAATAGATGTAGTACAAACCCTCTGAGGCTGATCAAATGCAAACCCGCACAGCTCCCACTGTCGGAACAAGGATGCTCATGGCCACACGAGGAGGTAGTTGCAGTGAGCGAGAGAAAGATGCCTCCCCCTGAGAACGAGTAACATGGCGGGACAGATGATGCACTTGGTTACCCTGTGAGGTAAGCTCTGGAGAGGTTGTTGGCCGCATTGGTGGCACCCAAGACGGCCTGTTCGCGATCATCAAGCCCATGAAGAAAGTCAGACATTTCCTGGGTTAAGGCATTCGAACCTCCACCCGTGCCGGCGCTCGAAATGGCACCGGCAGAGGGCTCGGCACCTCCTGGCGTAGCATCCGCCAGACCATCGGCCGCACAAAAAGCCGGGGCAGAAAAGACAGCCATGGAAGCGGTGCTGAGATGAGTGGCAGCGGCCCACAGGGCAGGAAGGCGGGCCTCGTATGCCTGCTGCACAGGACCAGTCAATTCGTTGGCAATTGCTGCCAGACGGGCGCCGACGGCATACCACGCCGGAGAAAGGCGGCGCAGGTCGACCGAGGGACCCGAGGCGTCCAGCGCGTTCTGCACTCTCTGCCCATACGCCCGTGGACGCTGCAGGGTCACCCCACCACTGGCACCGAGCTCGAGAAGTAATGGCTCAGCCATCCAGAAGGGGATATCGAGCCGCGAGCCGCTCGGTAGATCCGCTTCACCCCCACCCGCGAGATGGCCCAGGCCAGGAACGGCCATGTTGAACGTGACAGGGATGCGCTGCATCGCGTTAGCATGAACGCATATGGAGCGACCGAAGGGCGTACCTGGTGCTCAGCTGCAACCGAGTCAATGTCCCAGTAGGAGCGATTCATCGAGCCTAGGTTGGTAGTGGGAGCAGAGGCAAGCCAAACAGGTGTCGGTGTTCATACGCGTCGCGTCGCAAGTTGGGCAGGCGAGGGTGGCGCGGCTCGATTTCAATTTTGGGTGGCTCAAAATAAAACTGCAAAAGAACGACACCTGTGAGATTCGAACTCACGCCCTCAGAGAGGATTCGCTGGCCCTTGTTGCAAGGTGCTCCATATAGCAGGCGAACGGGGTAACCACTGCCCTAAAGTGTCTTGCGTTCCAGTTCAGACTAAGTATTGCTAACTCCATAGCGCAATCAAGGAGGATATGGCCATCAGATCTCAGAGAGGAGCACCTGGATCCTAATGAAGGGTGGAAAATGGCTTCTGGCCTCAGATCTCAGTGAGAATTCCCCCTCCAACCGCCCCGTCCTCATCCCGATCATTGAGATCTTCAGTTGCAACTCTGCCGCGCGGCCGGTGAATATGAGAGGGCAGAGAGAGCCTGAGCTGTGTGAGCGTTCTTTGAGTAGCCCATTACACCGTGCTGCGTCCGGTGCCTGCAGCAGTGCACAGAGGACATACGCAACGGCGTAAGCAAGCAACCAGACAGATCGATACGTATCTTATCTAGATGATCAGATCAGGACCGAGGAGATTATAATATCTCAGCCAACACTCAACGCCAAACGCACAGGCAATAAGAGGGGGGACAGCCCCTGGAGAAAGTTCCCCCCTTTGCGCAGCCAACAGCCCATATCATCGAGTACGCAAAAGGCCGAGACACGCGGGAGAGCCAGGGGCTTGCTTCAAGCTTCAGCCAGAGTGATAGTATTAAAAGGTTGCCTGCGCCGCTCGTCCAGACTCCGGAGGCACACCAGGCGTTCACCACTGACCCGACATTCAGCGCCTTCGCATGCATCAAACAGAGGCCGGGCCCAGGCGCCCAGGCGCTGATGCGCTGATGCGCTCAGGCACCCACACCGCCGCAAAACGTAGTGTGGATCGCACGCACAAAAAACCGACGATAGCACGCTGCGCCGCATTACAATACCGCGCGTCGTAAGTCACTACTGTATATAATACTCAAAGTACTCCAAAAGTGCTCATACTCTGTGTGAGCTGACAGAGGTGTTTGATTATTGACGATAGTGAATACCGATCAGGACACGACCTGTGGCGCTGTCGTCCGTTTTGCCACCATCCTTCCCTTTCCCTTCCTCTTTTCCTCTTCCTCTTTTCCTCTTCCTCTTCCTTCTCATCCTCATCCTCATCCTCTCGCTTTTTTACTCTCACTCTCGCACCAACATCCGCACAACTTCCAACCCTTTCATCCTCCCCTCACCCGGTCCACTATGCCCGTCCGCGAGCGCGACATGCGTGCCGAACTGGACTCTTATCGCACCAAGTACCACCGTGTCTTCCCCGCTTACACATTCTTCCTTGACGGTGTCGACGCAGACGAACATGCCCGTATCGCCAGCCGCATTTCCGCACACGGTGCACGCGTCGAACATTGCTTCAGCCAGCAATGCACCCATCTCGTCCTTGCTGGTCCTGCATCTCTCAAGCGCACCAACAACAATCCACTCTCTTACGCAGGCATCAGCCATGATTTGGCCACCACTCCCAAGCAAATGCAGCCCCGCTTGAGCGAGAGGGATGGCCTTGTGGCGAAAGCAACCCGCATGAACATTCACATCTGGAAGCGGGACAGTGCGTATACCCTTTTCAGGTTTTTGATCGCCACCACTGAGAGATAAGACTGTGTCAGATCCGACTGCTAACACCGGATTCGTTTCAGAGCTGCTCACCGTCCTCAACATTTTTGATGGTGCCACCGATCTGTTCGTGGATTCAGTACCTGTTGCCCAACAGCCACTCGACATTGGTCTTCACACCCTTGCGGTTACTGACAATTCCTCTGCATCGTCCCCGCCCCGCCCATCCGCATTGGCTTACAACAGCGAGTGTCCAACTGCAGCCCCATTGGCTCTTGAAGCGGACGGGTACGAGTATGCGTGGGATGCCCAGTCTAGGAAGTATGTATTGGCGGGAACTTATGCCCCTTTGGGCAAGGACTGTGCTACACTCTTGGTGGAAGACGCAACGCAAGCCTGCCGTCCCGTGTACTTTGAAAGGTTTGCTTACCCCCAAAAAGGCGAACTAGCACCATGGCCTGTGCTGTACAACGACGGGGAGGGGCGATGCCCTTTTGCTGCCCCTCCTTGCGACGGCGCAAAGAAACGACGCCGAACAGTTGGCGTTCCCTTCGCGTGATTCTCGACCAAACCGATATGATTGACGCGAGTCGAAACCAGAAGAACGCGTGGAACGAGGAGCCTACGTCTGACGTTGGGGCAGGGGGTTTGGTAGCCAATGCCTCCCCCCGAACTCCCATCTTGGCGAACGCATCCCCCTTCTCAGCGTGGACGAAGTGGGTAGGAATGAAAGCTTCGCCTGCTTCGGTCGTTCCAGACGTCTCTGTCATTCCTGACGCTGCTGTATCGTGGGGAAAGGGAACCCCGTCTGTGCCACGCATGGCCGCATCCCCCATTCGGCCTACCTTTACCCCCATCCTCACCATCAGTGCCGCGTAGCGCCGTACGTGAGTTTATGGAACTGCGTGCGGCCGGGGTCATTATGAGTCCACGCTACCGCCGAGCTAAAGACAAAAAGCCTGGATACTGCGAAAACTGCCGGGTCAAGTTTGAAGATCTAGAGGAACATGAGACCTCACATCGTCACCTTCGCTTCGCGCGGAATGACGACAACTTCAAAGAGATCGATGCACTGCTGAGATCTCTCTCGCGTCCAAAAGGTCCCCATGCTATCGTCCCAGCGCACGGATGAACGCAATGTTTACTCCTCGTCTTCGTGTTGGGCGTCGTCTAACACCACATTCGCATTCTTTTTCCCCTTTCTCTGTGTTATTCTTTCCATACTCCTTCCTTTTCCATTTTTCATCTCCTCATATCCTCCTACTCCCTCTCATACAGACGTCCCCAACTTGCGCATCAAATATGCGACCATATCTTATGTCTACCCTCCCATTATATACCCCCTTTTCACAATACAAAAAATGATCTTTCCCGCCTACTGTGTGATCGCTTTTTTTCTGTCAATTATTTTGCTGGGTGGTCCCGCAGCGCCCTTGCATCCTCATACGTTCTGCGCCGGCTTCCATCGTGAAGTTGTGGCTGCTTCATAGGTATCGTCTGCTTAGCGTTCTTGATGTCAAGCTTTTAGATAACGACCACCCTTGTCACAGTCGGGGCTAAGGCGAGGGAGACCAGGATCGGACTAGGCCAAGGGGTGTAGCAATCGTTCGTGGGGAAGAAGCAAGAACAGAGGACATGGTGCGAAGTGGAAGGAACAGGAAAGGAGCGAGACGCTCGAGACGAAGAAATTGGAAATGGAAGCGAGATCAGCCAAACTATGACAACCCTGTCCGCCATTAATGGCATTGCATTATGCCAAGCGTGTGTGTGCGTAGTGCGCATATATACCACCTGAAAAATTGGGACCCCATTGGTCATGTGACCTATAACATGCGACTGTGCCGGAAAGAAGGAAGAGCGGTTACGTAAACGCCGCTCTCCTGCAGTGCTGATTTTTTCTGCTGCTTTTTGCGACAGGCGAGAGGGGAGTGTTGCGTGCGCACCCCTGCTGCCTTGCGTGCCGTCGCACCCACCAGGGGCTGCGTTCACCACACCATGTCCTTCTTCCGCCGCGTCAACAGCGACAGCGAGAGCTCGTCGTCCGACTCGGACGAGGAGTCCCTCCTCTCCTCTTCGGAGGATGAGGCGCCCAAGCCGACCCAAAAGAAGAATGCTTTCATGCGTTCCGACTCGGACGACGATTCCGACTCGGACTCAGACGAAGATTCCGACGAGGACATGTCCAGCGACGAGGATGGCGGTGCCGCCAAGAAGAACCGTTTCCTTCGTGGCGGAGACGATTCGGATTCGGACTCGGACTCCGATGCGCCCAAGGTCGTCAAGTCGGCGCGGCAGAAGCGTGCGGAGGAACTGATCGCAGCGGCCAGCAGTCTGAACAATGCTCGGCGGATTAACGACTGGGCGTCCATTTCGCGTGGATGGGACGAGATTGTGCGCTTGGCGGACCGGCAGCGCAGCTTGGGCGAGCCAGTGGGACCTATCTTCATTCGCACCCTTGCCGAGCTGGACACGCTCGCGACCGAGGCCAAGCCCAAGAAAAAGCAGATGAACGCTATCAACGCGCGTGCGCTTAACACGGTTTCCCAGAAGCTCCGCAAAATGGTTCGCGAGCACGAGAAGGAGGTTGCTGCTTTCCGTGAGGACTCGGATGCGTTTGTGGCAAAGGCCGAGGCGGCGATTGCCGAGACTGAGGCTCCGCCCCCGCCCGTGGCCCCTACTCCCCGCCCGGCCGGTGCTATTGGCGTTCGCTTTGGCGCTCCGGTTGTGGAGCCTGCTCAGCAGGCGGGCGAGGACGGGTTTGAGACTGTTGGTCGTGGTGGGAAGACGACGACTATCTCGTCCGAAGGCCTGTTCAAGACCATGGCCGCCATCATGGAGGCTCGTGGACGCAAGACGACCGACCGCGCCGGGCAGATTGCAACGTTGGAGGCGTTGGCTGGGGTGGCGTCAGGAGCGTACCAGAAGATTCGTGTTCAGATGGCGTTGTTGGCGATCCGGTTTGACTACAACAGTACGAACCACGCGTACCTTCCTGTGGACCGGTGGGAGGCGGCGCGCAAGGACCTGCTCGCTCTGTTTGAGATTCTCGCCGCCGAGCCGAGCTACGTCATTGCGGAACAGACCCCTGAGTACGACGATGAGGAGGACCGCAAGCCCAACGTGAACGGGGAGGGACCCGTTGTGGCGGTGCGCGGGAACCTCGTCTCGTTTGTGGAACGGTTGGACGATGAGTTCAACGCCTCTCTTCGCGCCATTGATCCACACACGCCCGAGTATGTCGAGCGTCTGGCAGATGAGAAGCGGTTGTATGCTGTCATCATCCGTTCGCAGCTGTACTTTGAGCTGCGTGAGCAGGGACTGGCGGTGGACCGTGTGCTGGCGCGTCGTCTTGAGCACGTCTATGCGAAGCAAGAGCCCATCACGCAGGCGCTTGAGCGCGCGGTCGCTGACACGTACGCCTCGGCAGCGCCGTTTGTCTCCAAGGTCACTCCGGCCCCGAGGTGATTGCGGCGCCTAACGGGACGAGTGCCCTGGTTCGTGCGCTCTGCACGCTTGTATGCCAGCCAGGCAATTGACGCGGAGCGGCTCAAGACCCGTTCGATGTTGTGCCAAGTCTACCATGTCGCCCTTCAAGGGCGCTACCACGGCGCGCGCGACTTGTTCCTTATGAGCCACCTCCAGGAAGCGATCCACCGTGCCGATGCTGCGACGCAGATCTTGTACAACCGTGTCGTCGCTCAGCTGGGCGCGGCGGCGTTCCGGGCGGGCGCGGTGAAGGATGCCCAAGCGGCGCTGCAGGAACTGTTTGCACATGGCCGGGCACGAGAGCTGCTAGCTCAAGGAGCTCAGCGCGCGACGGAGCGCAACCAACTCTCCCCTGAACAAGAGGCGGCGGAGAAGCGTCTTGCCGTGCCCTTCCACTTGCATATCAACCTTGAACTGCTCGAGGCCATCTACCTCACCGCCAGTATGCTCCTCGAGATCCCCCACCTGGCCCGTGCCTCGGCCAGCATGGACCCCGAGGCGGCCCGGCGTCGGGTCATCTCCCGCCCGCTCCGGCGGATGCTGGACTACGCCGACCGGCAGGTCTTCTCTGGCCCGCCCGAGAACATGCGGGACCACGTGATCGCTGCGTCGCGGGCTCTGCAGGGTGGGGACTGGGCCAGCTCGAGCCAGCTGATCCGTGAGATCACGATCTGGTCGCTGCTGCCGGACCAGGAGAAGGTGCTGGCCAAGTTGGATGCGCACATTCAAGCTGCTGGCATCCGTACCTGGCTCTTCTCCTACGCGGCGCACTATGAGACCCTTCCCTCGTGTCGCTCGCCACGCAGTTTGGAATCCCGCTGGGCAAGGCCCGTGCTCTGGTGAGCAAAATGATCTGGTCAGACGAGTTGCCGTCGGCCAGGCTGGATGCCGTGGACAATGTGGTCCGCTTCACCTTGCCCGCCGGCTCTTCCGCTCGGGGAGCGGCGCAACCGCGTCTGCACCCCCTGGCCTCGGCCTTGGCGGAAAGGCGGCGGCCCTGCTGGAAACCAACGAGAAGACGCTTTCCGCCGAGTTGCAGCGGGGCGCCCAGGCCACGGGTGGTGCTGCACCGGAGACTACGGGCCTGGGCGAGCGCCGTCGGGCGGCGGTCCGGCCCCTCGGGGTCGCGGCACGCGAAACCGCAACCAGTTCACCCGCGGATTCCCGGGTCAGATAGCCGTAAGCTCTCGGGTCGGTCCAAAAGGCTCTAGCAGCCCGCAAGCTTTGACTGTAACATGTCCTGAACCATCTCCCACCCCTTCCTCCCATGTTCTCGCGAGGTCCCCAGTAGATCTTGTAGAAGTTATTCGTCATGATAGGCTCGTGTATTGGAGAGACGCCTTGGTGTTAGGGCACACCAGTGTCAAGTGGCAATTGAGTTGCTTTTCATGCACCCGCAAAATAGCACGCACTGGAGACAGCGCGATCAAAGCGTTTTCCGTGGTGTGCCAGTACTGGTTGACGTTGCGGATGCGGCAGTGGATGACAAAGGCGCGCGTGGCGGCCTCTGGGTGAAAGAGAAGGAGGACCAGATGATCGCAATATCGTTCTCGGGGAACCGTGTCGACAGGGGAGGCTGGCCAACTAAGCGAACCCCATAGGAGGCTGAATTGCAGTGGGCTGTCGCTCTCTTCTATCGTTGGCACCACCCAGCTGCGACACCATCGATACATCCTGCAGCCAAATGGAGATGAGCTGGTGTGGTTTGACGATTTCGTAGGTACGTGAATCGCGACCAGCATAACACATCTACGGTTGACTTGCAGCTTCCCTTCAGTTCAGCATCCACGTATCCAGCATCCATCTCCTATATATGCCCATAGCCCCATGGCTGGAGTGCTGGCTTGACGTGTCGTTTTGGGCATCGCATTCACCATCATGCCCAAATAGAGCATCACCCAGAAGACCCACGCACATGTGAGACCAAGATCGAACCGACGTTCGCAAACGCTTCTACTCTCGGTGTCAAGCGTTACTGTCGACGCACTGCTTCCCTCCATGATAGCAAGTTGACGACACTAGCTAGTCGCCCCAAAGCTCTAGAACGCTCCACGGCGGGCGACTCCTAGAGCAAGTCAAACACATCCTTGGACTTGCTGACCCCTTGTGCTGCCCCACCACCCCACACTGCATTGGCTGATTTGCTGGCGGCCAACTGGGCCATAGTCTTGGGCGCTTCGGACGCCGGCGCCGTTTTGGGGCCGGCTGCGGCCCACAGATCATCAAACCCGCCAGCGCTGGTTACTTGGGCTGCAGGAGCAGTGGCTTTGGTCCCGCCCGTACCAGTGAATGAGGAAGCGGAAGAAACAAATGATCCCTCTGAGCCATCCTTACCCCCGGACCTGTCGTTCGACCCCCACTCTGGCTCGGAGCCAAAAAGTCAAACATGGCTGCATTGGCCTTAGGGGGCTGCACGGGCGCAGGGGCGGGAGCGGCTGCTAGAGCGGACGGGACGGATGGAGCCGCGGCGGACATCGGCATAGGAGAAGCTAGAGCCGCCGGCGCTAGGGACGGAGCAGTCAACGAGGGCGCCGCAGCAGCGGGGATCGAAGTGGCGAAGTCGCCGAAATCACCAAAGTCATCCAAAGGGCTTGCGGCCTTGCCTTTTGTATTGTTCGTGATCGGGGCGGGGACAGAGACCGACGCAGGGACGGCTGCAGGCGCTGGGCGCAAGGGTTTATCATCATCGCTGTCCTCCCAGTCCAACAAGTCTGCCACTACAGGACCGGCGGCGCTGGGGTTGCTACAGTAGCAGTTTGGCCGACCGCGGAGGAAGAACCGGCTTTCGTGCTGGTGCACGGCCGGCCGAGCGCGGGGCAGGCCTTTCGTCGGCACCGGCGTCGTATTCGTCGTATCCAACATCGTACGAGGAGGTGCCTGCGTCACCCCCTCCCGAATAGGAGGTATGGCCGCCAGCCAAGCCACCCGAGCCAAAGTATTGGTCAGAGGAGAAGCCAGCAAAACGACCAGCTCCCGAGCCAGGAACAAAGTCACCGCCGCCACCCCCTCCTTCGAACTTGGCCCGGTTGACGCGCGCTTTGCGCCGTTCGGAGCGGATGCGATCCACATCTCCAAGCAGATCGGCTAATTCGGTCGCCCGGGTGCGGACATTGACACCCACATCCTTCGCCGTCTCGGGCTCGACGTAGTAGAAGTTGCGAAGGATCTTGATGGTCGAAATGTGCATCCGCGCATCATCCACCACTCGTTCTGCCCCATTCTTGACCAAGTATTCAAGAAGAACGAGCGCCTGGGCCACGGCAATACGTTTCAGGTGAACAAGCAGCTCAACACGCGAGGCAAGGGAGGGCGCACCTTGTAGATTTCGCGCCACTCGTGCGCTTCTTTCTCCATGAAGCGGCGCAAGATGGCTTGCATAATTTCACCAACGTCGGCATAGTTGTGGGTTGCCTGGGCAATCTCGTACATCAGCGTGGTGGAAGCGCCCCAGGGGTCCGAGTTGGTCGCCTCGTCCACCTTGGCCTCGATCTCGGAGACGTTGAGAGCGTAGTTGCGCGCCTGACGGTAGAGAGACTTGACATCGTATACAGTCAGGTTGGCGAGTTTGTTGCCAAGACTGTCTAGATCCCAGCTCATGGTGGCGACAAGCAGATGAGATGGTGGTGGGACACGTGCGCGCGGCTGGCCGTGTGGAGCTCTAGTGCCAGGAGACCAGACCCGCACGTGGCATAACAAGATCAAATCAATACGGGGCTTGTACCCGTCCCGGTTATTGAATCCGGGGCTCTCTCCCATCCCATTCTCGTGGGGTCCTCAGATCTCACTGTGCTCAGTTCGGAGGTATCATCTGGTATCCCCGGCCTCTGGCATCCAACCCCAGATTTCAATTTGCAGATCCAGCGTTGACGTACTTTGAACGTTCGATTGAACGTTCGTTGAACGTTGAACGTTGACATGTGACATGTGACACGTTGATAGTCGAACGTTCAAGTTCAATTTGGCCGGAACGGATCTTGGCCCTCCAAGCCTCCACAACGCCCAAGCGGAGTCTGCCTCGGCCTTGATTACCTCAGCATGCTCGCCGCTTTTTCTTCCTGGCACACCAAACCCCCAGCGGGGTGCCTTCGTTGCTTGGGTTTTGTGCCACCACCCACCCTGCCGACGCCCTCAACCTTCTTGGCTTACCCCGGCTCTCAACCCGTGATGGAAGCAATATACATATGGAACCCCCATGTGTTTGAACCCAAAGGAAACAACAAGCTCCCCCCCACCTGTTACTTTTTTGACCAAGGCAGAGTTGTTTTTTTTGTCAGTGGGCACTTTCGAAGCTCACCCCGAGCTTCTCTTCTTCTCCGCCCTTCCTTGGCTGGGTGTCGATGGAGGACGGTCGAGGTCATGACGGGCTGGGTCAAAAAGTTGCCAAAAGCACGCTTTCAATGCGAAGAGGGACAAAAAGGTCGTGAATTGGCGCTTCTGCCCCAAGCTTTTTCACATCACCCAATGTCCCCACATTCTTTCTATCTTCTCTTTCGCAATGCAATTCTGTTTGGCCCTGTTTGTTTCGTTTGTATGTTAAGTTGATCCGCTCTGCCGCCGATTGTTGTTGCTACTCGTTGCAACGCGAACATGATAGCGGAACAAAGAAGGATCGACCAAATGGCGTTCTCTACCTCGTAGCCCACAGCCAGTCCCACCTGAATCCGGGCGAAACGGCAGATGGTGAAATGTTCATTGTTCAACCAAGCCCAGCGGCCGAACGCCGAACGCATAGACGGAAGACGCGGAACGCCAATTCCGCTGTGCTAACAACACGCGAGGCAGCCTGGATACTCGATGTACCCGCCAGTGACTGCCCCAACTCCGACTCCCACCACCTCTCCCACCCTCCTCGCCCGCCACGCCGTTGCGGCTTCTGCCCCATGGCGTCGCATTACATTCCCGAGCGCTTCGAAGCTCTCCAAAGACTCGTCGCTGATGGCGTCGAAAACGGCGCTTCGCCTTCTGCCCGTTTTCCGCCCTGGCTCACCGCCCTGGATGCTGCCAAGCCAGAACTGGCGTCCTTGGGGGCCGTGCGTCCGCCCAGCCGTGCGGAGCACAAAGAGATCGAGAGTGGTGCGTTTCATCTCTCCTATGGTCTTGTGGATACATACTAATTCCTTGGAGGTAGGTACGGTTGTCCTTGACGGAACCCGCACCTCGTTCTCCCCCGAGTCGGTGGAACAGACTTTGCTCCTCTCCTGTGTCCTGGACGTGTCGGAGCGGTATGCAGCGTCCCTTTTGCAAGTGGCCCGATCCAGTCGCGGGAGGTGGGGAAGAGGGACCGTGCACACTGCCTGTATCCTGTTTCACAGGGAAAAACTGGCCCTGCTTGGGACACTAAAGCAGGTCCTTGCTACTGTCTTGGATGCCCGCAGCCAAGAGCAGACGCTCCTCCCGGACCTACTCGATCCATTCCTTATCTCCCTTGTCACTGGACGTTCCTCTTTCCACAGGAAAGACAGAACGCTTGGTACCCTCCCTGTTGGCCCTTTTGGACTCGTCCCAGGACCAGAACAAGCAACTTTATCAAGTTAGCGTCGGGTCTGCCCCAGTTCCCGATGACTTGATCCAGAAGAAGAAACGGTGAGCTACCTTACTTTGGAAGCACAGGAAGCTGCCCATGTCCTTTCTCTTTTGTGCCTATCGGGATACATTTATCAAAGCGACATTCACGCGCTTCTCTCGTGGTTGCAGCACACTTCCCCCGACCAGTTCGGCACCAACACCATTTATGTCTTGACCTCTACCTTGGAGGCACTGGAGCGTCCAGGGACGTGGATCGAAGAGAACGACGCAATCGCACAAGTAACTCGGGCTCTCGACACCAGCAGAGTGGAAAAGCAAACATCTGGCTTCGGTCTTGGGTTGCAGTGGATCTTGACTGTCATTCAGCGTCTCCCGCCGCCCCCTCTGTCGAAGCAGCCCGCCAAGTCGAACAATTGCAGGTCCTGGCCACCACCACGATTCATTCGGGTGTGTTTGCCTTTTTGAGCGTCGACGTGCTTTCCTTCCGCACCCACAGGATCACCGACAGCGCATGGGAAAACGATCTCCCCTCACCCCCCAACCCGGTCGAACTCGATCCTGACTTCGAGACGTACGTGTTGAATCAAGTTGAACGCTAGTTTTGGGTGTGGTGGACGTGATGCTTCCCTGCTGAAGCAGATTCAGCGGGAGAGGAAAGCGCCAGCTGGGTACTCTCGATCAGGAGGCGAGACGAAGGATGAACAGCCCCATGGGATCCAACAACTGTTTGATTAATCTCCACTTTATGTTCCGGGCGGCCTGAATCTGGTTTGCCCTTCTGGACCGACGCAGCCGGTCGCCCCACTCGTTTCTTAATATGGGCCGTTGACACTAGCAACTCCAGCACCCGACTTTCTCTCTTGGGCATGCTCGCTGCTTTGGCCTCTGGCCCAAGGAGTGCGATGCAAGCCCACAACCTGCTCAATCACTTGGATGATAGGTTCCTTACCTGGTCGGGCCTGTTTGCGCAAGTACAGCATATTACCGACTTGTACGAACAGACTGCCCCACCCCAGGAGATGCGTGCAGGAGAGGTGAGCCAGCTGGTTGCCTTTTTGGATCTGCTACGAAACGTGGTGTACTACTCTCAAGTCGCGCGTACCGCCCTGTACGAGCGCTCCGACTTCCGTGTGATCAAGAACCTGTTCCATCTTGCTCTTCTGCCCATCCCTGTCGAACTCAAAGCGGCCCTGTTGAACGTTTTGGCCGCCTTTGCCCGTCAGGACAACCCTGGAGCAGGGCCAATTGGAGACGAATTGTGGACCCTCCTTATGACTACCGACTTTCTGGGCACGGGCAAATCGGCGTTCGATGCTCGCTTGCAACGGAACATTGCAGCCTCGGGTGCTATTTACCAATTGGAGCGGGTTGAGGCTGCGCGCCAGACCTACCCTGCCACCACGGCTTTGGTGAACCTTCTTACGGCAGTGGTACCTTGCATAACAGAGGGGGCGGACGGTTACGTCGACTTTGTTGTTCAGCATGTGTTTCTCAAGGCTGCTGGGCGCGAGTATGCCGATCCCTCAGAGAGATGGAAGGTAACCGTTGCCTGCCTCGGGTTTTTTGTCCGTTGCCTCGTCGAGTTCCGCTTGGCCCCTACTCCCGCTAGCTTTGGCCTGGTCTCCCTCCCCGAGAGGACGCCAGGTTTCTTACTTGTGAAGAGTATTCTTCTCAATGAGCCCTTGGCACAGGAGATCTTTGCCTTTTGGGTACAGGGTATGAGTCCCTCTCCCGATCTTCTTCGCTCTTGACGAGGGTGGTTAAGCTGGTGATGCAGAGTCTTGCACGGGTATTTGAGGTGCAAGATGGATTCCTGCGGATTTGCTTCCCGTCTTGATGGAAGAAGGGGACGATGCTTCTGGCTCCGGTGCTGGGTCCGGTTATGCGCCGCTGGACCAGCACTTGCTTATCTCTCACCAGACAGTGGTGGAGATTGCACTCTACATCAATGCACCTTCCGTTGCGGTCGGGCAACTTTCGATTCAATTGTTGGGCTACCTCGCTTCGTCAAGCTCTTTCTCCGTTTCGGACCGGTTCAGCCTAGCAGGTGGTCGTAAGAAGGTCAACCGTCTGGCCGGTTTGCTGGAGATGACAGGCGAGACGGATCGGGTTCGGGCAGGCTATATTGAGCACCTGCAAAAGCCTGACGATGCTGACGTGGGGATGTGGAGGACGAGCAAACCGACTCTGTTGCTCCCAAGTGCAGCATTCGTATGGCCATTCTTCAATTCTTTATTGACCACGTTGGTTTGCAGGCACCCAATGTTGCCCACCTTTTACTCGGGTACGATGTGACTGCCTCAACCTCCGAAGCACCACGTCTACCCGACCCATCGACATCCGCACCGGAGACCGTCTTGTGGCTATTCTTTCGCTCATTCGCGTCGACGATGGAAGCCTGTCGTCGCTGCTGGTTGGCCATCCAGCCCTGGCCGACCGATGCTTCCAGTTGCTGCTCGAGTTGTGCACCGACGCCTATTCCAGCTCGGCCACGCTGCTTTACCTGCGCACGCACGAGCATTTTATGGCCCAGCACTTGTGCGCCATCCCCTTCTCGCCCAGTGCGCTGGACACAGGCGTGGGTCAGGTGATCTATCCAGATGGCAAGGTGGTGCAGACCAGTGTCGAGGCGTTGGTGAGCACCTTGCGGATCAAGGCGTCGTTGCTCGAGTTGATTGCTCTCCAGATCCACGCAGCGTCTACGGCAGGATTGACCAATCTGTCTTTTTCGCTGGTTGGTATGCTGATGGACCCACAGGCCGATGGCCTGCAAGTAACCAACCTGCTCACTAGTTTTGGATTTGTCTGGGCGGATACGCGTGATTCCCTCCGGGCCAAATGACTGTTCTGGCCAACCTCAATGATGATCTTGCTCGTACCGATGAGGAAGGCAAGGTGTTTGATCTGAACAAGGCACGCACAACACTTGTGCTGGCGCGCAAAGAACTGGACAAAAGTGCTGGACTGAACGACCAAGCGTCCCGCGATGCATTTGATGCTGACGCGGACCGGTGGCTGCAGTGGATGGATGCGCAAAACGCGCACGCTTCCATTCGCTCGGCCCGTACGTTGGCGCTTAAGCACTGGCGGAACGCAGTGGGGATGATCTTGTCCCGGTGCAGTTCCCTGCTGCACACCAATTCACGGAGCGCGGTTCTGTTCTCCCTCTTGACCACCCTGTTGCCCCTGATCACTCCCGCGGCTGACCGGGTCAACCTGGAGATCGTTTCAGGAGCAGTACTGGAACTGGTTGCAGCTGTGCGTCTGATGGCCAAGGAGTGGACCGACGAATTTGAGCCCCAGTCCGCGGCGCAGATCGTATCAGTCGTCCGGTTGCTCATCTCTGCCATTCTCCAACCTGGTCTCACCAATTTAACCCGGGGCAATTTGTACTCTGCTTTGGTCAACCTACTCTCGTTTGTCCAGCAGGAGCAAGGGGGCGCACCGGGGGGCGACGAGTGGGACGTACCTGATGATGCATCCGCCGCGGGATCGACGTTTCGGTACCACCAACGGGCACGACGACCTTGTTGCAAATTCGACTGGTCTTGGACGAGCGGGGGACGGAGGTGGTGATGCGCTTGGCGAAGGATGTGCTGGAGGCGGGGGATGTGTGGGCGGTGGCTTACACTGCCTCGACAAACTTGTAGAGCTGGAAGGTTCCCGATGGGTTCGGCCATCCAAAGTGTTGGACACGTTGAACAAGCAGGGGTACCTCAAGGCAATGGTTTCGGCGCTGCGGGATTCGGATTTGGCTCTACAAGAGTGCCTGCGACCTGATCCAGCCACCTTGAACGCACTCTACGTCTACCAAGCCCAGATGGCTTTCTTTGTCCGTCTAGCCATGTCACGCAAGGGCGTTGAGGCGCTTCTCGATCTCGGTCTGATCAACATCCTGGCCCAAGCAGACTTCATTGCGGCTTCTCCCCCCTCTAGCCAAAACGTCACTGACACGGAAGGATTTCTGCCAGCGGCGAGGGAACGGTACGCAGAGCTGCTCACGCCTGCCTTGGAACTGGTCACGTCCATGTCCAGTCTTTCGCCACTGGCGAACGACTCGATCTCGGCGCTGTTGGCGAACCAGGGCGAATCGTTGGTAGAAGTGTTGCAGAGCTTGATGATGGCCGAGGTGTCCCTGGGCCAAGTGGAACAGCGCATTTGCTCGTCATTCTTCTGAGTCTGCGTGCTGCCAAACTGCACCACCCACTCCCGTCTCACGCCCCCAACTACCACCACCAACTTCTCTCGGTTTCGGCCATCTTCCTCGCCAAATCCGGCTGGGCAGGGCGGGTGGTGCCAATGACCGAGACGGAGCGCGAGCAAGCTAGCCAAGTTGTCATGCAAGATGGCCAACTTCGATTCGAGCAGCGCGTTTCCTTGGCTGTCGAGCGACTGCAACGCGCTCTGTTGGGCTACCTTGAAACCTACTCCCGTCCGAGCCTTTCGGTGCGGGGGACAGCCGCGCCGATTCACCCGGTTCTGAGCTCGTCGACCGTGGTGCAGCCCAAGGGTTCGGGAGATGGGCGGGCTGCATCGCGGGCCCGCCTTGCCCTCGCTTGGCACTGCAGTGCAAGCTCTGGAAGAAGAGTTTGATGCGCTGTCGGTGCATGTAGGAAAGTTGGACAAGGTAGCGCTTGCGCTTACCAACGTTGGAACGACCCTTTCAGCGGCGGAGCTAGGGTCGTGTTGGAGTCCTTTTCGCGCGCCCAACGGGCTGAGCTGACGGCCGAACCGGCTCTTGCTTCTCATCTACTCCACCGACGGGAGCGTATGCTCAAAGCTTCGATCGGTCACAGCTTGGGCGTGATTGAGCTCCTCCTCGTCCTCCTCGGTCGGCACTTTGAGTTTTACTTGGACCTGGCACCGCCTGCGATCGAGCGCGCGCGCACGTACCAGTGGGCGAGGTGGACGTGCAGCGCTTGGTCCGGTTTGGGCTGGAGAAACTAGCGATCCTGATGGATCGGACGATGGAGTTGGGGCTTTACCCGGCCCCCGTGCCCGATGCACCGGAACGGGTGACGTTTATGGAGATGCTGCTGCGCAAGATGCAGGCGGCGCTCATTCATGCCCAAGAGAGAGAGCGGGACGGGTCCGCGGACGGAGCAGGGGACGGGCCAGGGGACGGATACGGATACGGCCCACGTGTGGGCGCGGTATGAGTACCGGTACGGTACGGTACGGTACGGTACGGTACGCGGCAGTGTGGGTGCCTAGCCAGCCCAACCACCAAGCGTTCATTCCACGTTCATGCATCAAACGATTCTGCTTTCTTTCTTGGGCGTTGGTTCCTGTGCGTTCTAGGGACAGGGCCTGATGGAACTCACAACTGGCAACGATAAGTGAAGTAGTAACTACCGTCGGTCGGCAAGCTTATCGGGGAGGAGAGGGGCGGGGCGTGTTGAGGTGATGGAGTAAGGGGTCCCGGGGGAAAAAGGAAGGTCCCAAGGGCTGCTTGCCTGGGGTGGTAAGGGAGCGAGAGAGAAACTGTAGTGCAGCAAGCGTATCATAGTCCCACAGACATCATGGTTTGCATTTAATCCCCTACCACAATCTTAGCACCGCACCCAGTCCACGTTGGGCGCGTTGCACGAGGCTAGGCTGGGTTTCTGGTTCGTTTTGTGCGAGCAGCAGCACACCCGTGGGCGAGATGAGCGAGCATCTTAAGCGTAGCGTTTCTCTGTCCCAGTCCAAGTCCTGTCGACCATATAGGGTGCTGTAACCTATGCTGTCGTCGAAAGGGCAGTGGCGAGATAGCGAAGTGGTCTAACGCGCTGTGTTAAGGAACTTGTTCCAATAACCGCAGTCCTCCGGGGCGTGGGTTCGAATCCCACTCTCGTCACTTTTTGTTTTGGACTCGGCTCACTAGTCACTTATGATGCGCAAACGATGGCGTTTGATGCAAACAATTGGACGCCATGCAGCCCACAAGACCATGACGATGCAGATCCTATGCATGATAGCAGCGGCATACCGCACGAGGGTTGGATTCCTAAGCACGTGGCCCTACCAGGAAGATAAGTGACTGCCAGGTCGGTCCTATGTTACGCAGAAGAAGATACGACACGGTATGCGAAAGGGTGTGGGTAAACTTTTCATCAACATACAGGCCACGGTCTCATGCATCATGCAACCCATGTCACATGTCACCGGTCACCGGTCACATGCGGTCCACAAGGACTGTACTGATTGAGATGATCTCAGGTACCTGCTGGTACCACTGGAAAGAAGCTGTTGGAAGGCTGGAAACTTGAGTACGTCTTGAGTACTGAGACTGAGTAATCAGACGTGGGTACTGGGTACTGAGTACCGCGTAGTGTGTACCGAGTACTGAGCAGTGTAGTGACTTGGAGCGGCCAAAACGAAGCTGTCGTGACTAGCTGGTGGTGAAGCTATCTTGAAGAGCTTGAAGCTGGGGGCTTGGGCCCCACATGCATCATCCGTTAATTCCCTTGCGCGTGCCCGCCCCAGTGCTATTACATACAGCCGATAGAAGCGGATAGAAGCAGCGGGACAGCGCCCACGCGTCCGCACACGCAATCACCCATGCGTGTGTGGTACATTTGCCCCCAAAAACCCGCAGCGTGCCTGATGCGCGTGGCACCAGTGTGGGGCCAACGCTGCCGGCCGAGCTTGTGCCGCCGCCGCCCTCTGCGGCCAATCATTAATCATTTTATCAGCGTCGCAGACATCACACTGTCGATGCGGCGGCGTCGCCTCCGCATGGCTGTGCCCGGCACGGGTGGGGGCGCTGGCACCCCCCGCCTTGGCGCCTGGCCAGCCACGGCCAGACCCCAGCACCGGCGCGGTGGCCGCCCACACCGGCGTGCTGCCTTGTTCGGATGTTTGGTGGTTGATTGTGCGATAGGCGATTGCCAGTGCGCAAGCAAGGTTGCGATAACGCACTCGGCGCGGCAGCAGGCCGCAGCACCGCATCGCTTGTCCCGGCCGCGTCCACACGCTGTGATTGGGTTCCTGTCTGTCAGACACGAGTGCGCATATTGTTCCGCCGTGTGGGATGCGCCCCGATACAGTGAATACTGACGAGCTGCTGCCTCTCGCCTCCAGCGCACCCCGAGCACGGCGGGGGCAGGCGTGCTCGTCCAGGCGGCGCCGCGTGCTCTCTTGCGCACCACGGCGTCCAGTACACATGGCAGCCAGCACTGTGGACACTGGCCGCCTGCGGCCGGGCCATGGCCAGACGGCCGCTGCATCTCGCGCACCTGCCCTGTATGCCTGGCCCTACGCCGTTGTCCCGGGAGGCACATCGGTACATCAGTACAGCAGTCCTGCGTACGTACGGAGTGCGTATAGTGCTTCAGGACGCAGTGCCAGTGGCGCAGGCCTAGCCTGGTCAGCGCTCAGCGCCTGCAAGGGATGCATATCGCGCCCAGGCTCAGCGCTCGGCCAGCGCTCTCTCCCAGGCACACTGGACCAGTGCTGTGCGAAGCGCTCGGCGGCCAGGTGCGCTGGTGTCCCTGTACCTGAGTGGCTGATTGCAGCCCAAACTGCCCCGTGCACGGCGGCCCTCACGTAGGTCAGACTGATAATTGCGACCGTGCGACGCGCGCGCAGGCCACAGCAGGCACCAGCGCGCACCGCAAGCCTCGGCAGGCACCTGCACCCGTGGGGTGCCCCCTGGTGCAGCCTAGCGCCCCTCCCCTCCCGACGCTGCAGGCCAAACTTTCTTGTGCCTGTTATCCCACGGTGGCTGCCGCTGGGACGGATAGCGGCCAACACCACATCTGCCCCCCACACGAGATCAAGCCTCTCACCACCACCTTCACCGTCCTCTGTTCTCTCGTCGCCAGCTCACCAACGCTCAGCCCCTTCTTTCCTGTGCTCCCCAGTGCGCCGGCCATTCATCTGTTGACACTACCCCTGCTGCTGTGCTGCCGTGCTGCCACCTGCCGCCGTTCTCTCTCTTCCGGTATACGAGATGATCCCATCAGCCAAGCGCCTAGTATCTGAGCAACTTTCCCCAACCAACACGTCTATGTACCCCTCCCCAAGCGCAGCCCCTCCTCCGCAGTCCATGTCTCGTCCACGACTCCCGCCGCGTGGCCTCTTTGATGCGCCCTCTCCAACTGGCCCGGCTCCGAATCCGGCCACCATGCATCGTAAGTAATCCTTTCGTCGATCGGTTCCGTCCCCACAAGCGTGGCTAACCATGAACTCGGGCAGACACTCCGTCATATGGCTCGCACCGTGACGCCCACCTTGCTCATTCGTTCGGCCCAGAGGTGTATGCGCCGGCGCCACCAGCGCCTCCACTTACGTCCCAGCGCTCTCACTCCGAGGCCAATCCTTACTACGGCATGGCCCCCCCAGCCCCCCCCTATGGCTCTGTCCCTCCGGCTGTGTGTGGCGCGAACGCGCGGCGGCAGCGCTTCGTCAGCACCCTCGTCTCTCGACGGTCGAGGATCGCGGTACTCATCCGCTTATCAGCAGCAGCCGACTCCTACAGAGTGGAGTTCTCCTGATGGTTATGGAGCTCCGGCGCGACACCACTCCGTGTCTGGTCCTGCTGCACATGCTAGTTCCATGGCTGCGGGTCCCCTAGGCGATGGATGAGCAAACCCGTGCAGCCTACATTGCCAACCTGGTCAACTCAATTGACCTTCAGCGTTCCTTGCGGCCGCGAGTGGGCGCTCGCGAAGGGCAACCAGCATGCGACGAATGTAGACGGCGCAAGGTCAAGTACGTATTTTCCCTCTTCTTTTTTTGCGGATCTGGTCCTGGTCCTGACCTTGGCCTCGTGGGTGAGCAGATGCGATCGCCAAGTACCTTTCGCGTGTGTGGCGAGCAAGCGTTCCTGCACTACGAACGACACGTTGATGAGGAGAGGACCTCTGACGAGGGAACAACGTGCAGTCTTTGCCTTTTCCGGCATCACCTACGAGTCTCATCGTGAACGCACCAAGAAACGTCGTCTGCTTCAGCAGGCCCAACAGGTTCAACAGGCTATGCAAGTGCAGCCGCAGACTTCACCTTCGATGGTATCCAATTCCTATGCACTTCCTCCTTTCCCCCCCACACCGGCGGGGACAAGTGCGCCGCCATCTTTCCCCTCTGCCATGGCGGCCAATCTCCCTTCACCGTCGGAGGCGTACGACGCACGCTACGATGCGCCCATGCTGGGTGGTTGGTCTCAAGGTTCAGAGTACGTGCAACATGTTCCGCGCCCGGCGATGCATGGGTACGATACGGATCGCCGTAGGCACGGTCCTTATCCTTCCAATACCGCTACTGTGCCGTACTATTAGTCCCTTCCCGACTCCCGACGTTTGCTGTGGCCCTTGTAGGACTCTGCGTCCGATCTCTACCATTCTCGCTGCCCCTGTCCAGGATTTTTGTCTACTGTCTACTGTCTGTGACCCTGTGCCTCTATGTGATTATACGACTGCTCTCCACGACCTCTTAACCCCCTGTGCATAGCCAAGCCCTGTCTGCTCTTCTGCTCTTTGCCTCCCAACCCCTTGGCACGCGTGTATTTGAGGAGGGCCAACGGCCCTTCTGGCTTGGTTTGCATGGGTATCTATTGCGCCCAGTGATCGATTTGCCTTGTTTGAAGCCCAACGGGATGCTTGGGGTGATGCGTTTATACCGTATAGCAACCTTCGAGGCGGACGCAAGGGAGACACGTGGGTAGAGATCGCTCCCAAACTTGAGCCCATGCGCTCTAATGGTTTAGGACAGTTGGGATGATAACACACCATCCTTGGACCCGATATCGTTTTAGTAGTCCCCCTGATGAGGCCTGACGGTGCTAAGGAGAACATCCAACGCTCGTCTATGCCACGAACATGTTTTGGAGCTTACCGCTTATCGCTTATTGCTTAGCTCAGAGCGTTGGTTCTGTATGTCTCCCATGTGTGCAGGAAGAGAAAGAACAGATTTGAATATCAATGGCCATATCAGACACAGGATCTATAAGGAATTCTACTAATAGACAACGCACACGACCAGAAACGCCGGTTACCGGGTACCGATAAGATTGCCAGGCCAGGCCAACGGTCCTCAGGAAGGCACCCAGACCGAACAAGGAAAGCTATAGTCCGCCAGGAACGGTGTGGGCACAGTCGAAACCAGAAAAACGCCCAAAATATAAAGCGGCGGTTTTCTCCGTCCTCACGGGCCAGGAACGAGGAATGCATATCAGGAGGAAGACGCGCAAACGAGTTGCGCTGACCCGGAGACTCAACTCGGAACTCATTCGCTTAACTGAGCCTGAGCACTTACTTGCATCCGCCACACCAAAATCTAAATAGTCCAATCAATGCAAAATCATTTTTCTCAGGGACCTCAATGACCATGCCAACTTTGCGCCGTAAGAGAAAGAAGCTCGATTCAAGGTGCATAGATTGCATAGATCCAAGTGAATGTCCTCCGTTTAACAGCAAAAAGCCGAACATCGGTTTATCTAACGTTGAGATAAGTCAGCCTGGTCTGGACGTAGATACAGCCTAGACTGAGGGCGACAAAAGGAAAGTGTATCAGTTCTCTCTCGGCTTCGTCGGGCTCGTCTGTGTGCCCGCGTGTTGTCATCCAACACCACTCGCAAGACTGCGCGACTGCAATGAGACAACTGTCCAATCACATCGGCCTGATGAACTGATGCTCCCGTCAATGAAAGGAAACCCGCAGGAGAAGGGATATGACCACCTCATCAAACGGAAGTAAAAAAGTTAGTTTTTGGGTCATCCGGTATACCCTTCCGGAAGCATTTTTGAGCAGGCAAGGCATACGTTCCCCACCAGAAGACTGGGGGAGAGGGGATCCCCCGCGTCTGAGCCTTGCAACAACTATTTCGAACCGCGTCAAGAGTTTGACCCCCTTCCCCGCTATCGGCGCTTATAGTTTTTGGTTCATAATACCCTTCCGGAAAAGTATTTTTGAGCGGCCGACGTGCTCTTCATCGCCAATAAGATATGGCATCGGTGAGATGTTGGATTGATTGGGGAAATCTCTTATTGTTGTCCACTCAGAGGGTGGCTGGGGTGGGTGCTCACCAAAGGTACTTTCCTATCCTTGGCCCTCAGCAGTTCTTCGGAGCAGATCGATTGGAAAACCGGCTGAGTCGGCCCGGGCACCGAAAGAGTGCTTGGGCCGCATTTTTGAAGGGAAACAAGACCCCGTCTGAAATTTCAGCCAGGGGGTTCTGTCGTCGACGTGGCAGGAGCACTGGCGTGTACGTAATGCGCCGAAGGGCGCATCTGGGCACGACCACTGGCTTGTCCCCACCCCGACCCCCGCCTCGAGCGCCTCGAGCCCCACCCCACCACCGCTCTTCTCTCCGCATGCGCTGGCTCTCCGTTGCGGCCACTGCGGTGGCGGGCGCCCTCGGCCTGCTTCCGAGCGCCCTCGCCCTGAGTGCTGGTGAGGCCGACCTGGTCGACTACTATGTGCCGCGCGTCGGTGTGCCACTTTCCAACGCAGTGCCCGACTGGCCTGCTTGGAGCGGCAGCGCACCCGCCTCGGCCTTGTCGGCAGGCGCACCTGTCTCGCCCTTTTCCATCGCCCCACTCGTGGGTGCTTCCAACATTTCTGGATCCTTCCCTTCCGCCGCCCAATACCTTACTCCCCGTTTCCACCGTATTCTGCCTCGCGCTGCCAATGCCGACGAGCCTGCCCGCACTGCCGTGTACGTGGCCACGGAGCAGAACGTTTTGGCTGCGCTCAACCCGCGAAACGGTGATATCGGTGCGTTTCTGGATCCTTCAATTGCTGCATCGGTATACTAACGCCCGCTTCCTGTCCCCTAGTCTGGCGCCACGTCTTTGACCCGGAGCACACGCTGCTTGCGTTTTACACGTGGCAGGATATTACTCTTGCCATCTCTCGCACCGAATATTCTTACTATTCGTCTTTTCCACGCCTACACTGGGTGGCTCACTTGGGAGTACACCCGTCCCGTTGATCACGTAAACCCATGGACTGCCCAAGGCTTTCCTCATGTGGATGCGACCTTCCTCGAGGGCACCAGCGACCTGGTGGTCCTGCTCGGCAACACCATTGTTCGTCTCCACGCCACTTCGGGTCGTGCTGTGTGGGTCTCCAGTCCGATCGAAAATTCTCAGGATCATCTCGTTCGCTTGACCATTGCCGGCCACGGTGCCCAGCGCATCATCCACGCTCTGTCCCTCTCCTGTGCTCCCGGCAAGAAGCACGGTGGTGTGGGGGTGTACAGTGTTGCACTCTCTGGCGAGCTCTTGGCGTCACACCCTTTGCTGAAGGGACCGCCAGTGCCCCAAGGACCCCGCGACTTGGCGATCGTCCACACAGGCTCTGATGCCGAGTGGTTTGGATCACCAAGGACGGATCGCTGCGCATCGTATACCTTGCCACTGATGTACTGAGGCATCTTCTGCTCCGGCCATCCACTCGGTCTACTGCCTCGATTCAAGCGCCCAGTTCGTACGCCTGTTTGAGGTTGGACCTGCCGGGTTTCATGGCATGGTCGCCGTCCAACGCTCTGATGGACGGGGTGAGGTGTACCGTCTTAACCCCAAGGACAGTAAAGGTAACCACAAAAGCTGGGAGTTGGAAGAGCAAGCCCACGATGCTATCTATCGTCCTCGGTTGACCGTACCGGTGCGCCATATGTGCACCGCCTTTACTTCTCCCGCTCTCAAAGCCAGCTTAACGTCACACCCTGTGGTCCCAGCCGTTCCAAGGTCAAGGCCAAATCACAGGTTACAGCTTCGGGTGGGATCACGATGCCCAAGGTGCTGTTCTTGCTGCACCTGCTGAGGTAGTCCCGCGCGGACAGTACCAGTTGACGATGCGGTTTGTGGCTGTGACCTCTTCGGGAAGTCTGCGTATGGTTCAGGAAGACAAGCTGATGTGGGCCCGCGAGGAGGGATTGACTGAGCCTGCGGCGCAAGTGATTGTCGACATTCCTCCTTTCACACCTCCTACCGCGCTGCACGTCCTTACACACGAATCTTTCTTACAACGTTGGTTCGCCACATCCATCTTACTACCCAACTTCCCGAGTATTTGCGCTCTTGGTTTGAGCGCATGGCGGCGCGGACGCAATCGCCCCTCTGTCGGGCGATTCTGCAGCCGTGGCGGAGCGACAGCGACCCGTGGAAGAACCTAGCCCCGTCCGGGGGCCTAATCCCCATACAGTTGCCCCCCGCTCGCTCAACGAGACCCAGTTGCTTGAGGTGGGTTTGCGCGCACACCGGACCCTTTTGGCTTCAACAAAGTTCTCGTTACCGCCACCAAACGGGGGAAGATCTACGCTCAACTCACTGCTCTCCGCGGTCAATTCTTGTGGGAGAAGTCCCTGACAGGCTTCGGGCAAGGTGAAGGGGGGCAGAGCCTCTCCTGAACATCCGGGGTATTTTCCCTCTGGCTCCGACTACGGCCAATTCCGAGGCCGTGGCTGAGGCTCAGGCAGAGGCGTCTGGATCGGGCCTTCACCCAGCAACCACTGTGGCTGTTGTTGCCGACGTCCAAATGACCCCCGAGGAGCCTACCATCACCCGGGTATGGCATGGACACTCTTACTGGTCGATTTGTCCCGCCTCCGAATGTGGAGGTGAGTGACTCTGATTCATCGTCGGCCGGCTTGTTCTGGCGATTGGCCCTGCAGCCGACACGTTCCTTCTTCCTCCGGATGCTCGTGCACTGGTGGACCCCACGTGGTGGAAGCACCAAGCACAGCCTGCTCACACCTCGCCGTCCTTGACTCGACGCCTCAGGTACATGTTTTCCCCCCCCACTGCCGCTTCGCATCAAGATTGCAGGCGATTGCCGAGGGACCTGGGATTACTTCTTGTTGCCGTACAAGGAACCCAACTCCGCGGCTACACCCCTTGTTTCGAAGAATGGAGCGACGGAGCTGTCTTGGACGGTGCCCTTGCCCGAGGGGAGAAAGTGCACAGCATTCTTCCTCCTGACTTGGCGTCGCACACGGTGGCTAACCAGGGCAAGGTCAAGTCCGACCGGGTCGCTCTACAAGCTTCTTAACCCCCACGCGTATTTGGTGTTGACTCATTCGACTGTCGCTCCTGGCCGAGGAGTTCGGCACTTGTGATCGATGCGGTAAGCGGACGTGTGCTTAACGCGTTGCACTTGCCCGATGCGCTCGTGTCGGAGACTACTCCGCTGTCGGGTTCGTGGACGGAGAACTGGGGAACGGTGGTATACTATGCTTCGCCCCCGCCTGCAGCCAATGCGACGATGCGAGCCAGCTGGTGCCGATGTCCACGCACGCATCGCCAGCTTTGAGCTCTACAACGATGTGGATGGGAGCGATGTGCGTCTACTGTGGGAGACGAGCGGGAGGAACCGCTCCTCTTTCCTGCCTGCCGTGGCCAAGGAGGAGTCGGACGACAGCTCTTCTCAAGGATCGACGGACTCTCCCCATCATCATTTCAGCCACCGGCGTCTTGGCGTTCCAGCAAACCTTCTCCCTTCCATGGACTTCAGCCCCCCTCGCCGTGGGGACGACTTCGACGCACTTTGGGATCACGAACAAGCCTTGGTTCTCACTACACGCCTGGGGCGCGTGATCACCATTCCGCGCAGCTGGATCGATCCCCGTCGCCCTGTTGTGCCGTTGACCGCTGATGCCAAAACCAAACAAACTCCCAACGAAGATGGTCTTTTGCCCTAGACGGGGTCACGCCTTTGCCGTGCCGGCACAGTGGATGGTCTCCCATATCCACCAGGTCCAGCGGGCCGTACGGCTTACGTTTGGCCAAGCGCGACTGGAGAGCTACGCGTTGGTCTGGGCCGCCGGGCTGGACACGTTTGTCACCCGTGTGGCCCCGAGCGGTACGTTTGATCTTCTTTCGGCCGCTTTCAACAAAGCCCAACTGCTGCTCACTATTGCGGCGCTCTCGCTGGGTGTGCTGGTGGCGAAGCGACCGGTGCGCAACAAGATCCTCGCCCTGCGCTGGTAAGCGCCGGGAGGGTGGCGAAGTACCGAAATCCAAGCCGATCTGGCGCCTCGAAATAAAGCAATCGACATCGTTTGTTCTTCCTCATAACACTCAGTTGCGTGTTCTGTGGTGTGTACTGGCTATTGTGGTGTTGATCAGGTAGAGCGGCCCGAGTGATGGGTGCTGCCGAATGCAGATAGCCTCGCGATCCAGGCCCGGACTGCCGTGCGGCTACGCGCGTCGCGTTTGGTGCGACAGATGAGTCGAAGCGCCTCGAAAGTTTCAATTGCGCCGGTGGCCGAGCGGAGCGCGGAGCAAGGCGGAATGCGTTCTTCCGACGCAGCACGGCGCCAGTGTGCGGTGCATGGCCCCCGACCACAAACATGTCCCCCCCCCAACCGACGACCAACACGCCCTTCCTCCACCACCCCCCCGCTCAACCCCCAACCCCTACTCGCCAATATGTCTGGCCAGCAGCAGGTGTTCGTAATGAAACGGGTCCCGAGCGGCAGCATGGACGCAAGGCCCAGATCAGCAACATCCAAGCTGCAAAGACGGTTGCCGACGTGATCCGTACCTGCCTTGGCCCCAAGGCCATGCTCAAGATGATTCTTGATCCTATGGGCGGGATCTTGCTCACCAACGACGGCAACGCCATTCTTCGCGAAATTGAGGTTGCCCTCCCGCTGCCAAGAGCATGAT
Organism: Moniliella sp. 'wahieum'; assembly: GCA_003971905.1. Taxonomy (NCBI): domain Eukaryota; kingdom Fungi; phylum Basidiomycota; class Moniliellomycetes; order Moniliellales; family Moniliellaceae; genus Moniliella; species Moniliella sp. 'wahieum'. The sequence goes on along the minus strand of RSEE01000051.1, from coordinate 408,318 downwards.
TGAGCTCAGCAGGACCCAAGACGAAGAGGTAGGCGACGGCACCACCTCAGTCATCATTCTCGGTACGAACCCCGTCCTTGCCTTCCCTCCACGTACCTTCCTTTGATTGCTGACTCGACATATCTATTTCTAGCTGAGAGGTTTGGCTCAATCCTTGCCTCATTTGGAGCGCGGCCTTCATCCGGTTGTCATCATCTCGGCTTACAAGAAGGCGCTCGCAGAGGCACTTCGCATCATTGACTCCATTTCGGTTCCGGTCAAAGTCGACGACGACAAGGAGATGCTGGCACTCATCAAGACGTCGATTGGGACCAAGTTTGTCAACCGGTGGTCGGATCTGATGTGCAACCTGGCTCTCAAGGCGGTTCGCACAGTATCCGACACACGAGCGGCGCGGGTGACAGTCGATATTAAACGCTACGCTCGCGTTGAGAAGGTCCCCGGTGGAGAGATTGAGGAGTCGCGCGTGCTGGATGGGTTGATCAACAAGGATGTTACCCACCCCAAGATGCGCAGGCGGATTGAGAACCCGCGGATCATCCTCTTGGACTGTGCACTGGAGTACAAGAAGGGCGAGAGTCAAACCAACATTGAGATTACCAAGGAATCGGACTGGGAAAAGATTCTCCAGATCGAGGAGGAACAGATCAGAGTATGGCTGATAAGCTGATTGCTTTCAAGCCGGATCTGATCATCACTGAGAAGGGTGTTTCGGACCTGCCCACTTCTTCATGAAGGCAGGCATTACTGCCTTGTCGCGTGCGCAAGTCGGACAATAACCGCATTGCACGCGCAACGGGCGCGACCATTGTAACCGGATTGAAGACCTGAGGGACAGCGATGTGGGGACCAAGTGCGGCTTGTTCCACATTGAGAAGTTGGGAGATGAGTACTCTCACTTACTTGGAGAAGTGCCGCGAGCCCAAGGCTTGCACCATTCTCCTTCGTGGGCCCAGCAAGGACATTCTCAACGAGGTGGACCGCAACCTGGCCGATGCCATGAGTGTCGCCCGTAATGTGGTCTTCAATCCTGCCCTGGCCCCGGTGGTGGTGCGACCGAGATGGCGGTCAGCGTGGGCCTCGGCAGTTTGCTCGATCCGTGGGTGGAGTGGAGGAAGGCCCGATTCAGGCCGTGGCTGGGGCCATGGAGTCATCCCCCGTACTCTCACCCAGAACTGTGGCGGCAACGCATTGCGGGTCTTGACCGAGCTGCGGGCCAAGCACGCCAATGGCCAGTCTTCCATCGGCATCGACGGTGACACGGCAAAATTGTTGACATGAAGGAATATGGCTTGTATGAGTCGGCTGCGGTCAAGATCCAGACACTCAAACAGCCATTGAGTCGGCATCGCTGCTCCTGCGCGTTGATGATGTCGTCTCGGCCCGCCGGCCTGGCGGTGGAAGGGAGGACAGCCAGCAGTTCAGGATATGGGTGGCGCACCCGAGGGCATGGCCGCCTAGTGTGCTTCTCTGATCTGTACACTCCATACTAATGGTTCTGTCTCTACGTGGCAAGTGCTTGTAGGCAAGACTGGACAGTTTTCGCATAGCAATTACTAAGTAGGTCGAAGTGCACCAACCAACACTGGGCTACTTGCATCGTGTGTGTACGACGCTGGCACCGTGCTCGTCGTACTCCTCCCGGCTGATCCACAGACCATTGAACGAGTCCATAGTAGCCAGGATACTTCCACCCAACCAGGCAGCGTACCGACGCTCGGCACTTTGCGACGCATTGTGGATCTTGACGCGGGGCATGCCAATGCCACTGAGGGTAGCTTGGAGGTTGATTTCGGACGCGAGCCGTCCCCAAAACCGGGCAAAGCAGTAGTGCCACCACCAACACGATGTTGCCAAACATGGATGCCCGTTGGTCCACGTCAACCGCCATGATGGACTTGAGGACAAGCTGGCCGAGACCGAGCAGGGGCTGGGACTTTCGGGCAAAACGAGGGACGCCCTGCCAAGGTGCGGTGCGAAGAGAATTTCGGGACCTTGGAGCCTCTCAATACCAAACACGTCGACGAGCCATCGGGAACTCAAAAGCTCGATTGGGACGCTGCAAAGCGGTTGTGGTGTCCCACTGGCTTTCCAATACCTGCCCACAGGCAAATTTGAATTCGTCGAGCACTCGATCGGTTTGGTACTGCTTGAACGACGCTGTCGAGTGCTTTAGTCGGTCTTGGTGTAACCAAACGTGCGCCGCTGCGCCCTGTTCGACAATGGTCTTGGTCTGAACCAGGTACGCGGGGAATGCCCGTTTCAGGATCAAGTTGGTTCAACCGCACAGCTTGAGGTGGAGGGTTAAGAATCAAGTGCTCCAGAGCCCGGTTGACTTGTGCTCCACCTAATGATTGCCTAGCGATTCCCTTCTTGATGGCGAATCCTCCAATGACCGGGGTTACCGACATGGTGTTTCTGCCAACGTCCACCACAAGCGCTGAGGCCTTGCTCGCCGTAAATCTGGTTGCAGCACCAAAATGTCAGCCAAATAATGACAACGTAGAGGTAGGAACCGAAGCACATACGAGCTCATGACGGGTTGATTGGCAATGTAGAATCCAGGAACGTTCAGACCCTCGAACGCCAACTCGGTTAGACTCTCTCGCGCTTCCTTCGAATTCCAAGTAGGCTCGGTGAAGAGGAGCGGGTGCTGAGACGCGTCAGCATCAAGAAATGTGTCAATGCCATATTCGAGTTGGGCGAGAAGCGACGCGGCAGAGGCAAGGAGGCCGTCGGATCCAAACGACGTGCCAATCTCCATATCGGGACGGTAGGTGTTAGCGCCTGCCCAGCCCACATATCGCCGGCGCTGTTCCGTGTGAAGCTTGGCTTCAAAGTTGTGCGCGCGCTCCTGCTGTGGGCTCCTTTCGGAAGTCCCGTTGGAATGAGGTGCGGGGACTGCGCTGTCCACCTCCATCGCGTCGGGCTCAGGTGGTGCAGGCGAGGCGGGCGAGGGGACGCCATCGGCGGGGTCGGGATGGTAGCCATACTCGTTGGGCAACACACAACGGGGAGCGTCCTCGCCAGCCCAGCCGATGCGAACCGAAGACGATCCTCCGTCAACAATGATGGCTGACACGCTCTCGGCAGCGCCAATGACGGGCATGATGACCAAGAAGACTAACGTGGGTACGTGATGGTCGGATCCCGCCAGCCCAGATTCCAGACGCGACGAAAACGGAGGCGCGTAGACGACCTAACCCTACCGGTGTCACGAGCAACCCTAGTGCTCGCCGAGCAGCATATGCATTTACCCCGCTGGCATCTTGCAGGTCCGCTGCGGTTTTTGTGTCGTGCGTTTTGCTGTGCACCACCACCATTCCAACAGGCCCAGGAGCAGGCAGATGGCATCTCGGGACTGACCCGCCATGTCTCTCACAAACTGTCGCGCTTCGTTGGTCAGGACCGCCTCTTTCCTGCGGCGGACACCACTACGGCCTCACGTGCCGACACGCAGTCCATCGTCCTGGTGATCGACCTGTCTGGTTGGGTCTGGACCCTCTACCTCACCCTCCTCCGCCGCAGTCCTGTTTGGGGCGTTGGCTCCGCCGAACTGGACTTGTTTGTCACTCGTTTTCTGCACCTGTGTCACGTCTGTCAACTCCATCCCGTATTCGTTGCCGATGGGCCATCCCCCGCGCACAAAGCGGCTACTAGGAGCGAGCGGACTGCCGGGTGTACAGCTCAAGCGCGCCGGTATATGGCTCAGATGTTGTTGTCCGAAGAGGAGAATAGGCCTCGTCCGAGGCTGCCGCCTCTTTTGCCCCCCCATTATTCCTTTCGTCAGGTCGCTTTTGAACTCCAAAGGGGCGGAAATGATTTACTCGTTGGGCGAGGCGGATGGACTGGCTGCTAGTGTGGCCCGCCAACGTCAAGGTATTGTCTTGACCAACGACTCTGACTTTTTCTTCTCCAAGCGCACGAAGGGGGGTGTAAATTTGCCCCACTGAAACAAATGGTCACCTTTGCCGCCTCACCAAACCAGCCGGAAGAACAAATCCCTGTTGATGCCTGGTTCGACGTTAGCGTGCACCTCGGCTCCGATGCCGTCCAGAACAAAATGAGGTTCGGGATGGGAGCTGATGATCGTCAATCTCGTTTTTCGATGCTCCAGCTCACTGTGTACGATCCTTCTCGTCTGGCCCAAATATGGTCACTCCCTATGGCTGTGCTTCCTGTCGTGGCTGCTTTGACCGAAAACGACTTTGCGTCGGATGAGTACAAGACCTTACTGCACACGCTCGGGAACAAGTTCGACCAACTTATCACGGCGTTGCTGGTGTTGATCAGGACGAGTCGCGCCGTTTGAACGTGGTTTCGTCGAAAGGGGACAGCACGAAGGAGGCGCTCCAAGAGCTGACTGCTTCGGTTCTAGCCAAACTCATCCTCATGTCTAACCGAGGTCGGGGAAGCAAGGTACTCCCTGCCATTCCTACCCTCTCTACTCCCTTGAAGAGCAAGTTTGACCGTCTTTGGCCAGGTATTCGTACCTCTTTGCTCACATACCTGAACGACGAGGTGGATCCTGCGATCGCAAGGCTCTTTATATCCGCATCCGACAGAGCGACGTTGACCAAGACAGAGGCGGAGAGCAGTCTTAGGATCCCCCAAGTTCACCCCCAAGTGGTAAAGCAGTATGGGGAGGCATACCGTGTGGGTGAATTTCCATCCATGCTCTTGGCCCTAGCTGGCCAGGGACGCTCTCTCCCCCCCATGTACTGTTTCGTTGACGATGCGATGCCCTCGGTGGCCGACGGGGCGACGAAGGATCTTTACAACTGGTGCATAGCAGTCATGTTTGCCGCGTGTGGTTCCGAATCGTCGCGGCTAGTGCTGCCAGACGATGGCACCGAGGCGAAGCTGATCTCTGAAACCGTTGATTCCGGCACGACACTGGGTTGCCACCCCATGGTGGTACGCATGCAGCACACCCATGGTATCCGATTTGCTTGGGGACGAATTTCCATTTTCGGCACAGAAAGAGTGGTCCCACCCAGCCCTGCTTCCCGAACCACTACGTCAAAGCTTTTTTGCAGGATGCTACAGATGCCCGCATCCCTATATCGGCTGCTAGGGGAGGAAGGGCCCCTTACCGGTTCACGAGGAGATGTTCGCCAAAGCGTTCCACCTCCGGTGGTGTTCATGGCTGGCGTCGTTTCCTTGGCCATGCGGGACCTGGCCCAGCGGTCCCCATCTCATGAGTGGAGCAGGTGGGAAGCCGAGGCGGCGATTCTGTCCGTATGTTCCAGCCAGGTCGATGCTGGGTTCTGAGGACAGTCGACTGGTGAAAGAACAAGTTGCTGGGTCCTCGACTCTTCCAAGGTTTCCTTGGCCTCATGCTCCGCTGGGACAATACAACCATCGGTCCGTAGTCTACACTTGACCAGTTCGGTCTCTGCTCTCCTTTGGCCGCTCACGCTCTCCACGCCAGCTTCCTCCTTCCAGCCTCTTCAAGGTGGGGGTTGGTGGGCTTCGATACCTGTCTTTACCAACAAACTGTGGCGGTGTTGACTGCGCACGCTGGCACCCTCCGCGCCACCAAGAACGTCGTCTCGTTCCCCTCTCACGCAGTACCCCGTATCTTACTGGACTGCCTTGTCGCTCCCCCCTAATCGAAATGCCAGAGTCGGTATGCTTCGCGACGACCATCACACCGCCCATCCTCCATCTTCCTATGAACAATTTTGTCACGGGGGCCCAGACGAATGATGGGCATGGGAGTGTAGCAGAATAGTCCTTCGATGCGCCTGGCTAAGACGGGTGATGCGGAGAGAAAGACAGTGCAAAGAGAACAAGCAGAAATCATAAGCAAGCACATGGGGTACACTTGGGATCCAGAATAACTGGTACGTATCTTGCTACGACAAGCGCACATGCTGTACCAACTCGGGGGGAATCGAGGAGACGAGCGCAATCGCCAATCACTCTTGCTTCTCCCCCTTATCGACCTTAGAGTCTGCGGCGCCATCCGCAATTGGGGCCGGGCGGAACTTGGACTTGGCCACCTCAAGCAATGGGTCGTCCTTCTCCATCGGCTGCGGTAGGAGCCGCCAAGACGGTCAAAGCCAGTAAAGTACTGACCATAGTTGACTGTGAAGTAGATGAAGAGTGTGGTGGGCAGGACCATTGATGACCTTTTCAAAGGGCGTGTTGGTGATCATGTCACTGTCGTGGATGAGGATGCTCCACATGTTGACAAAGCCAAACAGACCAATGTAGAGCAGTTTGTGCAGTGGGAAGAGGTAGACGAAAATGTGGTAGGGGAGCGATTGGGCGTACCCATCTAGAGGGTGGAACGCATGCGAAGCAAAGGGCGTCGGCACAATCCACTTGTGGTGGGGTTTGTGCACGTGCTTATAAAGCAAGGGATGATGTTCCAGGCGATGCACCCAATAGATGCAAAAGTCGGTAAGACAAGGAACCACCCGATGGAGAAGAAAATGTACGTCCACCCTCCTAGACCCCAAGGCTTACTGGCCCAAGGACCCTCGCTGATAGAGGCGTACATTTTCGAGCAGCCGTTCACCTCACCCCGAACCAAGGTACCGTTAGAAGATCCAGGACAGGGAATGCGGCAAGTGAGCATTGATTTCCTTCTTGACCTGGTTGGCCAGGAAGCGGGATGGCGCATCATGTCTTTGTTGTAAATCCAGCGGTAGCTCGCACCAGCCATGCTAAAGTAGAGCAACAGGATGCCGATGTAGGTATGGTGAAAGCGAGACAAATTGGCGAACTAGGTTGGAACGCGGCAGAGCGCTGAGGCCTGACAAACGGGCCCAATCCAAGCGCTGTCAAGCACCTTGGGCGTGGTTTCGGCCCGAGCGAGGAGCGACGTGCCATTGGCCACGGCGGAGACAAGGACAGAGCTGCCTGGGTCTGGCATCTTGCACAAACGACTTGAGCAACGTTGTGCTTGGATACAGGCGACTTGGGCGAAGCAGGTCAGAGCCAAGCCCAGACCGAGTCGAGAGCGTACTCGTCGGCACGTCAAGGACAACGTCCATGCAGCAGCGGTGGAAAGAAAGTGGGATGGTGCTGCATGGACGACCGCCCAGGCAACGAAGACGAGGCGGTGACTGGTGGGCGAAAGGACGCGGGACGCGTCCACGGCCAGGAGCAGGGTGGAGGCGAGCGCGTTGGTTGGTTGGGGGCTGCTGGTTGTGGGAACAAATTAGCCAGCGCTGGCCGCGGGGACCGGGACCGGTGACTGGTGACTGGTGCTGGTGACGGTGAGGCGGTCTGCCGCCAAAACACAACAGCGTCGGATCAGATCAGCGTCAGCGGTGAGGATGTTGAGCCGGGTGAAGCCGGTGACCGGTGAAGCCGCACTGGCGCTGTGGCGCCAACCCTAGCGCAGATGCGATGCATCACGCCTCCTGGCTGGGCCTTAGGGTGAGCGCAGGATCCTAACTGCATGCATGCACGCGATGGGCTCATTGTGGTTCCCCGGGTTCCCCCAGGCTCAGCGCACGCCAGTCGGCCTTGCGCTGGTCAGTTCCGATCAGTGATCAGTCATCGATGATCTGCGATTCGCATCAGTAGCCCAGTATCGTCCCAGTGCTCTGCTGCCGCCACTAGTTCCCAGCGAGGCCCAGTGCAAGTGACCGGTGACCTAGTGACCCAGTGGCCCAGTGGTCCATGCATGATGCCTGACCGTGACCGCAACCCCCGCGTTTTGTTCCTCCGCGTTATCGATTATCGACGGTTACAGTTACAGCCGTGTTCCAGGTTGCAGCAGTTATAACCGGTTACTTGTTCCCGCGCCTCGCGCCTCAGCGCACCCTCAGCTGATGGCGCTGATGAGCGCTCATCTCTACTCTGCATCCCTATCGACTATCATTGACAAGCCTAAGCTTAAGGCTGGGACGGGAAAGCTACGCCCAAACCGAACCGTTCATCTTGCGGGGGTTACTTGGAAGCGCAGCAAGGTTAAACGTTAAAGAGCCAGGGGGGTCGCCACTGAGGATATCAGGCCCTCTGGTTCTCGCCATCCGGTCCCGTACCCTAGGAAGCGCGTATGGACACGGATGAATGGTTCAGACATCCGAGCGAGGAACCATTTCCATTGAGACTTAGTACAGCCAAATCCATCCAATGTGCGCAACAACATCTTGCCCGCTGTCTTGGTGCCGTAGTATCTCCTCGCGTCGTCAAAACCAGGGGGGAAAAACGACTCTTCATGAGTGCGTCCTTGGTGCTTGCCACGTTCCTGTCGCATTCTGCTTTTTTCCCACAGCCGAAGCAGCTCCTGGGTTCCAAGGGCGTCGCGGTGCCTCGTGCACCACCCTCCGGTACGCGCTCTGCGCCCCTGGCCGATCCCGTCGGTCGCGTACCGTGTGGTCCACGTTCGTTCCACATCCTCCGATTGCTCCAGGCCCCATCACATAGTCGGTGCGCTGTGCTCTCCGCCCGCGCCTTGTCCCATCCTCTTCCTCCACGGTAGTTCGTTGTGGACGTGTGTATCGGGGATGGAGCGCACGAGCTCGAGAATGGGTTCCCGCACTGCCTCATGCAACGCACTAAACTTGGCCTATGCAGGTGCAAACCATGATGTGCTCCAGCGAGGACATGACACCACACTTGCTGGAGTCCAACCTGGACCTGCTTGTGAGAGCTGGAGGTACGGGGCGATGGGATGGTGGAAAGCCAATTGTGCTCGGTGGGTTGCTGTGCAAGGCCTCTCAGATCTCAGACGCGCTCACTTCGTCAGAGCCCAGCTTGACACTTTATGTCAACGTCTCAGCTAGCACCGTAGGTAACCAGTAGCTCAAGTGAGTACTGAATATACTAACGATCAAGGGACAGCCAGGGCACGGAACACGTTTTCTCCCATATCGCCTCCCATTTCTCACTTCAACTTGCCTCGACGAGTGGTAAGCACCACACCCCGCTAACCCTGCCGAATACCAAGGGAAAAAAAAAAACAAGATGCGGAGGCCTACAGCCCTTTTGATTTTCAGCGTCCATCAACGCGCGCGATGGAGGGTACAAGGGAAAGCCAGTGACTAGTGACTAGTACTAGTGACAACACACGGAAGCAGAGGAGCAATACAAAAGAAAGCTAAGACTTGTTGGATACCTCTGTCGGGGGGAACGAGAAGGACGAGGGAATGTATGGTCCACTTGAGATGGGGGTGAACGATGTGCCCTCGATCGGCTGGGGCTGGTTGATAAGTGCGGTGTATACGAACGAAACAAAGATTCTACCCGAGGCAAGCTCTCCCTTCACGCCATAATAATGACGCGATGATACATCAAGATGCAAGATGCAAGGTTCAAGCTTCAAGGTTCACGTCACGTAGGTTGCCGCTGCGAAATCCAGAGCAAGCCTTCCACCGCCGACATTTCCGCCGACGACGAGGCAGTAAGCCTGCCCAACCGATCTGGCCTGGTATCAACACGCAGCCGACGCCGCTGCCAGTGCCTCCAACGCCTCTCTCCCAGCTGACGGTCCTGGCGCATTCAGGACAGGTGCCGTCTTGCGCATCGCTGTGCTTGTTCGGGGCCGTTTGCGCGCCGTCTCGCCCGCTGAGGACGAATGGGTTTCGTCTTGGTATTCAGGCGGAGGTGGCTTGGAGGAGGCAGGTGGATCGGATCCAGAGAGGAACTGTGCATTTGAGTCAACAGAAGAGCGTGGTTGTTCACTTCCTCTTCCTCAGGAGAGGACGAAGACAGACTATCTCTCCTGAGCGTGGCAAAGCTAAAGCCCGGACCGAACGCGCACCCTGTACCGCCGGTGCATCCGTATTGGGTGCTCTCAGTGTACGTACACGGCTGTCCTTAGCCCCCCTCGTGTGTATAGCAGGAGAAGTCTCCGCTGTCGAGCGCAACGAAGGAGATTGTCGAGCCGCAGCACGGTGGAACTTAATCTCCCAGTCCCTTGGGTTCCGGAAACATCAGCTTGGTGCGAAGCGTGGAGCGAGGGTGCCGATGTGGGTCCAGCCAGCCGAGCAGCGAAGGAACAGAGCCTTGGGGAAGGGAGACAGGGGGGCGCGAACTGGTACCCAAACACTGGGATTATTGCCATGGACAGCCGATTGTCCAGTCCAGGGTTGCCCGGAAGGACCCCAGGCAGGGTGTTTCACAGACCAATCGAGTGGGGGAGGGACTGAGGACTCCCATGCCAAGTGACTCCCTTCCTCCTCCTCCTCTTCCTCCCCCAGCTCTTGTGGGTACCCCATCGGCAGAGGGGGCTCAACGGACAAAGGCGGCGGAATGTAATACGTAGGCGGGTAAGGTAGGCTAGGGGGGGTAGTGGGGTGCGGGGGGATATCCAGTACGTTGGGGAGGATACGCGCCTGGGATCATACGAACAGATGGAATAGATGGATAGGAATAGGGTGTTGGTCGGTCATCGGTCTCTTGAACAGTCGTGCGAACAGGTGGTGCGGCGGGGACTGGCTCCTCGTCCCCGGATCCTTCCCCATTTTGACGTTTTTTCTCAGTCTGTCTGCGGTTCTGGAACCAGATGGTTACCGCTCTAAGAGGACGAGGAGGTAAGTACCGAAACAGGCACGGGAGGGGAACACATACCGCGGTCGCATCCCCGTGATGGCTGACAACTCATCCCGCTCAAAGGAGGCAGGGAATTGGTTCTCAGTAAGAAGGCTAGGAGCACTGAGGCTTCATGCGGCAACGTCCTGCGCCGCGTTTTGATGGGCTTGCCATCGACCGTGATGCGCGTGGAATCCCGGGCACGCAGCGCTTGCTCGGCCGCCTTGGTATCTTGCCGCAGCATCCCCGTAAACACCAGCGAGTCCGGTAACATTTTGGCCGCTTGGAGGTAAGCACTGTGAAGCGCAATGGTAAGTGGTGGCATGTGCGCACCACCCAACGCACCGTTCCCTCCCACGTGGGTTTTGGTACTTGCAATCCCAGTTGAGTACGCCTTGTACCGAGCCGCCGTGATCTCTTCCAGCGTCAGCGGGGAGGCTTTTGAGATCGAGCGGTTTTACGTGGACGGGGTCCCGAGCTATTCTGATCCTGCGTATCACCGGCCGCAAAAGGAGGCGCCTTCGCGGGGGCCATCGTGGTGGCAGAGGTAGTGGCGAGGTCAGCAGAAGAGGGTTTGGGAGACATACTCTGCGAAGCAGAGGGATCAGTATGAGCTTGGCTGGAGGTGGGACTGCTGCGGATGCTGTTCTGACTCCCAGTAGAACTGCTGGTGCCATTGTCAATGTGTGAAGGAGGCAGGAGAGGTGGAGGCGGCGGTACAATGGGCAAGGGAGCAACGTCACTTCAGGTTGCGCCGTTGCGGTCTGGGAATGGCTGGTGAGTTTCTCACCTTCGTTGCCTTGTGCAGTACTGGAAGGGGGCCGGGACCAGCAAACGAAGGCAAGGAAGAGGTAGAGGCCGAGGTAGAGGTCGAGGCGGACGCAGGCACAGGCGCAGCACGCAGCGCAGGCGCAGCGACTGAGGCAGATGCCAGAGGTGCAGGGGGAGGTGAAGTAGGAGCGGTGGATGTCGACGTTGTGCGGGAGGGAGAGCCAGATTCGGACAAGACGCGGCCGGAAACAGCGTGTTGGTCGACGTCGGGGGCGGTGCTGGGCAGAGCAGGTGGGGAATGGATGGCTGCTTGGCGCGCGCACGCGTCTGCGGAGCAGACATGGCGAGATCGGGTGTGTCGCGCATGGCAAAGGCACGGGGCACGCGGGTGGCGGGTACGCGGGTGGGGGCAGCGGGGGCAGTGGGCAGCGGGCAGTGGGTGCGGCGGGGACGCAGGAGCAGCGGCAGACCGCCAGGAGCACGAGGAAAGAGCACCCAGGCGGCTTCGGCTTAGACGCAAGAACACATCGCCTCCCGCCACGCACAGCAGAGGTATTTTAATCCTCGTCAGAACATAGACAACCCTAGCACCCCACAGCGCTTGCCTCCCGGGCAGCCCCCCCGCGGCAGTGTCCGTCGCCTGCAGGAGACCTGTGGTTATGTCAGCGCCACGGCACCAGCCGAGTGTTGCTGTCCTCCGCCAGGGTGCGGCTGGAAGCGACTGCACCCGTACTCCCCCCCTTAGAGCACAGCACCCCCACTGAACTCCTCGACCACCGCGTGGCCACACCCAGTGTGAAAGCGCTTCCATTGTAGGTGTGCGGAGCTGTCAAGCATCGCTGGTGCCTCTTGGCCGTATGCAGGTCCGAGCTATCACCCCCCCCACTTGGCGTTGCTTTCGTCCATCCCCCCCACCTATTCTGCCCAAGCTGCTGCAGCCACAAGATTCGTAGGGCAGGACCAGTGTAGGAAGACACTCGAATTCATGGCGGACACAAACCAAGGATGCGTGCGTTTGCCTTGCAGTCTGACCTGTCAGGAAAGGGAGACGCAAACAAACAAACATGCCAATTAAGTATTAGGCCGTCTCAGGGACCTCTGCCTCCGTCGGCTCTGCCGTCACCTTCGGCTGTTTAGCCAGCTTGGTAGCCTTGGGGCGTTCCTTGTCCAGGCCACCTTCAGGACCACCGGGCGGCCACGGAGCTCCTTGCCGTCGAACAGCTCAATCGCCTTGGTCTGCTGAGCGTGCGAAGCAAAACGGACAAAGGCGTAGCCACGGCTCCGCTGGACCGGCACGCGCTTCTTCTTTCCCTCCCCTTCAGACCCGTTCGGTGCCTCAGATTCGGGCGCAGAGAGCACCCGTACCGTCCGACTAGCAATCGTCACTTGTTCCACCTTGAGCTCCGGGTCCTGTTCGAAAAACTCTTGCAGCTCCTTGGGCTCCACTGCCCAGTCCAAATTGGCCACAAAGACAAGTGTCTCAGACGGGGAAGCCGGGGCCGGGGGGGTAGCGGCCTCGGTCGCCTTGGGCTCCTTAGCAGCTTTGGAGATCTTTGCCTTCTTGGTCTTCTTGGATTGCTTGGGTTGCTTGGACTCCTTGGGTTCTTTCGATTCGTTCGGCTCATCCGACTCGTTCGCCTCGTTCGCCTCGTTGGTCGGGGTCGCCTTGGCTTTGACTTTCTTGGGCTGACGTGCAGGGCGGGCTTTGCGCGAGGCAGCCGATTCGGTCGCAGTATGCTTCAGCCGTTCCACTCGCACGTCTCCGGAAGGATCCTGGGCCCACTTCTCCACCGCGCGCGCTGCATCGGCTTCCGTAGCGAAGGTGACAAAGCCATAGCCAAGGTGGCGTGAGCCCCGGCGCATGACGTGTACCTCAGTCCTGGAGATTGAAGTCAGTACTCTGGTGCTCAGAGGGGGGAGGGGGGGCAAATGCAAGGCCCTGAGGGCTGAAACAAAAAGGACATACACGGTCTGGTCGGGGAAGAGGGCCTTGATGTCGTCATCAGTCAAGGAAGCGGCGAGCGGGCGGACAAAGACTTTCTGTGCAACGGGCAGGTGTCAGAGATGTCAGAGCTGCAGCAGGCGTATTCTGGGGGGGCAGGCACGGGAACCATGCATCACGTACCGTGGCCAGTTCCTCCACTTCGGCGGGGGAGCGGTCGGCGTTGGCGGGGGGGGTGGGCGTGGCAGCAGCGTCAGAGGCGGACATGGTGGTGGTGGCTGGCTGGGTGTCGGTCGGGCGAGAAGGCAGGACGGATGCATGCTGGGTCCCTCAGCACCTGCCGTGTGCCTCTGCGCGGGGAGGGCGTGAAGGTTGCAGATTGAAGATTGAATGTTGCATGTCGGAGGTGGCGTGGCAGGTGTTCGGAAGGTGCTGGAACACGCTGCCCTGCCTGCTCCTCTGCCCCAGTGCCCCGAAGACGGCGGGCCCCAACTCGTTTCAATTGTTCACTCCTCAGCGCTGTTCTTTCGATGCAGTATTCGCATTCATCGCGGCAGCCCAACTGGGATGGGGATCACCTTGCTCACATGCCCACGGCCAGCACAGGCTCTTCCGCATATCTACTCGCGATACACCAGACTTTGGAAACGGACTAGAGGGGGCCGAGGATACTCATCTGTTACAGACACCATTGGTTTTTTCGGATTCCATGGGCGCCAGCTGCCGGCAAACGCCTGGTGAGAGTATAGCAAAGTGCTTCTTAATATGTCCATTCCTTAATACATTTGCATTCGCTTGTGGGACTCAACATAGCACACCATGGAACCCAGCTATGTTTTGACCACTAGTGGTCAGAGTCCATTGGCCTATTCGTCACACATATACCATGGATCGGGTTGGCGCTTCCCGGACTCTTCTTCTACGAGCCTCTCCTCCGGCTTCTGAACCTCCCACAGTCCACGGGTCTATACCTCTCCATATAGCTCCCTCAATACCAGATCCATTACTTATCGACAACACCGCTAGCTACCTTCTTCCCTTTCACACTGTTGCAAACGCAAGAAACTCTTATGATCCCCTTTGGCCGTAGGAAGGAAGATCTTTCGTCCTGAGGTGGTGCATGGGGATATATATGGCGCTCTTGAAGGTGCAATGGACACGGATGTTCCCATGTCCCCCTTTTGCATGGGTACCTTTCCGTAAAGCAATTGCTGTCAAAAATAAGGCATGTCTTCTCATCGTGTCTCGGGCGCGGCTGGATCGATAATCCATCCCTTAGGCCTTACGTTGCTTGTGACCAACAGCAGTTGACCTTTTTTTTGGTAAACCCGTTGGTACGCTAAGTTATGTTTTGGAGCCTAGGTGTGATCCGATGATCGACGATGCCGATGGCGATGAGAGAATGCCTGGCCTGCCTGACGGCGATCGATCATCGAGATCATCAGTCGGTTTTCGACGATCCGAGCCGTGGGGGCACAACAATTGGCAAGGGAAGGGGCAGGCGTGGTGCAGGGGGGACGATGACATGATGACAGGCGAATCGGTGACGCTAGTGACTTGTCGCTGAAGGTGATGGGTGCGGGCACATGTTATACCAGCAGTCGTCGCTGGTCTATCGACTATCGTGAACAGATGGTCGATCTGAGGTCTGAGGCGGACAGGCGGCCTCCGATGCGTCATACCAACGCAGCCGCACGGAACGGCCGTGCAGATACGACGTCATGGGCGAGGGATGCGCTGCAACGGGCACAGCGCCAGTGGCTGCGCCCCCGCGAAGGCTGTGCGATGACATCACCAGCCCGGGCGCAGCTGCGACAGCGTGCGACAGCCTCGCTGGGCCTCCGCGGACCGCATCCCCGCACTGGCCCCCTGCCGCCCCCCCAAGGTTAAACGGCACGCCTGGACACTCGTAGCGTGCGGGGCTCGGCACACAGGCGCTGTGCGGCAGGCCGCCGGATCGGCTTTGCAGTGCTGATCAAAATCGCACAGGCCAAATGCCCAAACGCCCAAACGCTCAGCGCAACCAAAGTCAAGCCAGCGCCCCTGGCCCTGCTTCTTGTCTCCCCCCCACCACTTCCTCTGGTATTTGCCGGCCATGTCGCAGTACGACGCCCAGTCCATCTCCCGCTCCACTACCGTCTCCCGCAAGAGCACCATTGCCTCCCGCAATGCGTCGCTGATCAAGAAGAACACCGGCCCCAACGAGCTGCGTCCGTCGACATTTTGATCGAACGCTTCAATGGTGCGTTCCCTCCCTGCGCCGTTTCAATCCTATCCGTGCTCACTGGCTAACCCCTTCCCCGCTGACCCGCTGCAGGTTGGAAGAACATCACCAAGCAGCTCATTGCCTACTTTGAGGGCATCGCCGACATTGAGTACAACACTGCTCGCGAGCTGACCAAGCTGGGCGGTGTCATCCAAGTGCCGTTCCGGGAGGGCAACCAGTTCCTGGGCGAGGATGGAATCCAAGATGTGTACTATGCCATCCGCGACAAGACACGTGTCATTGCTGATCACCACGCCAATTGGGAAAGACCGTTGAGGGATCCATTGTCCAGCACTTGCAGAAGTTGCGGACCGAGATCAAGGCCCATTCGCAACGTCCAACAAGACACGGGCAAGCTGGCCAACAGTGTGGCCAAGGAACGTGAAATGTCAACCAAGCTCATTACGGACTTGGCCAAGTCAATTACGCTCCTCAAGAATGCCCCCATGAGCGTGACGGCGCGCGAGGATCCGTGGGCGCAGAATGCCACTGTGTTCCGCCAACTGCAGCGCCAGGTGAACGAGGAGAACGCACTGCAAAAGTCCATCATCATTATGCAGCAGAACTCGGCGCACTTTGAGGAGGATTGTGCGCTCGATCCAGTCGGCTTGGCAGACGTTTGACGAATGGTCAGGTCGCATGTCGGCGCAGGTGCAGGACACGTGGCTGTCGCGCTCGGCGTGCAATGCGCGGTCTCCAGCCCAACGCGGAATGGATTGCATTTGCTGCGCGGTCGGACCACCTACTGGACCCGGACACGCCGTTGCGCAACCCGGAAACCATCGATTACCCGGGCAAGGACGACCCGTCGGTCATCCCGGTCCACCATGGCATTCTCGAGCGCAAGAAGCGCTTCACCAAGACGTACAAGGAATCATTCTATGTTCTCACGCCTGCTGGCTACCTCCACGAACACCCTTCGTCCGACCCGCACCGTCACCCCACCCTGTCCTGTCGCTCTTCCTGCCCGAGTGCACGCTCGGTGCGCCTTCGACATGGCATCCAAGAGCCACAAATTCCACATTACCGCGGCCAAGTCGGACAATGCGTTGGCGAGTCTCCGTGGTGAACAGGCCTACACCTTCCGCGCTCGTAGCCATAACGAGATGATGGAGTGGTGGAACGACATTAAACAGTTGTCCAAGGTGTATCTCACTACGTCGGAGCAGATGGACCGATCGGGCCCTGTGCCCGCCGCGGTGCGTGCCGTCGGATACCGTTCCGAGACGAGGAGGAAGAGGAAGAGGAGGACGAAGGGTCTTCGATCGAGGAGGAGATCGAGGAAGAGGAAGAAGAAGGAGGAGGATCCCGAAGCAGGGGAAGAAGAAGGGAGGAAAGAGGAGCACGCTTACGAGTCTGCTCAGACTGGTACCCCCTGCTCCTGCCGAGACGGTGCCGGAATACTCGGGTGCACCCGAGGGCTCGGGCGTCCAAATTGGTCACAATGGGTACGCTTTGGAGAAGAAGGCGGAACAGGCCTCACGCTGAGAGCAGCGCTGCGCCCCACGCCGAGTAAAACCATCTGTGGTTTTGGTTGTTGGTTGTTGGTTTTGGGACCGACCTGCTCTTCTTTGTGTCCCCCCCCCCTCCACCCACCGCGCCTGCCTCTTCACCTCAGTGAATTGTGCTGGGTGACAGTGTGTAAATCCGAGATTCTCCTTTTTTTCCTTTCCCACTTCGGTTCCTGTTATTGAGGTCCCCCCCCCCCCCCCCTTGGTCGCGCTCGTCTCTCTTTCTGTCCTGCCCACCCCTCGGTACCGTTTCTTTCTGTTCTTTTGTCTGTGCTCTTTATTTCTGTCCTTCTTTTTTCGCTTGCTTTGCTTTGTATCCCCCCGTCGGCCGCTCTATTCCACTTGTGTTCGATGTGGAAAGGGGCACCCTGCCCTTCTCTCTTACGCAAGCGGAGGAGGTAGGCTGGGAACTATCTACCCTGGCTTTGCACAATTTTCCAAGTAGGACATCGACCTAGCTTAGCTTATTCGTAGCCAGCACTACGGCATTCTGATATTCTAGTTGCAAGGATAGAGTTTTCAAGGGACGACGACCAAGGCCCCTCCGTTGCTTTGGCAGTCTGCGCAGTGTCGTGGGGGGAGTACGAGCTTCTTTCTACCCCATTTCTTCGCCCTCTCGCCCTCGGCCTCACCTCACCTACCAAACGAACGGAGGGAGATCCCTCCGCCTCGGCGCGGCGGTGGCACTTGACCCGTTTGCTGTGTCGTCGGCCCAGCTGCCGCCGCACCCAACGCGTCCCGCAACGCCGACTGCAATTGAGTGCGCTGCTCGGTACCCAACTGATCGGCCACCGCTTTGAACCCGGCCGGATGCGCCTTGACCAGCGCAACGAGGTGCCGACTGGCTAGACGGTAACCTGCACTCGTACCGGGGGAAGTAGTGTGGCTGTCTGCATCCAGCAGAGCCAGTAAGGCCGGTACCAGGCTGGCCAACAGCGCTTCGTCTGAAGAGTAAGTCGTAAAGTCACGTCACGTTAGAACCAATGAACCAATACCAATAGCACTGCACCTGGATCGGAGGGTACGACCGAGGGCGTAGGATAGGATACGGTAGGAGGATAGGGTAGGGTAGGATACGTACGCGTGTCGGAGGGCCAAGCGTCCAGCGGGACAGTGAGCATCTGTATTTCTTCTCCTACCACCACCAACGTTTTTTCCACCTCGGCCGTCGCGTCCGAGCGAGCAGCGAGGCGGAAGCGAGCCAAGGCAGGGGCTGAGAAGCAATGTGGCCGACATAGCAGCTAACAGGTGGCTTACGCAGTACCGCACCGCCGTGGAGCTGGTGGACCGGCAGAGGTAGCTTTGACCAAGGACAAGATACACGATCGTCCAGCCAAGGCCATTTGGTGCGCCGAGCGTCTTCGTCTGTTGCGGAAGGTGGCAGGGTCCCAGTGGCAGGTGCGGCGACAAAGCGGTAAAATAGCTCGTACCAAAATTCTTCACAGTACCGTCCGGCCCAACGACCAAGAAGGATCGGTCGAAGTTAGAAGCAGTCATGGCCAAAAAGTTGCCACGAACCAACAAGGTGGTCACGACGGGCTGGCGAGAGCGCATCGCACTAAGTGTCGTCACGCACTGCGAGGTAAACCCATGCAAGGCTAGTTGAATCGTCTCCCGTGGTCCAGAACCAATGTCGAGCGACGAAGGGATCGCCTCGCAGATTAGCTTGAGTGAAGGTAAGGTAGAGGGGATGGTATCCGTCACGGTTGTTTCGTCTCTCAGTTGCTCCGAGTAGAGATGAAGCAGAAGGGCGAGCAAGTTGGCCTTGTCGGCCAAGTTGGACGTGAGGCGCACAATCGCAGCGCCACTCGGTACGCACGGTTGATCAAGGTAGCTTGTTCGTCGACTGGCCCAGCTCCAAACCGAGTGCGAGCGTTCTGGATCGCCAGGATGGAAGCGCGCAAGGCAGCATCCGTAACCATATCCTTATTGGCTTCCGACACAGCGTCCGATCCCTCAGCCCCAGCTCCAGGCGGCGGGCCAAACAAACCCAAGCACAAGCCAGCAACTCCAGCACCAAATTCTGTACTGTCACACTAGTCTCGGTTGCAGCCATACGGAGAATAAGCTGAACGAGCTCTTGCAGCACCCGTGCATCGCCGGTCAACGAAGCTCCCGACCAACGGTGGTGGAGGGTAAGCTGTTGCAACATATGGAGCGCCACTTGTTTCTCCTTGGCCTCCCGTACCACATCCTGCCCCGTCTGCGGTGCAGCGAGCACTTCAAATGCCAATCCATACAGGGGCCAGAAAAAATGGTCGCCTTGTCCTTGTTCTTCTGGTCGAGGAAGACCTTGTCCAGCACCATGCGATCCGTGTCGGAATGCATCAAGCACGCCATCGCTTCAAGTAGTACGGCCCACGCGCCTTGGTACAAAGGCTGCATTACGACCCGGTCCAAGGTATCTTGTTTGACCGGCGACTTGCTCCCTGATCCGACCGGCTTGACCTGCAACGGCTGCTCCCACGCCAACTCGTCCTCGCTCGTGTTGCGCAAATGGGCATACTCAGTCAAGACAGCGACCCAATGGGGAACCAAAACGGGTTCCAGCTGGGGGCGCACAATTGAGCCAAATAGACTTGCCGTTGGCTGGCGAGGTAGAGCTGGGCCCACGCTTTCAGCACGGCAATCTTCAACATGGCATGAGCGTTAGGGGCAAACGCGGTGGCCTTGACGGGCTGGGAAGCTGCCATGCACCCTGATCCATCGTCTCCGCCTCTTCGCTCGAATCCTTATTCGAATCCGATACATCGTGCAACGAAGCAACCAGCTGCTTGAGAATCCGTCCCATCTGTCCTACCTCGCGCACGATGCCCGAGCCCACGTACGTAGCACACCTGGATGGCCGAAGCAACCACCTCAGGTGAAGGTGATGGCGCCGCTGCGCCAGGGGCGCGGCAAATGCCGGCATAAGAGCAGCGGAAATAGGCGCTTGATGTTGCTCCAAGATGACCATCTTATCATTCCCCTCCTCGCCGGGAGTCGCAAACGACTCGTCAAAGTCGGGATCGGGCGTGTCCTTGAAATTGTCAATCACGTCGCTCAAGACAATGAGACCGGCCAGACGAATGCCCGTGTTGCCGTCGGTCGAAGCACTGAACGCCATCTTGATCAGGTCCCCGATCCGGCTCGAGAGTAAGAACTGCTACGCACGGTGGCCGCGCCGTGCTGGCTAGACGGGGAGGGGTAGCAAAGTGTTCGAGACGGCCAGTCGAACGGAGAACAGAAAACACATCGTGCACACACTCGAGGGCAAACAACTTGGTCCGCCAGCGGCAGTTCTGCGTATCAAACGAGGTGGAAGACTCGATTCCCAGACTGGCTACTTCATCATCTTGTAGCTCGACGGCGGCCAACTCGGATGCCTTGGGCTTCCCGCTCGCCAAACAGGTTCCGTAGCCGACTTGGGCGCCCGAGATGATGCGCTGGCACAGATCAACCCATGCACGCGGATTGACCGGAGCCGTCTGCCGCAACCAATTGCGCGTCACCTCTCGCACTCCGTCCAAGCCAGGATCAAAGTCTAACTGGGAGAAAAAGTCTTCGGCCAACCGGTCTCCACCGACTTGGACACCACAAGAGCATCCTTCTGCACCAGTTGATACAGAGCCGTCATAGCCGCAACCTTGAGCGCCCGGGGCGCACTAAGCGCCGTAAGGTGTGTCCGTAGCACCCGGATCCAATCCGCCTGATCAATGAAGGCCGGGGCAAACAGATTAAAGTGAGCGTACGCACGCGTTACCTCGACCGCGGTCGAAGCGTCAGTGTGCCGCTCTCCCTGTGGGTCGGCCGCCAACTCATGCAAAAGAATTAAGACCAATTCGCGAATCCGAGGGCTGTCTGCCAACTCGGGCCCTAAGGTCCCGACGAGCGTGTTGATGATTTGCACCATGGCCTCTTGAGCGGGTAGTTGCCGCGCAAATTGACGCTTCCCACACTTCCGCCTTCGGCCTCATGCGTGTCCTGCATGTACAGCCGCGCAAGCATGCCCAGTGTCGAAGCCACATACGGAGTGTAGCTCAAGCTGGCGTTCTCGATCACCATGCGGAGGGACGTAAGAGCATGGTAATGCACGACAGGGTGTGGGTCGGCTGCCAAGCTCATCAGCATGTTCACCACCGTCTTCATCACCGGGTTTGCATTCAAGGCGCCCAAGCCGGAATAAATCTGTCCAAAGGCCAATGCACACCCTGCCCGCACCGCCGGGTCCCGATTGCTAATCACTTGGTCCACCAGAAACTGCACTTGAGGACTAAAGTGAGCCAAGCCACCAACAGCGACGGCCAACCGCCCATACGCCTCGCCGTGACTTTTTGCAATGGCCGCTCGGGAGTCAAGAGGCAAGTACGAAGCAGGTCGCGGAGAAGAGACATGAGTGGATCGGCCCGCAAGCTGGCAGCTGGTCGTCCCCCTGGAGGAAACGATAGAGCGAAGTGCTCCCCCCACTGCAGCGAGAGCATTGAGACGTACGGCCAACCTACGGCCCGGGTTCTTGTCCAGCTTGACGGACAGAACGTGGCTCAGAAGCCGTTCGATCGCCATTTGTTGCACGCTGGCGCTCTGGGTGGCAAAGATCGGGCAAAAAGGACGACGGCGAGGTCCACCACGGCTGTCAAGGCAGGGACGGGAGTAGCAGAGTAGAGACCACTAACATTGAGTGCCGCATAGCTCTGGATGGCCTGCGAAGCCGTATTTTGGGTGCCGCTAGTACTGTCCCGAGGCAAGTGAGGGACAGGGGGGAAAAGCGCAAGATGTGCAAGGTCGTTCTCATAGGCGTGAAGATGGGTTGATTGCAGCTGGTCCAGTTCGTCCTCGAGCAAGGTACGATTCAGTCGCGTCTGCCCACTAGAAGGCTCGGGACCTGCTCCGCTGTACCCTGCAACTGAGATGTTTTCCCCTTCACCTGCCACAGGGCTGCCTGACGGAAAGAGTCGCGCCAGACCAGTAAAGTCAAGGTTGCCATAGCTGTCCACCAGACTCGTCAGGCCAAAGGCATAACCATCGTGAACGTCCCAGATTGAGGTAAAGTTGCCTGCACCAGCCGCAATGGCAGCTAAGGCCGATGACCCCACGTACTTGTTCGGCTCTGCCAGATCGGAGACACACTGCATCAGCAAGTCCACCTCCACCCCTTCAAGCGCGGCGCTAGCTGCCGGACCAACGTCGGTGAGGCACGCAAAGATTTGAAACAGACGGCGACGGGAAAAGAAGGCTCGGTCGAGTAGATGGTGGTGGTGTTCTGTTGCCCTTGAAGCACCACCTGAGTCTTCACTGATGAGGTGTGGATGGGTGGCATGGAAAGCATCGAGGAACTGGAGCATATTGTTGAGAAGAGGACAATTTTCCGAGGCACATCCGAACGAGCCGAGGAGGTAAGTAGCGGACCGTTGTGCAAAACAAAGGCCAAGATGCACGTCAGAGCGCACTCTGACGTGCAATAGGAAAGCCCATTCGGCCTCGGATCGAGCACCAGCACTCCCCCCCGCGGTAGTCCCGGCAGGCAAGGTACGCGTTGTGGTTTGGGGCAGTGCGTTCTTCCATAGGCTCAGCAGCGTGCCCAGGTGCCCACTGACATACTGCGGTCCCAGCGCATCAGACCTGTCAGCATGACCAGGCCACCTGGATCTCGACAGCCGATACATGAAGGTCGTGATTGCCGGCCTGCTTGAGCCGATCGATCGCGATCGCAATCAACTCGCCCGAAACCTGGAACCGTCAATGTACAGCGGCCGCTTGGGGATGAGCGAGACGAGCGCGGCCAAAGAGCGAGCACGCCCTGTAGCACGGCGAGAGAGTTCAATGACTTGCACCGAGTGCGAATTCTGCGCGTGGGCAATGAGGTTGTGGATGTCGCGCGAGAGGTTGTCCTGCAGTGCAGAGCTCGATCGTCCGCTTGAGGTACCCCGGGGCCACGTCGCAGTAGATCTGGAGTACCCGTGAGGCAGCCACCTGCACAGCATTGGATGGGTGGTTGAGGTTGCGCAAGACGGGGTCGTAAAGCACTTCGTACACTTGACTTGACGCATTCCCCAATTGCTCCAGCAGACCGGCCACCTCCTCCAGCCCCATCACCAGCGTCAACTCATCTGGTGCCCGCGCCGAAGGCGTGAGCGCTGGGTACTTGGTGAGATATTTGTTGGAGATGGTCGTAATGGCAGCAACTTGGCCTTGCTCCCCAAGCATCCGCTCGCCCACCAATTGACGCAGAACAATGCCCACTCCTCTCCGCACAAACTGCGCGTCCTGCTGATCGTGATGCGGTAGCTTGAGCGGAGCAGGGAGCGCTTCCAGAAGATGCTCGAGGATCAGCTCGTAGTTGACGTTGACCCATTCAGTGCCGAGCTCGGTAAACAAGGCGGCATACACATCCAGCAGGGAACACTGAAGCGCCCGAGTGGAGGTGGGTCTCCAAAAGGCCCCTGCAACTTGCTCCAGCATGGCAGTAGGGTCCATAACCTTGCGGAATTGGCCATCATTGGACGCACCGCCCGTTCCACTGATACCCAGGTCTTCAGTATCCGAGGAGGCACCGCCGCTGCCTTCCTTCTTCTTCTTGACCTTCTTGGGTGCAGCAACCGGTACGACTTCTTGCTGTGTGCGGGCCAACAGAGACGCTGATAGTTGAACCAAAGATCGTTTGGTTGGGTAATCAGCTGTTTCCAATGCTTTGAGGGCGGCGGTGAGAACCGTTTCGATTTCGTTGCGAGAGTTGAAGAGATTCGTGTTGCGCACAACGACTGTCAGACAGTCGGCATTGGCCCGAACAACCGGGCCTGCCTTGTCGGAAAGTCCTTGGCGGGTGTGGCGCAGCAGTTCCTTGCCCAGCGCATCACCAATGTTGCTCGCAGTTTTGAGCAAGAGTTTGTGAAGACAGAGGAGGGCTTGGTACCGCAGGATGGTGGGGTGGGCAGTGTGCTTGGCGACAGCTTGAGCCACCGAGACAATCTCATTGAATAAGCTCATCACATTGTGACCCAGGGCAAGGAAGAGCTCTCCGAGAATGTAGAAGGCGGCAGCACGACCCATCTTTTCGAACGCGCCCTTGTATACCGACCCCTGGTTTGGACCAGAGACAAATTTGGAAGGGTCCTCCGACGCGGCACGGAGGAGAGCTGCCATGATGTCAAAGAGCGACCGGGACTCTCCAGCGCCAAACAGAAGGATAAAGTTGCGTGCAAGCAGATGGCGCTCAGGCCGGCCTGGTTTGGGAGCATCGAGGGCAGTTACTTCAAAGACGGCATTGGCAATGCCCGTGACCGGAGCAGATCCCTTGAAGGTTTGCCGCGGCGGCTGCACCGACGAGGGGAGAGACAGGGAGAGAAGCACTTTTTCCAAGTCGGCCTGGTGCTTCTCAACAAACTCCTGGTGGGTGCAAGGCCAAGTGTCAGTAGGGAACACGCGGAAAGAGGGTGTGGCACGTACTCGAGAAGATGTCGAGAGCGTGCGTTCGAGGGTGGAGAGCCACTGGAGAACAAAGATGTCCCCCTGTTCGGTCTCGAGTGCTTTGGCAAGCGCGGCCTGTGGGGAAGAATGGAAGACGTCAGCGAGTGGTGCCTATCGGCAAGCGCAGGGAGGAGAATGAGAGAGCGGCACAGGACATACACGGTCGAGAATCACAGCTGCGTTTCCCTCGGCTTCCGACAGGACAGCGGGGAGGGGGTGGCAGGCGACAAGCGATCGCCACTTATACCGCTGGGAGCACTCGGCATGTCCAGACAGAGGCAGAGCGGGGGGCGGAGGAGATGCGGGCCGTGGTGCGGCTGGAGGGAGGGCTGGGGGTGGTGCGGTGCGGGTGCGGCGGCTGGCGAGCGCGTGGAGGACGGTGAGGACGACGGGCGGACTGGGCATGCAAGCCAGCCACGTGCTTCTGCCCAACCCACAGGTGGAGCGGGGCTGAGCTCAGCGCGAGCTGCTGCTGACATAACCAGGCGCGGCCCAGCCGCCCCCGAAGCTGAAACCTCCAGGCTGGCACAGCAGCTCTTAACGTCTTAACCCTACAGCAGGAGGGTGCTCAGGCGAAGCACGACGCCCACCGTGCAATGTTGCAAACGCCGAAGACGCTCAGTCTAAACCCAGCGGCGGGCAGCTGGGCGGGGATGCCCAGCGCAGCTGATACATCCACTGGCAGGCACCAACTGTGGCCCCCACCACCTGCTCTGCGCCGCCAATCCTCCTTGGCGTGCTGCGCTGCGATGGCCAGGCCTCGTGTCCCCCCGCAGCTTGCTACTGCACTCGCCTCTCTTCCAAATGCGCCCCTCGGTGCCCGCCCCCGCGTCCGGCCGCACCCGCCTGGCCCCGCCCTTGCGTCCCTGCGTGCTCTGCACGAACAGCCCATGCTCCAAATTGACACCAAGTCGTCGGATCTCAGCCGCCGCTTCTATCTCAACAAGGTCCTCGACCAGTGGGCTGCGCGGCCTGCTACCCTTACCACCTTGCGTCAACTCATCTTCTTTGGCCGGACGCTGCTGGCTCGGGCGCGACGAACGCAGCTCATTGCCTCGGCAACTATGTGAGGGAAGAGCTGCCGTCCGCATTGCGCACCGCATTCGCGACCTCCAAGGCCTACCCTATGCAGTTATGACCAATCCTCACATGGAAAGTGTGTATGCCAATTACTACACCGCTTTCGACCGTCTGCGCAAGTTCCCTCGCATTCAGACGATGGAGCAGAACGACAAATTCTGTGCCTTGCTCCGTACATTACTCAACGACCACCTCACTGTCATCCCATCTCTCACCATCGGTATTGTCGAGTCGTCGGACCATCTATCCGCTTCACAACTCGACGCATTTATGCAGAGAATGCTCCGCTCTCGTATCTCCCGCCGTGTCCTGGCTGAACAACATATTGCCCTGACGGAAGCATTGGAGGATCCATCGCATGTGACCCTTCTGACCCGTCTTCCTCGTCCAAGCTCTCATCAGGCGCCCCCCTCCCCTTTCACCTGTGGACGAGGAAGGATCACAAATCGGCATCATCTATACACGTCTGTCGATCGCCGCGGTAATTTTCAAGGTGATGACTTGCTCCGCAACATCTTTGCCTTGAGAGGGGGATTCGCCCTGATGATCCCTTCATCCCTCATGTCACTGTCGATGGCGACTTGAGGGCTCGAATCGCATACGTTCCCGAGCACCTCGAGTGGATCATGTTCAACTGGTATCCAACGCCATGCGGTCCACCATGAACCGGCCCGTGGATAAGCGCGACCCAGTCCCGATTCGCGTCACCGTTGTCGAGGGCCCGCAGACGAGGATATTATCATTCGATTCTCAGATTCGGGTGGGGGGTTGCCCGACGTGACCAAGGACCTTACCGCGCCCCTACCTGCTTCGGTACCCATCCCCGACGACGGGCAGACATGAGCGCAGCAGAGGGTGGCATCGTGTTCCACGACCCAGAGGTGCAACGGCAGGCTATGATGGCCTCATCCCGACACCCTCAGGTCCTCCGCGCTGGAATATGTGCCCCCTGGCGCGGTGTCTCCGCCCACAGCACGGACGTCTCACGCCCCCGGGCCTGACCAGTCTCGCTTGGCACATTCCCCCCTCCGACACCGCCACGCCCACCCGCACTCGGCTTCGGTAGGAGCCAACTCAGAAGCAAAGCACCTCCCTGCGCCGACTTTGCGTTTGGGGACGATGGCTCGCCACTCTTGACGCACAGTCGCACACCTTTTATCTCGTCGAGTGCGGCGGGGTATACGTCCTTTTTGTCCCAAGAGGACGCTGAGGAGCGCGACGCACTGATCCGCTACCTCTGCTCCTTCTCCAATGTGCGCAAGCGACTCGAAGTTGAAGCCGCACGCAGGCACGATGGCCGAGGGCCAGGAAACCGAGGACCACGATACGCCCTCTCCTCCGTCCGGATTGGGATCAAAGGTGCAGCTGGACACGCTCAGGTCCCATGGCGTGTTCCGTGGATCGGTCATGGAACAGTTGCAGGACCATCCGGTTCGCGAGCCTGCTTCCTCCTTGCCCTCCTACACGCCCGGCGCGGGGACCGGGCAGACATCCGGGATGAGAGAGACCGGCCTGGGCCTTCCCATGACGAAAGTGTATTGTGACTTTTTCGGAGGGTCGATTGCGTTCCGCTCGCTCGAGGGCCATTCGACCGACGTATATGTGCGTCTGCCCAAATTGGGCACCAAGAAGGAGCGGATCGAAGAGATTGTGCTTTGAAGCTCGAAGTATTGTCGCATCCCGCAGCTACCCGCTTAATCAACCCCATCATGCCAGCGTAATCCATGGCAGTTTTGTTATGCACCTCATCATGCTCCTTTGCCTTGGCCGTCGCTGGATAGATTCCCTGGGGGCAACGAAGCGAGCGCGTGGGTGCTGGTGTGAGAGCGGTCAAGCCACACAACAGGTGCGGGGCATGGCGAGGGAGCGCAAGGGATAGGAAGGGACCTGGAGGGACGCTGGGGGGGATGATCGATGACCGATGATCGATGATCTGTCATTAATCCTGGCAGCGCAGCGGGCAGCGGAATCATTAATCAACGTTTAATCAACGCGGCGCATTGTGCTGCTGACGTAATAGGGTGGGCGAACGCAGGCTTAGTAAAGGCAGCGCCGACTGGGCGCGCTGGCTGCTGCTGGCTGCTGCTGGCTGCTGCTGGCTGCTGTGCTGGCTGCGGGCCCCGCCGCCCGCACGGGCCGAGTGTGGGCGGCCCCACACTGGCGCTGCGCCGCCCGCTGCGCGGTGCTTCTTCCCGGTGACAAGTGCTGGTCTGTGCTGGCCGCTCGTCCGCTTTGGAGCGCAGGCCCCCGAGGCCCGGCGTGCTCTTCGTTCCCCACCGTCGACCTCCGCGCTCTCCACCATGTACGCTGCCCGGACGCTCTTCGGGCTGTTGCCCGCCTGCCCTCCGTGGCGCCGCCCCCGCCCGACACGCCTTCCTCTCTACTGCTGCCAAGGCTGCTGTCCGGCCGCGGTCCGCGCCAGCGCCGCTGCCCTGCCCCCGTCAAAGTCCAGGTAGGTCTACCCCTTCTCCCGTGTGCGTGGTTGGGCGAGGGTGTGCTGACGGTTGCTGTGCTAGCTCGTGGTCTGGCCACTCCGGCTGGTGAGGCGCTCCAGGTGGGTGCAATCCGTACGGTCATTGGCCCCGTTGTCGACGTGCACTTTGACACGGACCTTGCCTCCCATTCTCAATGCGCTCGAGGTGGAGGGCACGGAGAACAGTTGATTCTCGAGGTGGCAATGCACCTGGGTGAGAACACGGTTCGTGCCATTGCTATGGACGGTACTGAGGGTCTTGTTCGTGGCCAGAAGGTCAAGGACACGGGCGCCCCAATTACCATCCCCGTTGGTCCCGAGACCCTGGGCCGGATCATCAACGTGATTGGTGAACCGATTGACGAGCGTGGCCCCATCAAGGCGCCCACCACCTCTCGATCCACCGTGAACCTCCTGAGTTTGTAGACCAGTCGACCGACGCTGAGATCTCGCCACGGGCATCAAGGTCGTCGACTTGCTCGCCCCCTACGCCCGTGGCGGTAAGATTGGTCTGTTTGGCGGTGCTGGTGGGGCAAGACGGTGTTGATTCAGGAACTGATCAACAATGTGGCCAAGGCTCATGGTGGGTACTCGGTCTTTACTGGTGTCGGTGAACGCACGCGTGAGGGCAACGACTTGTACCATGAGATGATCGAGACGGGTGTCATTCAGCTCGACGGCGAGTCCAAGGTGGCACTTGTGTTCGGGCAGATGAACGAGCCTCCTGGTGCTCGTGCCCGTGTGGCCCTGACTGGCCTGACCATCGCCGAGTACTTCCGTGACTTGAGGGTCAGGACGTGCTTTTGTTCATTGACAACATTTTCCGTTTCACTCAGGCCGGTTCGGAGACCTCGGCTTGCTCGGCCGGATTCCCTCGGCTGTCGGGTACAGCCCACCCTGGCCACTGACATGGGTGCCATGCAGGAGCGTATTACGACTACCAAGAAGGGTTCCATTACCTCGGTGCAGGCCGTGTACGTGCCCGCTGACGACTTGACTGATCCTGCTCCGGCCACGACGTTTGCCCACTTGGACGCTACGACGGGTGCTGGCGCGTAACATTGCCGAGTTGGGTATTTACCCCGCTGTGGACCCCTTGGCGTCCAAGTCGCGTATGCTCGACCCCCAGATCGTCGGCAAGGAGCACTACGACACGGCCAATGGCGTGCAGAAGTTGCTCCAGGACTACAAGTCGTTGCAGGACATCATTGCCATTTGGGTATGGACGAACTGTCAGAAGCTGACAAGCTCACCGTCGAACGCGCGCGTAAGATGCAGCGCTTCATGTCCCAGCCGTTTGCCGTGGCCCAAGTCTTTACTGGTATCGAGGGCAAACTCGTGCCCCTTCAGGACACCATCAAGGCCTGCAAGGAGATCCTGGCTGGTTCCACGACGATAAGCCCGAGGGCGCTTTCTACATGGTCGGCTCCATTGACGACGTGGCTGCCAAGGCCGAGGAAATGGCCAAGCAGGCGTAAGGCGTACGGCGTAAGGCATACGACGGGACGCGTAACGCGTGAGGCGTTAAGCACTAACACTTACCCCTCTACCCGTGCCCCTCCCATCCAACCGTACGATTGGATTGCCCAAGCCCAATCCATACTGTGTTGCAACCTCGGTCTGTGGGGGCTGGCTTGGCGGAGGTCTCGTAGCTATATCCTCAGTCTGTCCCACAGCCGTGATGCATGATGTGCGGCGCATGATGCATGATGCATGATAGGCGACTACTCGGTGCAAGCAGTGCTGGTCACGTGGGGTGACGTTTGGCGGGGTTACGGTACGGACTGGCGGAGCACGACGAGCCACGAGGCACGGACGGCCAGGGGAAGCGGGACGCATGCAGCCGATCCAACCGCTCCAGCCTGTCCCGGCTGGCCGGACGCAGCACCTGGGCACTGGCCTGCACTGGCCTGCACTGGCCTGCACTGGCCTGCACTGGCCTGCACTGGCCTGCACTGGCCTGCACTGGCCTGCACTGGCCTGCACTGGCCTGCACTGGCCTGCACTGGCCTGCACTGGCCTGCACTGGCCTGCACTGGCTCGGCCCCCTGCAGCTGCCCATTCAGCCCGGCCGTATTGCCTGCGCGTCACCCACGCAGCGTCGCCTGCGCTGCCACTGCTTCCCCCGCCGAACCCCGAGCCCCGCCGAGACGCTCTGCGGCCCAGATCCCTTCGACCCCCCACCACGCCCCCATGCCCTCCACCACCCTCTCCCCTACGGCGACCTCGTCGTGCCCGCCTCCCCCTCCCGCACCTCCTCCGCGACGCCGCCTCCGCTCCCCAGCCCGCCCGCACCGACGCCGACACGCCCCTGCTCATCCCCCTCCACCCGCGCCCCGCGCCCAGCCAGCCCCTCCCCGACGACCCAGCCTGCCCCCGCGCCCGACACCCGCTCGGGCCTCAGTGCAAACGACGTCCGCGACCTCTCTGCCCGCATCGCCGTCTCCCTCTCGCTCCGCCCACCCAGTCCTTTCCGACGGCCCAGCCGGTGCCGCCCTGGCCACGCTCCTGTGCCGCCCGTGGCCCGCAAGGCCGTCGTCGCCCTGTTCAGCACCAACCAACATGACTATACTACGGTCGTCCTTGGTCTCCAGCTGGCCGGAGCCGTGCCGGCGGTGTGCAACCCAGCTGCCAAAGCTGCCGAGTTGCCCACCAACTGCTCCGCACCAACACCCAGCTCATCGTTGCCACCAATGGCACCTTTGACACCGCTACCGAGGCAGCCAAGCTCGCTTCGGGTCAAGAGAAAGGCTTCCACTTCCACGGTCTGGACCCACTGCCGTCCCCACCCCCGGTCCTAGTCTTTGATGAGGATTCGCCCTGGAGCTATGCCCACTTTTTGCTCCGCCCGTCCAAAGAGGCCTGGAACAAGCGCACCGAGATCTTGGACTCGGTCTCGATCGACCCTCAATTGGACGATGCATTGTACTGCTTTAGGTGAGTACCCCCCTCCTTTTCTCCTCTTCTTCTTCGTTTTCTCCTCTGATCGCACGTCTCTGACATCGCAACTCTTTTTTTTTCCTTGTTGCAGCTCGGGCACATCGGGACTTCCCAAAGCGTTGCGCATCTCGCACCGCAACCTGGTCTCGAACGTGCTCCAGCTCTACGTGCTCATGGCCGACGACTTCTACCCTCCCTTGGCCCAAACCTACCTGCCCCAGCTCAAACCCTGGGACCAGAAATCGTTGCCCGAGGGAAGCTCAGCAGGCTTGCCTGCGGCCTGGGTCCCGGCTCACCCTGCCAACCGGCATTTCCATCTGGACATCTTGCCCACCTTCCACGCCTATGGTTTGGTCACCCAATTTGTCGCCCTCTACACCGCCACGCCGCGCATCGTGTTTGCTCGCTTCCATCTCGAATCTTTTCTGGAGACTGTGCAGACCCACAACGTTACATTTGCCTATGTTGTGCCGCCCATCCTTCTTGCGCTGGCCCAGCACCCCTTGGTGGACCAGTACAACCTCTCCAGCTTAAAACATGTCGCTTCCGGAGCCGCTCCGCTGCCGGACCAAATCAAGGCCCAAGTCAACCGTCGGATCGGCACGATCGTCACTGACGGCTGGGGGTTGTCGGAAATGACCCCGATTGTCGCACTGCAGAATATGACTGTGGCAGCGAAAAGCGGGCGGGGTGGGCAACTTGGCACCGGGAACGGGCGCTCGGATCGTGGATCTCGATACGGGCAAGGACGTACCGGTCGGACAAGAGGGCGAGGTGTACGTCCGTGGACCTCAGATGATGTTGGGGTACCTAGGAGGCGATGCGGTCTTAGCCACATTTGAAGGAGCAAGGGTCGCAGAGGACACGTGCGACCCTTTACTCCCGGGAGCTTGGTTGAAAACTGGCGATATCGGTTGCATAGATTCCGGTACCAGTCTCGGTTCGTCCGATTGGGCTAAAGAGGCCTTGTTCCGTGGTCAACTGCGCCTCACCAGCCGCGTCAAAGACGTCATCAAGATGAATGGGTTTCAAGTCTCGCCCAAGGAACTGGAAGATCATCTGTTCGAATCGGCCTTGGTCACCGATGCGGCCGTCATCGGCGTCCGACGCTCTACCGCACTCCGCCGCACACGCGCACAGCAATTGCAAGCACATTCGCAAGCGGATACGCATACGCAAGCGCATACGCCAGCCGACCCTGTTGCCCCGTCCTCGCAGGACGTGGAAAGCGTTCCCCCGCAAGCCCCGGAAGGCCTCGCGGCCCTAGTGGACGAAGTACCTTGGGCATTTGTCGTGCCGTCGGCGCAAGCACGCAAGTTGGACGTGGCCTCGCGCACGGCCGAACTGCTCAAACAAGTCAATGGTCAAATGGCTGGGTACAAAAAGATCCATGGTATCGAATGGGTCGACGCGCTGCCTAAAAGTTCCTCGGGCAAGTTGTTGAAGCGCGAGTTGAAGCAGCAGGCAGAAAGCATGGCCTGAGATGGTCGATGAAAGCCTAACAGGCTGGCGCGCTTGCCTGGGCCTTGGGATCGCTGCTAAACCGCCGTCCATGGTTCGGTATCGAGCCAGGTAGGGTACCTTATGGTCTGGTGTGGTGGTGGTATCGAATGGTGTGGTAGTATAGTATGGTATGGTATGCTATGGTTCACCTTGTGAGTCGATACGACGTCTTTCCGCCGATATAGGTCCTTTCCCCTCGCATATAGTACCTCCGATCCGTGTCTACAAATAGCCCGTGTCAGTACTGTCAGTGGTGTAGCTGAGACCACCCTTTCTAACGGCGGGGTCTAGAAGTAGTCCACGAGCACTGCGTTCACTAGTGAACCATGCAGGTGTATCGCACTATCTCCATAGCTGTACAAAACCTGTACAGTCCATGCTCATCCCAATCGCGGCTGTAGTTTAAAGGTAGATTTTAGCCTTCCAAGTTGGTTCGCATTGCAACGGCTGGGGGCAGCTGAAGGTTCGGGTTCGATTCCCGGCGGCCGCACTTTTTTTGGGTGTGTTGCGCGTGGGTCTACAACTGTTGTATGCAGGGTTTCCTCTGGAGGCGTTCCACACACGCACGCAGGGCTGTCGATGGCGCGTGTTCCCACCTAATTCTGCCAGTACACAGCCGGGGCCTCCTACAAGATCCTGCGGTGGGTTTTGTCAACCGTGCAGGGTTGTCAACGTCAACGGTGGTTCTGAATTCTCTGGATTATTCCCGTCGATAGCCAGCCTCTGAGACGCAAAGTACAGCCGGTATATGCGAACGGCCCTCCTCCCACGCCGCGCGCATGATGGATTCTTGGACCTTTTGGCACGGTGGGGTAGTGATGGTACCATCTTGGTATTTGTCCCAATCGGGGTCCCAAATGCCGAACCGCGGGTGAAGAAGAGTGTCACGGGCTGCGGCGGACACGAGATGGTCCGACCCAAGCTAAGGCCCGCCTGCTCCGCACATGCCAAGTAGAGCGTGCACCGCAGGCCAATCAAGTGTGATGATGGTTGGCTAAATTAAGTATCGTGGCCGAAGGGCCATGCTTCGCGCGACAATAGTCGCCCCCCGCCCAAGTCCAAGTCGGCCGGCCTAAATAAGGCCACCAAGCTTCCAGTGCCGTGGCGGCATCTGCCGCCCGTCCCCGTTTCCGTTTCCTTTCTCGGTCGCGCCTGTGGCGACCAACCCCGCTTTGACATGTCTTCCTTTCTACACCCCTCTTGTATCCGTTTCCCTTTTGATCCTGCCTGTATACCCTGGTTGATGGGGATCTTTTCCCCTACCTTCCATTCTCGTCATCTCGTCTCCACCCTCCATTTCGTCCCTTTCCCGCCTATCCTGTCCGACTCCTGTCCGTTTCCAGCCAATTGATCCAGTACAGGCAGCTCCTCTTGTTAGCGTTCGACATCTCCTCCGACCTCGTCCTCCAGCCCTTCGTCAGTCCAATCGCGCGAGCCCTCCTTCGGTCGTCGCGCGATTCCCAGTTCCAGTTAAGGCAGTGTTTGTCCGCCGCTGCCTCCTCCCGTCCTAAGTCCCGGAGGCTTCAGACACGTTACTACGGCCAAGCGGTGCAGACGCAGCCTTGCCACACGTGCAGCGCCCCACCAAAGGCCTCTCCTCGTCCCTAGCTCCGCTCGGACACACCAACCAGCCTAAGCCCGAAACCACCGTGAGTCGACCTACCGTCGCCTAAGGGATTGTACCCCAAAAAACCCCAGGGCGGGCCCTGGCGGCGCCCGCCCGTGACAAAGAGGGGTCATTAATCATTAGCAATTGGCGTACACATGCCTTCTGTCACAGTGTTACACAGACCGCCACCGGAGGACTGTGCGATGCTGCGCTGGGCGGGCAACATGCAGCGACATTAAGATGCCGAGGCTTCAGGCTGAGGCTGAGGCTGAGGCGTCTCCCTCAGGCCTCATGCACCACTGCTGCCGGCCCTTGGTTTGCCCACGGTACGTTTTCCCGAGCACCCGAGAGGGCAGCAGTGGGTGTAAGGGTGAGCATGTGAGGTGTGACATGTGAGGATATGTGAGGCACGGGGGAAAGGGCGAAGGATTGTTGATGGAGGTTGGTGGTTGGTGGGTGTGCTGAGCAGGATCGGACGGCGAGGGCACAGCAGGCAAAGCGGCGAGTGGGGATCTGCTGTGGACAGGCGGTGGCACGCACGCCATCGAACCATTGGCCAGTCCGGTGGCGGAAGGGGCCCGAGGAGAAGACTCAGTCGAGTGGCGCGTACTGAGTAACGGAGTCTGAGTTGCTGTACTGAGTTGCTGTGTCCTGAGTTACTGTCCTGAGTTACTGAGTCCTGAGAGTTGCTGGCGAGTTGGACCGCGTGTGCGACAGTGCCCACCCGCTTGCCGAACAAGGCAGGGCGGCGGCCACACGCGGCGGTGCCTACTCAGTACCAGTGCTCGGGCCCTAGCAGGCACGCGCCCCTCCAGCCTGGCACCAGGCTCTGGCACTGCCTCGGGCCGCGTGTCGTTCGCGCGCGTTCGGCGTGCCATTGTGCCAGTGCACGCACTCGCACTGGCCCCCTGCCCCGCCGCCGGCTGCACGGGGGCGATCGGCCGGGCGCACAGCTGCGTTGGCGGGGCGCTGCCGCCCGCACCCCAGCAGTGTAAGCCGCCCTTCTCCCCCGTGCGGACGCCCCAGCGCCGATCGGCGCGGCCAGAGCGAGCTAGTGCGGGCGGGGGCGGCGCCTGCCGCCGGCGCCAGGCCGGCGCTCCCGCGCAGGCGGGCGCAGAGGCAGTGTACAGTCACAGGGTGGCGCAGGCCCAGGCTGCGGGCCAGTTCTCAGCCTGCCCCTCGCATTCTGTCAGTGTCCACGACAGCATCCCTGCTGCACGCCCAGTGCCCGCACGGCGCCCGTGTCCGACGCAGCGCATGCGGCGGCGATCGCTGGGTGGGGCCGGAAAAGGTCGGATCAAACGGCGGGCCGGCGGAGGCGCTGGGCAGCAGCCACGTCCCCGCTCTTCTACCCCCGCCACCACCATCTTCTCCATCCCACCGCTCACCCGCCCCATTTCCTAGCCGTCCCCTCCCCTCCCCTCCCCGTCGTGGTCCCTCCCGTCTTTGTCCCTCGTTCTCTCCCCCCCCTCCGTCTCACCCTCTCCACACCATGTGCGGCATCTTTGCCTACGCCAACCACCTCACCGACCGCTCCCGGCGCCAGATTGTTGACAACCTCGTCAATGGCCTCGCCCGCCTCGAGTACCGCGGCTACGACTCGGCCGGTATCGCTGTTGATGGCGACACGCCCGACGACGTTCTCATCTTCAAGCAGGTCGGCAAGGTCGCTGCTCTGCGCAAGCACATCGACGAGAGCCCCGTCGACTTTGACAAAAACTTTAGCTCCCACATGGGCATGGCCCATACCCGCTGGGCTACCCACGGCCAACCGACCCCGATGAACTGCCACCCGCACCGCTCTGACATCAAAAACCAGTTCACCGTCGTCCACAACGGCATTATCACCAACTACAAGGAGCTCAAGCTCGTTCTCGAGAAGAAGGGGTTCCAGTTCGAGACCGAGACCGACACGGAGGCCGTGGCCAAGCTCTGCCTCTACCTCTACACCGAGGCTCTGCGTCAACACCACAAGCCCAACTTTACCAACCTGATCAAGAGCGTCATCAAGGAGCTCGAGGGTGCCTTCTCCTTCGTCTTTAAGTCGACCCACTACCCGGGCGAGATGGTCTGCGCTCGCCGCGGCTCGCCCCTCTTGATTGGTGTCAAGACGGAAAAGAATCTCAAGGTCGACTTTGTTGATGTCGAGCTTGGGACCGGTACAGACGATGCCGACTCGCACTTGGCCAACCCGGGTCTGCTGGCACCTGGTATGCAGCAGACGGGGGGCAACTCGCTCCAGGTGCCGCAGCCGCCGCCGCTGGGGCGCTCCCAGAGCCGCTCTTTCCTCTCGGATGACGGCCTTCCCCAGCCGATCGAGTACTTCATCGCCTCGGATGCGAGCGCCATCATTGAGCACACCAAGCGTGTCCTCTATCTCGAAGACGACGACATTGCCCACATTGGTAACGGTCAGCTCCATATCCACCGCCTGCGCCGCAACGATGCCATCTCTTCTCTTCGTACTATTGAGACGCTCGAGATGGAGCTGGCTGAGATCATGAAGGGTCCCTTTGAGCACTTTATGCAAAAGGAGATTTACGAGCAGCCCGAGTCGGTCGTCAACACTATGCGTGGGCGTGTCAACTTTGACACACGCCAAGTCACTCTCGGTGGTCTGTCCCAGTACCTCAACACCATCCGTCGCTGCAGGAGGATCGTGTTTGTGGCATGCGGCACCTCTTACCACTCTTGCTTGGCAGTATGTACTGGCCCATTGTATTTTTTTTTTCTTGTTGGAGCGTCACTGACTGACAATATGTGCTTTCTAGACCCGCGCCATCTTTGAAGAGTTGACCGAAATCCCGTCTCGGTCGAGTTGGCTTCTGACTTCCTCGACCGCAAGTCACCCATTTTCCGTGACGATGTGTGTGTGTTTGTGTCGCAGTCGGGCGAGACGGCAGACACGATTTTGGCCATGCGCTACTCTCTCGAGCGCGGCGCCCTGCGTCGGCGTGGTTAACACGGTCGGTTCCACCATCTCGCGCGAGTCGCACTGCGGTGTCCACATCAACGCCGGTCCCGAAATTGGCGTGGCGTCAACCAAGGCCTACACGTCGCAGTACATTGCTCTGATCATGATGGCCGTGCAGCTTTCGGAGGACCGGCTGTCGATGCAGGAACGCCGGCACGCCATCATTGATGGTCTGCATGAACTTCCGGACCAAATTCGGCGCGTGCTGGACCAGGACAAGCAGTTGCAGTCGCTGGCGTACAACACGCTCGCCAAGGAACGCTCCCTTCTCATCATGGGGCGTGGGTACCAGTACGCGACCTGCCTCGAGGGCGCTTTGAAAATCAAGGAAGTGTGTTACATGCACTCGGAGGGCATCTTGGCTGGTGAGCTGAAGCATGGCCCGCTGGCTTTGATTGACGAATCGATGCCGGTCATCTTGGTCATGACCAAGGACTCGCTTTACCCCAAGGTGCACTCGGCCTTGATGCAGGTCACCGCACGTAAGGGCCAGCCCATCATTATCTGCAACGAGAACGATGAGGAAATTGGCAAGGAGGCCAAGACGATCCGCGTGCCCTCGACCGTGGATTGCCTTCAGGGTCTGCTGACCATCGTACCGATGCAACTGCTCTCCTACCACCTTGCCTGTGGCGCCGGTGTCAACGTCGACTTCCCGCGCAACCTGGCCAAGAGTGTTACTGTCGAGTAACTAGTAACGTAACTAGTAACCTTACTCGTTCTTTTCCCTTTGCCGTCCCGTTTTTTCTCTCTCTGCGCTTCCCCCTTCGTCGTCCTGCACCCAGCCAAATGCCGTTGACCACTTTGGGTCTCCCTGTCACCCTCGCACACTTCAAGATGCATCCCACCGACTCTGCCCTGCCTTTGCTTCCCTTGTTGTAGACCTCGTAGGGAGACTAGAGCTAGCTGCTATTGTTATATGGGCCAACCCATGTGTTCGTAGTGCAAGATGCATACTCGGCAGACTAGACATTTGATTCGAGAGGCGAGGTGCCACGTGCGATTGGAGAGGCGAGATGTGAGGTCCGGGAGCGTGCGCGATGCGGCGCGGTGGGCGGCAGACCGCGGGGGCAAGGCTGTGTGGTGTGTCCGCTGAGGCGCTGGGGGCGTCGGGGAGTGGAAGCGTGCTGGGTGGTGGCTGCGTCGCCCGAAGGAACAGAGGAACGACGGAACGAAGGAAGAACCAAGGAAGAACCAACCGAACTGGGGCGTGCCACCGGTGAGCATGGTGCATGATGCCTGACGCGAGAGCTGGGAGCACCGAATGATGACGTAACCCAGGCTGCGCCAGCCGACCGACAAATTCCCAAATTTCGACACGGCACATCCGCCCACTTGGGCTTCCCAGCCTTCTTTCCTGCCCTCCCATCCCTCCCCCCTGCAGTACAAGTCCGCGGTCCCTGCCATGTCTGTGCGCGCCCTCCTCACCGCCTACTTCGCTCCCTCCTCTGCCCCTGCCCCTGGCAGCTCGCTCCCCGAGTTTGCCCAGAACCTCGCCGCGGCTGTGCCCGACGCAACGGCCGTGGTGGGCGACAAGAAGAGCGTGCCGGTGGCCAACAAGGTGTTGAGCACTGTCGACGCTCTCGTTGCCGCTCCTCCCGCGGCGGCTGACCTGGATGCACTCACCGCCCGCCTCGCTCCCCTCGAGAAGGACATCGAGGCTGTGGTCTACGTTCTGCCCGCCTCCACCGAACCCTCGGCGGCTGATCTGGCACTCTTCACTGTGCTCTACCCGCTCCTTGCCTCCGCCCCTGCCTCGGTCCAACATGCGTTCCCGTCCCTGACGCGCTACACGGCTCACCTTGCTTCCCTTCCCGAGGTCCAGGCTGCCGCGACCAAGGCCGGCGCTTCCTTCCCCGCTTTCACGCCTACCTACGCTGGCTTCCCTAAGATCCAGCGTGCCGACCCAGCTAAGGAGAAGGCTGAAAAGGCCAAGGCCAAGGAGGCCAAGGCGGCTGCTACCGCCCCTGCACAGGGTAAGAAGGACAAGAAGGAGAAGGCTCCCAAGGGAGAGACGGCGGCTGCCCCTGCGGCTGCGGCTGCTGGTGCTGCTGCTGCGGGCGCGGCTGCTGCGGCTCCGGTCGAGGGTAAAAAGAAAGAGAAGAAGGAGAAGGCGCCCAAGCAGCCCAAGGCACCCGCTGCGCCCACCCGTCCTCTGCCTTCCTTTGTCGACCTTCGTGTGGGCAAGATTGTGGACATTCAGCGCCACCCGGACGCCGACGCGCTTTACCTTGAGAAGGTGGACTTTGGGGAGGAGGAACCGCGCACAGTACTGAGCGGTCTGGTCAAGTACGTTCCGATCGAAGCGATGAAAGACCGGATGGTGGTGGGCGTGTGCAACCTCAAGCCCGTGGCCATGCGTGGGATCAAGAGTTACGGTATGTTGCTCTGTGCCACATCGAAAGAGGGCCACGACGGGGGTGTGGAACCGGTCTTCCCCCCCGCTGGTTCGGTCCCTGGCGACCGCATCTACGTCGACGGTTACAAGGGCCTCGAACCGGAAGCTCAGCTTAACCCCAAGAAGAAAATCTTCGAAGCTATCCAGCCTCACTACCTTACCACCGACGATAAACTGTGTGCTTGGAAAGGTGTCGGCCCGGACGAAGACCCGGCTACGGCTCAGCCTAAGGTCCGCATCATCCAGAGTGACAAGGGCCCGGTGTACACGGCCACCTTTGCCGGCGCCACCTTGTCCTAACCGCTACCCTACAGTCGGTATCGGGGGTGGCTAGTGACTGATGAGCGGTGACTGGTGACTAGGTGACTGGGGACTCTGGTACATGACTAGTGACTAGTGAGTACTGAGTACTGAGTCCTGCGTAGTATCCTACTCGCAACGCCGGGCCACGCGTCAACCGTACATGGTGCACTGGCATACTTCGTTGTTCCTTCCCATGTCTTGTGTGGTAGTAGATGTGCACAGGGGAACACAGCGTTGCAGGTCCACAGCACCTCATTAGTCCTCCGTCAGCCTTCACCTCAACTCACTTCGTAGATCTTTGCATCGCTACCTATGTCATGATCAACCCTCTTGGGAACAGCGGCCATCACGGCCACTCGAGAGCTCACTACGGCGCCTAGACCGGAGAGAAGAAGGACAATAGAAATGTATCTTCGTCGCCCTCCGCACTCGACTGACATTTTTTCTACCCACTAGACTGGAGCAATGCTACCTTTCACGTCGCGCCGTAGTGTCAAGCTGGCACACACATGAGCATGATATGCATGGGGGGATGGGAGGAACGCCTCATCGGGGGTATGCTATCTAGCCGCACAGGGTCACCGAAAGAGGAACAAGACAGAACTGCAGACGGCGGGAGAGCGCCTTGTTTCTCCCGTGTCGCCTAGGACGACCAGAACCGAACGACGCCAAAGAGGCGAGGAGAGGGGGGGGGGGGGGGGGGGTGGACACGAGAGGGAAAGGAGAGGAAGAGGAAGGGGTGGGGGCGTTCAGTTTCTTAGATCCGGGCGGACAAGTAGGGTGGTGGACCAACGTGGGCGGCGGGAAAGCGGGGCGGCTCGGGCGTGCCCATCGTGGTGCGCCCTTGGGTCGCATCCCAGGACGCACGTTCGAGTCACTCGTCCGAGTCGTCAGTCATGAACTCGTCGTCTTCGTCCTCGTACATGGCCAAATCCTCAAAGGCTACCTTGTACCGCAGCAAACCGCCAATGCCACCAAAGCCACGGACAAACTGGTTGCCCTCGGTCGAACGGTCAGTAACAAACTCGAGGTTGGTACCAAAGTCCTTGTAGTGCTCAGCAAGCCATTCAAGTAACGGCATAGGCTCTTCCACTTGTTCCAAATCCGCCCCAGTCAGCGGATCAATAAAGCGCGACCGGTCCTTCTCCTGCTCCTTGTTGAGCATGAGCAACGTACGCCCTTCCGAATCCTTCACTCGTACCGCGTGATCTCTAGGTTCTCCCATACAATCAGGGTCTCCACCGCGCCCAACTCGAGCGCCTTGAACGTATCGTCAATCCCAAAGCAGTACTTGCCCGTCTCGAGACTAATCTCGTCAAAGTACTTTTGGATCAACTTTTTCTCCTGGATAAACTTGACGTTCTGCAGCGACTCGGAAGCTTCCTCAATCGCTTGGTTGAACCCGTTCTCCCCACCGTACGAAACGTCCACAGTGCGGATCAACTTGGCGCTCAAACGGGGGTCAAACAGGTCGGACTGCGCCAAGACCGTCTTAAAGTCGGCCGAACCGGCCAAGACAAGACCGGCTACATTGCACTTGTTATCAGTGATAAAATGTTGCGTGGCCAACTCGGCAACCTTACGAACGTAATTGTGACGCGCTTCTTCACGCAGACGAGAGAAACGGACGGCAGATTGACCACCACGCCCGTGCTTCTTGGGAAGGTCGACCGAGAACTTGTGCAGCACCGTACGCGTGTTCCCTGACACGGTCCCATACAGCGTCCCGTTACCATCCATAATAATAAACCCAAATACCGCGTCCGACTCGAGCAGCTCCGACAACGCTTCGGTGTGAACTTGTTGTCGCACAGGTACAGCGACGTGTTGATCGGTTTGAATGGCTCAAAGCTAAAGTTGACCCTCTTCTCTTTACCTTCGTCAGTCAAGATTGTGCCGCAGTAGACGACGAGACCGTTAGGCGGGACCTTGCTGTACAGCTTGAGACGCTGCTGTGTAGACGTGATCGCACTAAGCACCGATAAGCGGTTCACACGCGACTTGATGTTCGACGCGGTGCCGTACTCGCCAGTGAGCATGTTGGTCGCCTGGCTGATCTGCGACTTGGGGGGAGAATAAGACTGATCATCGACGTGCCGGCACCACGTGCATTGTCCAGACTCTTGATCAGTTTCTTGATCTTCCAAATCTAGGTGGGGGGCGGAACGGAGCCACACGCAAGGCACCAGGGACAGGTCTCAGGGCGGCGAACGCGAAGCAGGACAAGGAGACGAGCACGGCGGGGGCCGGGGGAGGGATAACACGTACCTGGATGTTGCTGTCAGCATCCTGCCCGCTGGGGTTGGTGGTGGACATGGTCGGGAGCGGCGGCGGCAGGCAAGGGGGAGGTGGTGGGGGCAGGAGTAGGAGCAGGATCTAGGAGCAGCCGGCGCGGGCGAGCGGCTGGGGCTGGCTGGCGTGGGTGCGGCGTGTGGGCTGGCTTGCTTGTGGACACGCTGGGCCTGGTTTGCTCGCCCAGCAACGCGCCGGGAAGAACCAACGCCGCACAGCGCCAGTCTCCCGCCTCTGTTTCGCCACCTCCCAGGCAAGAAATGTCCTTCCGCCGCCATTCCGCCCGGGGCACCCCACATCACATCGCCCATCACCCATGACGATCCCCTACGCTCCATCCGCTGTCTGACGACATGCACCATGCCATCGCCCCCCTAACCCACTCTGCCCTCAAATCCCAAGCACAGCAACCTAGCACAACACACTAAAAGCTTCCCAGGCACTCTGCCTAGTCGACCGATCAGATGATCACAAGCGCCGGTTGTGGTCAGTCAGGTGCGGAGTGCGACATAGGTTCAAACAGTTCCTCCTAGCGGGCTAGAGGGGGAAGGGGGAAGGGGATGGGGATGGCAAGGGGAGGGGGAAGGGAAACAAGCCCATCAATACCATTCTTTGCCAGCATCTGCTGGCATCGACAAAGAACGCCCCTGAGCATAAAGTGGAGTAGTGCGGTAGGGCATAGCACGCGCAAGACGCAAGGGTGGGAGGGGAAGAAGAAAACAAGGATCGGCCACTGGGAGAAAGCTGCGAAGGGCCTTGGCTTGACTGGAAGCGGGGTAACCGGTAACCGGTAACAGTACCCCCGAGTGGATCGAGACATATTACGAGGAACGCGGATTCCCCCCTCTCTCCCGGCCGCTCTTAGTCCAGCGACACACGCAAACTCTCCAATGGGATCGGCTCAAAGTGGTCCACATCAATCTCCTTTGCCTCAGAGCTTCCCGCGCATGGTCCGGAACCAGCTTCGTGATCAAATCAGGTCGCACCGACAACTCTTCCCGCGTAAAGTCAAACAGTGACGGA
Source organism: Moniliella sp. 'wahieum' (assembly GCA_003971905.1). Taxonomy (NCBI): domain Eukaryota; kingdom Fungi; phylum Basidiomycota; class Moniliellomycetes; order Moniliellales; family Moniliellaceae; genus Moniliella; species Moniliella sp. 'wahieum'. Next base: position 365,293 of record RSEE01000051.1, on the reverse strand, counting down.
AACGCCCGTCCATTGGGCAGCACGTGCCCGCTCAGGCCTTCCGGCGGCGGCTGCCGCAGTTCATCAAAGTACGGGTGGGCCAATGCTTCAGCCGCAGTAATGCGTTCCGAGGGGTGTACGTCAACACTTTCGACAGTAGGTCAATCGCGTCGGGCGCAGTGCGCGGGCGGAAGACCTTGCTAAACGGATGCGGCCGAATTTGGGGAAACTTGTGTTCCATGTAGTTCTTGTTCATCTGCTTGATCTGTTCCCGGCTCGGCGTACCGAGAATCTTGATGATCTCAACCAGTTGGTCAATCCCGCTTTCCCCAGGGAAGAATGGCTGTCCTTGCATCAACTCCTCCCCATCACACACCCTGCGACCAAATGTCTGTCGTGCCAGAGTGGGTCAGTCAATCGGCGGGGAACGAGCAAGGAGAGCACAGAAAGGGAAACATACCAATACTGGTGGTGTAGTTGGTGGCACCAAAAATGAGCTCGGGAGCACGATAGTACCGAGAACAAATGTAGGACACATTGGGCTCGCCTGCAATCAAGATCTTGGCCGAACCAAAGTCGGCCAGCTTTAGCACACCAGTGTGGCTATTCAAAAGGAGATTTTGCGGTTTGATGTCGCGGTGGCAAATGCCAATCGAGTGGATGTACAGTAAGGAGCGGAAGAGTTGGTACATGTACAGTTTGATCAGAAGCGGTGGCATACTTTGCTTAGCCTTGACATAGTTGCGAAGCGAACGGTAGATCGTTTCGGGCACATACTCCATCACCAGATTCAGGTACACTTCATCCTTCTGCTCGCATGCAACGTGGGTTAGGGGGAAGAGGGGGGGGGGAAAACGATGGCAGGGCCGGGGACCAAGACTGTACGCCCTGGCACATTACCAGACAAACAGAAGCGGGGAAAGGAACGCACCTTGCTGCCGTTGGAGTAAAAGAAGGCGCGCAAGTCACACACGTTGGGGTGGTCAATAATGCCATAATCTGCAGCTCCCGATTCTTGAAGCGCTTGTCTTGGAGAACCTTCTTGATTGCAATGTCCGGGTTGGCTTCCTGGTCTGGCGAGGGCTCCAAGCCATTGGCAAGCTTGGCTTGAAAGACAACGCCGAACGAGCCATTGCCTATGATCTTGCACGAGTGGTACCCAAGCTCGGTGGGCTGGCCAGACTTGGCATGAGAGGCGAGGACGTTGATGACCTGGGTCGCATCCTCGGTCGCTGAGGGCAAAAGGTTAGGAGGCGGGGCGGTGAGCGGGAATAGGTACACACGGCTGCGGCTGGTATGGTGGGACATGGGGACGGAGGCCAGAGAGCGGCGTACGCGGGGTGGGAGCAGAGCGTCGTGGAAGCGGGGGTAGGGAGGAGGGGGCTGGAGGTGGTCGAGGCGGTGGTGGTGGCCGAGGTGGTGGTGGTGGTGGCCGAGGTGCGGGCCTAGGCGGCAGCTAAAAGCGGGGCAGAGTCGGCCGACCAGGGAGAGTGTCAGGCACCGCCGCGTGGGGGGGGGCAGCAGCCAGGCACAGGGCCAGTGGGCGAGGGATGCGGCAGGAGGCGAGTCAAAAAGCTTGGCAGGCTGCGTGGGCGAGAAGGCACGGCGCCGCTGTCCGCCACCGACTGGCCGCTGCTGGGGCTGGGCGGCTGGGCGGTGTGCTGCGGTGCTGCCGAGTGCGGCATGGCGCCAGCTGCGTTGGCTGGCGCCCGTCACGCGTGACGCAGACCCCACACCCAGCAAAGAGGGGCGCAGGCAGGCGCGCAGTGTCCGCACTGCGTGACGTCATGTGTCGCATCGCCCCAGACGCCGGTTGGGGGTTGGGTTTGTCGGATTGTGCGCATTGTGCGGGTGGCTGCTTGGGACGACGCTCGTTTGGGCCGCTGGGGGCGGCGTGCTGGGTCCAGCTGGTTTGCGTTTGCTCGTCGTTGCTTCCATCGGCACTGTGGTCCGTGGCCCCACAACAGCCGTCTGTCTGCGTCACGCTCTTGTGGCCCTCAGCGCCTCAGTGTCACTCTGTTGCCGTTCAACGCCACTGCCATTTCAGTACTACCTTTCTGCCGCAGGGGCGCCAACGAGCCCAGAGAGGATGGCCCAGCTTGGACGTCGCATCCTGCAAACAACGCCCTGGATTGGTTGGTGCTTGCTGCCTGTTGTTGCTTGGGGCACCGAAGCAATTGCAATCGGACGCAGCTTCTGGTTCACTCGTTCGCTACGTTCGCTTAGGACGACTCATTGTCTCGGGTTGGAATTTGCAGGACTGGGTGATTTGGTTTGGGGAGGCAGCGGAACGGCAGTCGTGACGTGTCGTGCCCCATTCCGCCCTGTCCGCCCAAATGCAGCAGCGGAGCGCTGACCTAAGCAGGTGGGAGGGGGCGACCGGTGACGGGGATGCGTGACGGGGGCGCACGAGAGTTGCTCGCACTCGCGCTTGGTTCGCTGTGGGGGTTCACCATCTCCTTCCCCGCCTGGCATCCTCCCATCCCATCCTCCTCTCCGTCCATCCCATCCTCCTCTCCGTACATCTCATCCCCTCATCCCTCCATCTCATCCCTCCATCCCTCCATTCCATCCTCCCGTCCCATCCTATCCCCCCATCCCATCCATCCCATCCCATCCCATCCCATCCCATCCCATCCCATCCCCCCACCCTCCCGCTCCTTCCTTGCCCAGCATGGCTGAACGCCCCGCGCCCACACCCGTCTCCGACCGCGCCGCCCTTCTCGCAACCCTCCGCACCGGCGGCGTGTCCTCCCACTCTCCCCCCACCCCCCCCACCCCTCCTCCCCCCGAGGAACAGCTCGCCTCGCTCCACCTCACCCCCCGCCATCCTCCCTCCACCGCTCACCAACACACTCTCCACCGCATCAAGAGTGCCCAGCTCCAGGCCGCTGCTCGCCATGCCCAGCCAGCTCCCCCTTCTGCTACTGCTCTGCCCACTGCGCCACCGGCCGCTGCTGCACCCTCTCCTGACCAGGACCTTATCGCCCACCTTGCAGCACAGCAGCAGCTCCAGCAAGCTGAACTCTTACGCCTTCTCGCCCTCCAACGGCAGCAGCAGCAACAACAGCTCCTTGCCACCCAGCAGCAACAGCTTCTTCTTCTTCCAGGCTCTGCAGGTCCAGGCTGCACAGCAGCAGCAAGCACTGTTGGGAGAGAGGGCGAGGTACGAGGAATCATCTGTGCTTGCCCCTGTGCCTGCCTCCGGCCCTGGACCTGCATCACTTGGCCCACCTCCTGCTCAGCGCCACTCATGGGCCCCAGAACCGCCCGGACGAAGGACAGTAAGTGGCCGACCACCTTCGCAGCCACCTACTGCTCGTCCTACCTCCGCTTTGCCCTTGCCCCAATCTTCCCTGCGCACCGTATCTTCCGCCCACCTCTCCGCGTCTTGGCGCCTACCCGCTCCCAACGACGCCGACACCCACTCTCGTACCGCCAGTCCTGTTGCTACTCCTGCTCTTTCGTCTGCGTCCGCGGTTGCGGCTGCGGCTGCACCTGCGCCGGCCCCTGGCTCTGCCCTACCTACCGGGATGGGCGCTTTAATGGGATCTGGGGTGACACCCGCGCCCGGGTTGGCCGTCGGAGACAAACTGACGCGCCGACCGAAATCGGAGCGGGAAAGTGCTTTTCTTTTCTTACCTCGTCGTCAACCCCGTGGTCCACCCACCGACACCACCGAGCTCACCACCACCAATTTTGCTGCTCGCCGAAATACCCGGACCAGACGGGACGCCATCCGTCTGTTAGCTGCCGGTCGCAGTGCTGATGGTGACAGGAGCCGGACCGGGGGCGCGGGCGGAGTAGGGGTAGGTTTGGCCCCTAGGCTCTCTAATTACTAGTTCTCGCTAGTCGCTAGTAGCTAGTCTGATTCCCGCCCTCGTTCCCCCTTCCCTGTATCCGTCCGGCTTGCTTCCTTGGAAGTCACTGCCCTTTGGGTCCTGCCTCCTTCTTACCCTCCCACTCCATTGCTTTCTGGACTGCCTCCTCTTCCTCCCTCCCTCCCTCCCCCATGCGCCATGTGCCTACGCCTTTCCTTATGTTTTCTTTTCCTATCGCTCCCCTCTTTGTGTTCTCTGCGAACGATGAACCTGTGCTCTTGGCTTGCCCTCCTCGTTGCTCCCTGCCGAAGCGCTAATCCTTGTCCTTGTGCATCTATCCCATATGCTTATCCATCCCGCTTCGGACTCCCAGGACCCCACCCGACACCCAACCGGGACCTGTCTAGCTGCGTGTACATGTACATCCTACCTGGTCTCCGATCGCTCTCTCCCATCTGTTCAAGAGGGCATCCACGATTTGGTTTCGATTGGCAATAGGACGATGAGAGGAAAGAAAAGAAAAGAAAAGAGAACAAAAGAAAAGAAAAGAAAAAAAGCAAGAAAGCAAGCAACAAAAGAACTATTATGTCCCGCGCCCGCGTCCGTGACTGATACAAAAACCCAGAAAGCCAGCATAGCCAAGAGAGCCGAGAGAGCAAAGAGAGCAAAGAGAATCAAGAGAGCCGAGAGGGCCGAGAGAGCTTAGAAACAAGTACCGCGCCCCCCCCCCTCCTCCCCCTCTTGGTTCTTGCCAGGGTGCTTCGCCGGCTGACGCTCGGTCTCTCGATCCGTTCTTGGAATTAGAGTAGGTCGCAAGTCCTAGTCAAAGTGAGTGGTGATGGGTGGGAAAGGGGTGCACTGGGCGCGCGAGGCCCAGCGCAGAGGTAGCGTCGGGGTGATGTGATGGCGAGCGCGGGGGAAAGGGCAAAGGGGAAAGGGGTGCGGTTACGAGCGAGATTCAAGATTCAAGATTCACGCCTCAGCGGCAAAGGTAGCCAACACATCGATCACCTGGCTCGGCTGGCCCACATGCCAATGGGCAATCGTCTTCTTAGTGGCCGGACCAACGGTGACTGTGTACAGGCGGAACGGACCGGACTCGGCACGAAGTAACGGACTGCCGGTAGGATGAGAAGTCGTCCCATGCGGCGCGCCCATGCCCATGCCCATCGCCGCTTCCCACGGGTGCGGCGCCAAGTCGTCGTCCGACTCGTGGAACTCTTCTTCGGCAGCAGGGTCGGGCGAAGTGTGCTGGCTCGGTGTCACGGGCGGATCGTGTGACGCGGCGCTCAGACCCACACCTTCGTTCTCTCCCTGAAGTTGAGATTGAGATTGAGAATGGGAGTGGGAGTGGGAATGAGAGTTAGAATGGACGGGAGGCGATCCCGCTCGGTTCTCGTGCAGGGTCATTTCCCCCGTTCGGTTGACGGCGGTGAGTGCTCGGAACATATCTTCGTCCGTCTTGTCGTCGCCGGCACAAAAGACAAATTGAGCCGACGGATGTGCGGCCAAGATGCGCTTGACAATCTCGCCCTTGTTCACTGCCAACGGACGCACTTCGAGGTTCTTCTTGCCCACCATCACTTCGATCGGAAGACGGTTGTAGTCCAACATGTTCTCCAGGTGCGCTTGACACTCTTTCGCTTGGAACGAACCAAAGTCGGGATCGGCGTTACGGTAGTGCCACGTAATCGAGCTTTCCTTTTCTTCGATCGACGAGCCCGTCGTGCGCTACACATGTGTCAGAATTGTCTGTCTAGGAACATGATGTGTACCGTTTAGGGGGGGGGGGGGGGGGACGTACCTCAGTATAGTACTCAAAGATCGCGCGAATGTCGGCTTTCCACGACAAGTCAAAGTCTTCTGCGATGTTGATCCATGGCTCCTCCTCTCCTGGTTCCTTGACAAACGAGCCGTGTTCGGCCGAAAAGCCAATCCGGTCAAGATGCCCGAGATGCTGGCTGAGGAACTTTTGGTCCCGCCCCGAAATGATAAAGATCACGTTCCGTTCATCCGCACTCAGTCGCGCCAACGTCGAAATCAACCGTTCTGACGGCAAGGCCATCTCGGGCACACGCACAATCGGCGTCAAGGTCCCATCATAATCGAGCAAGATCAACCGTTCGCCCGGCCCGGGCTGCCGTCCCGCCACAGCAGCAAGCCAATCGGCTTGGATCGCACTCACATCCAGTTCAGGCGTAAGGTGCGACGTTTGCTCCACGTGCAACCGGTACACCAATTGACGCACTAACTCGTCGCAGCCCACGTGTGGGACGTGTGCAACGTGACTTGGTCGTAGGCGTGCCGGTGGCGCTGGGCCTTGTCGTCCGGAGCGAGAGTGAGAGCTTCATGGATGGCCTTGGCGACTCCCCAAATGTTCCACGGGTTCACCTGCAACGCCGTCCGCATCCGGCTCGCTGTACCAGTAAACTCAGACAAGACCAACGGCGATTTTTTGCCATACTCTTCTTGGCAAATCACGTACTCCATCGACGTCGTGTTCATCCCATCGCGCACCGACGTGACCAGCGCCAAGTCGGCCACGCCGAGCAGCGCAAAGTACTCGTCGCGATCGATGATCTGGTGGTAGTGGTGCACAGGCGCAAAGGACAAGGTGCCAAACTCCGAGTTGATCTGCGACACCAACTCGCTCACCTCGCGTTCGAGCGCAGGCGAATCGTGCACGGCCGGTGCAGTGACTTGGATCAAAACTACTTTGCCCCTCCATTCCGGGTACTCGTCCAATAGTTTCTTGAATGCCTGCAGCTTTTGCAGTACCCCACGCACCACATCCAACTTGTCCCTTCCAACAATGATCTTCATGTCCTTGTACATGCGCTTAAACGCCTCAATCTTCGGTCGAACCCCGGGCGACTTGGCGTCCTTGGAGATCTTGGCCGCATCTATCCCGATCGGGTTGTAGCTGATCGAAGTTACCTGCCCGTTCAACGATTCGACTGCATTGTACGACGCATCGAACCCGCACACTCGAATGCACGAAGAGAGGAAGTGGCGCGAGTAAGAGAAGGTCTGGAAACAAGCTAGGTCGGCACCCAACATGCCCTCTAGGATCTCGGTCCGCTTCGGCAGGCACCGGAACACTTCGCTCGAAGGGAAGGGCGCGTGCATAAAGAGTGTAATGTGCGCGTCCGGCACAAGCTCACGCAACAGTTTGGGCACCAACAATAAATGGTAGTCATGCACAATCACCATGTCCCCAGCTTGGTACTCTTGCGCAATCCGTTGTGCAAACGCCTGGTTCGCAGCATAGTACGCATCCCACGTCGAGTCGTCCCATGTCGACCCATTCGTTGGGTTCACATCCTCCCATAACAGGTAATGCAGTAGCGGCCACAACACTGTCTTGCAGTACCCTTCGTAAAACCCATGCGCTACCTTGGAATCCATCCAGACTGGCACATACTTGATCCCATGGTCCTCGTGACCATCCAAATGCTCCTCTTCTTCGTACTCTTCTCTCCGCTCCTCCTTGGCAGCAGAAGCGGCGGTACGAAAGACCTTGTGAAGTCTCGCTTGCGTTAGTGCCTCAGGTACCAGCGGACCCTTAGGCCGCGAAGCCACAATCGGATCCGCCCCATTCATCTGCGGCGTGGGCACACGCGATACAGGGTCGGCACCCGAAGGGTCCTTCGGAGCACCAGGCACAGAAGCTAACCGTGATGCCCATTGATTCGGATCCTCCAAATCCCCCAATGCCTTTTCAATCTGTGCCTTCTCCTCAGCAGTAAGCTGGTCAGGCTCGGTACGCATATCCCCGCGCGCCTGCGCGGCAAATACAATGTCCCCAGGCCACCCAATGAACGTCTGGTGATGCGTCTTGCACAAGCTCCGCACTCCACTGTTCAATGCGGTATGGCCCCGACGAGGGGTCAACACCCACTGATCCAATGCCTGGGTCGCAGCCGGGTCCGAGGACACGGCGGATTCAACAGCGGGAGCAGAAGAGGGTAGCGTGGAAGCCACGCCCGCAGGCGAAGACGTGTCTTTCGCCCTGGCTCCCGTTCCCGCTCCCGCTCCGGCTCCCGCGCGCCCCCGCTGCCTCGGCCCGTACCGCCGTCAAGGGCGCCAGGGTAGTAGCGTCTCCAGCGCCAAAGGAAGAATGGCGCGAGGTAGGGTACTGGTTGTTCGACGAACGACGAGAGCCGATCGGGGTAAACCGATCTTTCAAATCATCCACATCGCCTTCCAGCTCATCATCCTCATCGTCGATCGGATCGGATTTCATCCATGCGCGCCGCCCGGCACGCGCCTTGGACCGCGCCTGGTTCTCCTCCAACAGCGCATACATGTCTTGTCCTTCAATCCCATGAAGGGCCATGCGCGACGCAGCCTCGTGCATGCTCTCTCTCCGCGCTGCCAAGCTCATCCCCGGTTCCGCTAGCTTGACATGCATATCGGCCAACAGAGTTTCCCGTTGCGTCTCGGCCTCGCGCGCTGCACGACGCGCGCGTGCAGCCGCAGCCATGGCAGCCACAGTCTGCCGCGCCTCTTCCCGCTCTTTCTCCCGCCGCTCAAAATCCACCTCCGCCAGCGCACGCACGACAAAGGGAATGTAATGGCTCACATGGATGATGCGACCAGATAACGGCGTGGCGACGGTTGCGAACTGTACGCCCTTTCGAGATCAGCGAGCGAGGCACGGATCTGACTGATCGTCTCAAATTGCGGCCGCTCATCCAAACTGGTATGGGTGTGCGCATCCGTCGCGGTCGCTACACTGTCCATGCTGCTGCGCCGACCGCGACTGTCGATGCTCAAGCGGCGAGCAGCAGAGTGGAGCGCCCGAGTGGCAGTGGCGTTGGCCCCATGGGAGTGCGAGTGCGAGTGGGGGTGCGAGTGGTGAGGGGGATGGCTGTGGTTGTGGTTGTGATTGTGGTTGTGGTTGGGGGGTGGGTATGGCCGCGACCGTGCTGGGGATGGGTGTGAGAAGGAGAAGGAGAATGGGGGTGAGAATGGGAATGGGAATGGGAATAGGAATGGTGGTGATGGGGGTGCGAAGTGCCAGACGGCGTGGGTGGCGGAAGGTCGGCGCATTCACTGAGCGAGGGCGAGGGTGGGGGCGGGGGCACGACGGGTTCGGACATAGAAGAGAAGACGGGGGGCACGAGCGAGTTCTGTGGCGCGGGACGCGAGGGGCGGTCCTTGGTGCCGAGCGGGCCCTTGGAGGAAGGGGGCGGGGCGAGCGAAGCAGGCCAGGAGGCGTCGTGGTGGGCGGGGCTTGGGCGCCAATGGGCGGCGCGGGGGGGAAGAGCGGCGGCTCGTCGGCGTACACGCCGGGGCCGAGGAGGGAGGGGGAGGCGCGCTTGGAAGCCTGCGAGGGTGCATGCGGGGGCTGCGTGCCGGGTGGGAGCGGCATGGTGGTGAGGGGAGGGGGATGGGGATGGGGATGGGCTGGCGGTGTGGTGGGATGGGATGGCAATGGCGATGGCGATGGCGATGGCGATGGCGATGGCGATGGCGAAGAGGATGGAAGGACAGAGGGAACCTAGCTTTGAGATCGCTGGGTCTGTGCGAGAGAGGTGTTGTGGACGGGCGGACGAATGCTAACCGGTAACCCCAGCACCCTGCCTGCCACATCCAACCGCCAGCCGGCTAGCTCAAACACCTCCACCGTCATCCCCAGCACGCTCGCCGCGCGGAAACATTCAGCGCCTTTCGCTGGCCCCGTGCCCGGCTTCAAGCTTCAAGCTTCACGTGACTAGGGAAGCATCCTTCAACCATCGGAAGCATCATTAGTTGATCGATGATTGGTTTGTCGAATATCGATTTCTACTTGCTGGCAGGTGCTAGCTGCTCGTTGCTGGTGACGGTGACTAGCTGACTAGTGCTAGTGGCCTAGTGACCTAGTAGTGACCTAGTGACCAGTAACTAGTAACTGCCCCTACTCGGCAGTCCGTGCTTGGGGTTAGGCCTTTGGCCTTGGGTCGGCTAGGCCGGTTACTAACCCCTTAGGCGACTAGACGAGCCCTGGCCATTTTTCACATACGTGCCATCCGCCACAGCGCCTCAGCGCCCTCAGCTGCTCAGCATCGCCCCCCCTCGACCATCGACCATCCCCTCAGTGCCTCAGCTAGCCTCCACGTCGGCCTCAGCGCGCTGAGCCTCAGCGCTGACCTCAGCCTGAACGCTGAGGTAGGCCGAAGGCATATGGGCCCGACGCTGCAAACCAAGGGCAACATGCACGCATCGGACCCTCTCAGATCCTGATGAGATCGATGTGATCTGATCGATGGATGATCTCTGATCTCTGGCCTGACGATCTGACCATCTGCTTTCCAATTTCCACCCGCTCCAATCCCGAGCCCAACCTCAACTGGCCCACCTGCGCCAGACCCGATGGGGTGCTGCAATGGAGAGCGTCACCGTCACGCGTCACCGGTGTGTGATCATCGATCGGCAGACTCAGCAGGCAGTGCCATGCCACGTGCCACACACCATCATGGCTGTGACAGTATCACGTGTTTGCCGCACACCGTGCCTCCGTTTGTGCCCACTCCCGACCTGCGCACTGCAGCCGCGTACTACGGCAGACAGACGGCGCGGTCTGGGCTACCAGAAGCAAATAAGCGCGAACGAGGTAACGAAGTGCGCGAAGAGGTGCGGGTGGCAAGCAAGAACAGAGGAGTGCGCCAGCAATGATGGCTAGTACATGTGCGGTTTACAATTGGATCAAGGTGGAGGCATCATGTGGGAGCGCGACGCAGGCCAAAAGTCTAGATCAAACCTCTAACTACAACTATAGGGCAGTGTCTGTGACAGGCGGGCCCCAAGCTGGAGCCCAAGCCACGGTTTAGGGGTACTTTCCCTTGCAGGCCAAGAGTCCAACACTCACGGTTTATCGGGCTTGAACGCTATTATTGGCGGATCCTACAACGGAGCTATATATCGAGACGAGGTGAGACCTCTCAATTGGGGCGTCGGCTCGTGTGCATGACAAGGTTGTATATGCACCGGAACGAGCAGGGCTAGCGTGCCTGTAGACGCAGAACCTTCAACAGTTGGTGGAAGGTTGACACAGATACTTAAAGACAGAGGATCGGACAGGTCCTGTCGCAGAACAATGCTACTCTCTTGTATAGGATCGCGGCAAGATCCGTATACAGAGGAGACTGAACGCTGGAGAGATGAGATCGACAGCAAAGGATGCCTGGACTGCAGGATTCGGGAAGACCATGAGGGGGTTCCTGAAGCTGGGCGGTGGGAATTGTGGTGAGCTGTAGGGAATATAAACGCGGATGTTGTCTGGTAAGTCTGATCAAGGATGGATTCGGAAGGAGATGTTGTTACAAAATGACCCGCGAGGGGGAGAACATAGAAGAAATGCCATACAGACAGGAACGTTAAGAAGGAAACAACAATCAATTTAACGTATAGTAACAGGAAGGAATAAAGGCGAATGGATCTCAAACGAAGCACAGATCAAGTAGGGAAGAAATGTTTCCTGTAGGAACAGAGGAATAGCCAAACACGAAAAACGCCAAAGTAATAATAGGCAGAGGTTCTCTGCCCTCAGAAAGAATGTAAAAGGGAACAGGGAGGAACCTCACACGAAAACGAGACGCACGGATTAGGGATGGACGTCTCCAGATCCGGCAGCTCAACTTAGAGCCCACTTGCGCTCAAGACCAAAGACCAAATTTGAGGTAGAATATAGAATCAGTATTAGGGACTCAAGGCTCTTCACGCACAGATCTTCTCATCCGTACGGAAAAAGGACTCGATCTTGGTCGTCCAGATCCAAGGATGAAACATTCTCCGTTTATTAGGCGCAACTGACTAGATGGGTTGTTTAGGCGAGCCGGCCCGTAGCGACCCCCGTAACGGTGCCACTCACAGCAGCCATCGTTGTGAAAAACAACATGAGGTTAACCGTGCCATAACTACACTTTACAGCCAATCCCCAAGCTATCCCAAAGCACCGCCGGTGTGGAAAGTTCCTCCAGGAGACCTTTGCTCTCTCCGCCCCCCTCTCCCCTTTCAAACCCCCCAGATTTCTCGCCTCTCACTACGTCTCTGATTATGGTCCGAAACTAATCAGATCGGCCTCGGGCTATGAAGCTCCTCTCAGAGAACGGTGTTGACCGAGGTGGGGTCTGATGGGGCTGAATGGGCTTTCAGGCGATCTTCTCGTTAATGTTGCTGACAAGAAGCAGGTTGGTTCCCGATCATATGCGGTACCCCTTAGCCACCAGCTCGTACCAACACAGAATCGCAATGAGTCCAGCAACGACAAACTGAAAAGGATGAGCAATGAGCCTAATAGCCTGATCACCTCCTGCCGTCGAGCTGCGAGGGAATGTGGCACAATATAGGTTGCGCGGACAGAATGACCACCCTATAGCCTGACTCTGCGGGGTGAGAAAATGACAAAACGTTTCTCAGCTTCGCCGCCAACAAAGGCCATGGATCTCCTTCAGGCCTAAGGTAACCTTGATGAGGTTGGCACCAGTGAGCAGTTGAGATTACTCATACCCAAGACGATGATGGGGCTGATTCCGAGTTCCATCGGTGTCCCACAGTTGGAAGCAAAGATCAAATATGATGTTCGATGACGCGCCGCCACCAGAACGGGTCGGAACTTTCGGAAGAGACATGATCCCACAGATGAGAGGGATCTGAAACGGGACGAGAAAAAGATGTCCATACAGCACAAAGGCGGTCCACAACACTCGAGATTGACTTTGGATCGAGGACCCGTATGTTTGACGAAGGCAACAACCTCAGGCCTCACGTAGCAGACCCCCATATGAAATAGACGCACCAGCGCCCGCCAAGAAAAGTAGAACGAGCTCATCCCCTGTCCACTGCAGTTTATACGCGTTATGCTGTCCTATAGTACGCTTTCTACTACTCTGTTGCGGTCCTTTTCTATAGGCCCAACAGTAGATATGACAACGCCGCTTCAACAGCGTCAACAAAGTGACATCTCAACTTGATCGATCACAAGGGAGTGTCAGTGTAACCGGTATAAAAGGAGTGCCCGGTATGTGTCCCAGCAACAAAAAAAGTAAGGCGAAGACCCTCTTTGGTCGAACAGAAGGGTGTCTGCAGGGCCTCATTAGTCACTGACATACGTTGCCGTCTCCTGGTACGTTCTGGACTACACAACAGGACAGGCGATGCCACACAGGCGCCCCGCCACCTCGAGTGCAGGTGGGCGCAAGAGACAACAAGAGACAAAACCCCATTTTTCTGCACGTGTATCAGAGGTCAGGGTTGGGAGTTCAACGCTATCAACGGCACGGTCGTTATGTGTTATTTATGCTGCCCAACACTCTCTATTTATTGGTGATGTACCTTACGAGCGCCCTCGCTGAGTTCCATCCCCCCCAGCATTTTCTCCTGCCTTACTTGCTTGCCTCCCCCATGGCGTTTTCCTGATGAGTGGGATTGGAGCCCGCCCCCGCGCCCGTCTAGGCGCGGCGGGCGGATGGGTGGATGAGTTAGACTACAAGCGATCGGACGATCGGGGGGGGGCACAAAAAACGGACGCGGGTGCCACACACACATTGAACGGGAACAAGAGACTAAGGAAACGAAATGAGTTACAAAGAATGAGTGATGCGGGCGGTGAAAGCTGAGGAACAAGTTCCTGTAATTGGCCTGGCCCAGGGTGGAAGGGTGCCAATCGGATGTTGGGAATTTGATGTGGAAGCGGCACCCGTCAAGGTATGCCCGTTGAAACCCCACTCATCTTGTGAAGAAGCTGAAGCAAGCGGGGTGGATGGGGGGGGAGGGGTAGCACTAAGGCCTAGAAGGTAGCCATATATGACCTCTTTTTTATGAATGAGAGGGTGGCCTGTTTTGCTTTGCTTTGCTTTGGTTTGCTTAGCTCTCCCAGAGGCGTGAGTGGGTGCATGGTCACCACACATCGACCCATCATCTTGCCAAGTGACTCATGCGCGTGTGAACGTTCAGTTGAACGTTGAACACACCCCACAACTCTTCTTCAATACTTAGTATTTATATTCCTCACACGCGCTCATTACCATTCCTCACGCGCTTATTCCTTCTCACACGCGCTCACGCTCAAGTAGCTCATCGGCATTCTCTCTTCCGCCTTCTCGGACACATATGCGCCGTGCAACGTGCCACATTGCCTATATCGTCGGTCTTTGAGCTTTGACCCTTAATTAGGCCTCTTAGGCCGGCCTTATGCTTTAGGCCCCACGCGTTACGTGTTCCATCCTTGTATAAGGTTCTTACGCCGTCTACATAGATCGATGAGACGCGCGAGTACCGGAGTATATACCGCGCGAGCATACTTATTGTTTTATTTCACAACCTACTGTGAAGGTAGTTGCCTCGATACCAACTCAGTACTCGCAGTTCTCACACCTATAGTCCACATACTTGGCCCAGTTTTGGTGCCTATATTCCACGGTACGCGTACTGGTGAATAACTCAGTATATAGACGTTGGAGTTTGGATTCCGTACTTAATATGCCTACTACTTTTGGTAGTTGGTAGTTGGTACTTGGGGGATCGGGAATCAGGGACTGAGGACTGGCGCGGGACGGTGGATGGGGGTATTTCGGATCGCGTCGCCGTCCAGACTTTATCATGGCCTGCTCTCCCGGTCTGTCCTGGTCTCCTGTGGCCTGTTCCCGCGCGGGAGGAGGGGCATGCTCTCTCCTCGGCCCGTATTCCGGCCTTGTGGGCCACATGCCAGAGGCCACACCCCACACTAGAGGCGCGGGAGGAGAGAGGTGAAACGTGAATGAGAGGAATGAGCGCGAGCGCGGAGCCTCAGCGCTCAGACTGAGTTGAATATTGAATCACTTCGATTAACGTTCAACGAGGGATCCCGATCTCTGACATGGACTACAATAGAGAGAAAGAGACCGAGCAGCTCCCAGCACTGGCCTACACTGGCTGAATGGAAGCCTGGCGCCTGGAAAATAACATTGAAACGAACCCCACACCAGGTTCGGCCGATGAGGGCGAAGGAGGGGCGTAGGGACAACTGGACCGAGAACAGCTGGGCAGTAGGACAGCTGGAACAGCAGACCGCAGGGACATGTGGCAAGGAAGCCCAAGAAAAACAATGACCAGCCGAGGCTGAGGCGCTGAGGCGCTGAGCGGCTGAGGGGGTCTGAGCGCACTGCGTACTGGTGTAGTACTGAGTTGCCGAGTACCTGTGACGTGTGACATGTGTGATGCAACAGAATACACTCTATATCGAGTACGGGTACGGACTACGTACTGGGTACTACTTCACCCGCTTCACCGGCACCGCTTCACCGCTGCAAGCTTCACTGCGGGCGATGTAACATCGTGCATCGTCTGAGATTGGAGGATGTGAGTTCCGAGAGATCTGAGATGTGACTGCTTACTGGGGGAACTCGCTCGCTGGCAGCTAGCAGCACCTGTAGCAGCTCCAGCGTCTCGTCCGCGTCGTTCGTTCTTCCACCTATCAGCTCGCTTCCTGCGTTATGCATCACGTGCCAGGTGTTCGTATACAAAGCGGGCATGCAATATGCGCATCTGAGAGAACTCTGAGATCTCACGCATCTTGCATATTTCCGATGGGGCGCGTATATATACGTAGTAGGGACAGAAGCGGGTGTTGGTTGTGGCAGGCTGTGGCTGGTGGTCTGAGGTGGCCACCAGCGGCCTCAGGCCTAAGTTGGAGCACGGGATTGCAAGAAGGATCGGTTGCGCCAATCCACCAGTGCGACGTTCAACGTTTTCAAAGATGGCTGCTGGTTTAGTGCACGTCCGTCGGACCTAGCCGAGGCTGCCGAGACGCTTTCTTAAGCTAAGAGCGAAGCCTTAGCTGTAAGGCGTTGTGGCCCACATGCACTTGGCTTTGGGGGCGCTCAAAGGGCGTAGGCTTATTATTAGGCCAATGCCCTCTCCCTTCTTCGAGAGAGGGAGAAGCCTATCCCCGTGCCCCGCATGCTGCCCGTCCCCACACTCGTTCGCTCACCGGTCACCCACTCGCCTAGACACTCGTCACCGTCACGCTCCATGGAACTTGGCATAGGCAACCCTTGGATCTGAGATCATCGATCAGATCTGTCAGACTCGCTACTCGATACGCCCCAACGCCCATAGAGATATACATCTGGGATGCATCGCTCGCTGTTGACGCGTTGGCACCACCGCACCATTCATCGGCGTTTGGCCTGCCATTCTGAGCTATTCTTGTTTGCCCCTCAGCCACTCAGCTCACTGGCCCGCAATACCACTCACTCACACTACTCACCGGTCACCTGCCCTCTCGACGTGCTCAGGGCGCCACCTGCCGCCACTGGCTGGATCTGGCAACCCACACGCACTCAGAAGTACGTACCCTGCGCACCCATCCACCCGCATTGCGCATCCCAGCAGTCTGGCGTGTTTGTTTGCAAGTGCGAGCCTCTGTCTGAGCGTCCTGGGCCACACCGGTCCCACATGTCACAGTTAGTGCCTCGAACTCACAACTGCCAACTCATATACAGACCCAGTCCTTGCACCTCACACTAACCCACACCCGCGTACTCCGTCCCGGCCACTCGCACCAGGCGTTGGCCCCGATGGAGCATCCCCTCTCTCTTGGCACCACCACCTCCTTTTTTCCTCCACGTCCACGCGCCCTCTTTCCGGGGGCACACACCACCCCTTGGCCTTCAACCTTCAACCTCCAGCATAATGCTGCACCCCACTGCCGCCAACAGCGCCCAGAGCAGCCCCAGCCCCCGCCCTCGCCCTCCCCCCCTCACCCTTGGTCCCGCCTTGGACCCCTCACCGCCGACCTGCACCTCCCTTCCCACCCCTCTCTCGCTCCCCTCGACCTGCCTATTGATGTCCTCGCCCCCCAAGAAGAAGACACATAATCCCCACCTCCACCCTCTCTCCTTCCACCGCCCAGCCTTTCTCCGTCCTCGACGTTGTCGCCCTCCATGACTGGCACCCCCACCAGCCCAACTGCATCCCCTCACCGCTGGGGAACCTCTTGTTGTCTTCCACTGCCACACCAGCGGCTGGTGGGATGGGATGGCAAACGGCCAGCGTGGCTGGTTCCCCTCCAACTACGTCATCCCTATCTCCGCTGCAGACGAAGCGGTCCCCGTCTACCCACCCCCCGGGAGCGGGGGGGATAAGGAGGAGGAGGAAGAGGAGGAGGAGAGGCAACAGGACCTGCCGAACCTGCAGGGCTCCGGATCGCCCTTGGCCCCAAGTACTCCAGATCGGTCCCGCTTGCCACCTGCCTTGGTCCAGGCTAGCTACCAGCTGGAATCCGCCTTGGACAGCAATGCTCACCCTGCCTCCTTCCTCCCTGCCACCGCCGCGGTCGTGGCCGAGGCCAAAGATACGCGGGATGCACTTGGCTGTCTCCACCGTACCGACCGCCTCGTTCAGGCCAACCAAGACGTCGCCTACATCGCACCCAAGTCCTCCAGGCTCTCCAGCAACTCCTCTTCCTCTCCGATCGTCTTGCTGGTGACCCTGCTGCGTCTTCGTTCCTTTCGGTTGGTACAGATGAAGGATCAGATATGCCCACCCCAGACTCGCCCCGCCTTCCACACGACCCCTGCGCGCCGCTCCTGGCCCAATTGCACACTGTGACTGCGGCGATGGTAGCGCTGGTCGATGCTGACCGCTCATCGCGGCGTCGCGCCGGCAACCCATGATGCGCAGCTTGGGCGACCTGCGTGCCGTAGGCGCCCGCAAAGGCAGAGGCCCTACCCTCACGCTGCACGAAGTTTTGGTTCCGACTCGGCTGCCCAGGCCGGACGGTCGGCATCCCAGTCGGAGTCTCCATCGCGTTCCCAGCCCCCTACCGCCCTCCGGATCCGACCCAGCACAGTTGCGCCTCCCTTCCTCCTTCTCTTCTTCTTGTCGTCTCCCGCCCGTACACAAGATTCCATTCCGTTGGCTCGGGTGTGCGCCGAGTCGGGCTGGGGCGCTCGTGTCCGGCCAGCTGGCGTACGTGCGGGACGAACTTGGCACTGCCTTGACCAACTTTCGTACGGCCGTCCTACTCCATTCCTCCAGTGCGGCTGAACACATGGGCCCCACCCCTTGGGCCCAACGCGCTTCCGGAACGATCGTCAGGGTAATGGATGCCACCTTGGCCACCATAAGCAAAGCCACACCCTTGCCAGCATCGTACAGCGTTGCTCACTCCGGTCTCGCCATCTCTTTCTTCATCTGCTCCTCCTGACGCTTTGGCTCGCCTCACTCGGCGCGCGATGAGTTTATTTGGCTTCTTCCCACTTTCTTGCGTCCGTGCGTACTGTCACCTCTCCTTCTCCGCCCTTGGGTCAGAACGAGGAGGAGAAGAAGGAAGAACAGGAGAAGACGACACGCCCCCCCGGTCCGAAGCAGAGAAGGCGGCAATCGCCGCTGCGCCCGCCTTGGCTGCCGGATCTGCTCTGGCACGGGCAGGAGGAGCTGATCGAGGCGGCCTTGGCTCCACAACCTACGATGTCTCTCCCCCTCCAGCTGCCACCACTCCCTCTCCTACCAACGCACCGCATTCCGGGTAGAGCGCTTGAGTCTTGGGCCGGCGCCCGACGAGCCGGTAAGGTCTCTGCCAGGTACCGATTTGGGGGCCTCGGAAGATGCTCGCGCTGACAGCGCCCTGCTACGAAAGACCACCACCCAACCTCCCTGTCATCCGACTCACGATCGCGTTTCTCGGCTTTTACTCGCAAAGTAGCCAGCTTTACTATGCTCCGTTCCTCGGCCAGTCTGGCTTCCCTTGCGGCCCCCCCTCCGCGCACGTCGCACCGCACCGGCAGCCTCTCCGCCCTGCCTCGATCCCGCGTGGGCGGCGAGGCGTCCTCGACGGGCGATCTGATCCACTCATCCCTCGACCCGTTGGACCCAGTCCTTCCCCTCTCCTCGCCTGGGACGAGGACCGCACCTTGTTACCACGGCCTTCGCTCCCTCCTAGCCCGGGTTCCTCTTCGGCTTCGTCTCTGTTCTTTTCCCTGCGCAACGCAAGTAACGACACTGTGTTTGCCGGAGGAAAACGAACTTCGTCATCGGGGTTACTCGGGACCTCTGAAGGACCTACCAGCCCGCCCCTGCGCTCTCGAGCCAACTCTCCCGCCCAACTCCAGTCTCCCTCTACTGGGGGGAAGCCGGAGGAACAACGGACGTGGTTCGCAACGCCGATGGCCTGCTCTTAGGCGGCACCTTGCCTGCTTGGTTGCCCTTCTCACCCCCGACCAGGGCGATCCGCCACCCACAATGGCACATACGTTTGCTCGTACTATGCCTCTCTTCTCCACACCCGAAATTCTGGCCCAAACCTTGTACCAGCGCTTTACTTCATGCCCTCCCGGCGCCGAGGGCCACACGCGCCATGCAAATCTCCTCCACTTTGCCCGCCTGTGGCTCTCGGATACCTACTGGTCCCCCTTGCACGACCGACCGGCGCTCCCCCTCCTGAGCCTCTTGGCGCGGGACGCCAATGACGACGAGCTAGCCACGCTCGTGGCACGGCGCTCTACCGGGTCCGATCGGGTGGGTTTATGCAGTTGGTGCCCCGCTCCCAGGCCATGCTGGTTCAACGAACGATCCGACGCGATCCTACCGCTTCGGCGTCGGCGTCGGCTGGGGATTCGACTGGCGCTACGGCCGGCATCGAGAAGCTCTACACGCGCCGGTGGATCCCGAGCGGTTCTTACCTCTCTCCCACCCCGCTGGGGTGGGAGGTGTGGGACGTGAGTCGGGCCTGGCGGGGCGCATGGAACGTGGTGGATGTCAAGGCTGCTGAGATGGCACGACAGTTGACCGTCCTGGCCAGTCGGTTGTACGCGACATCACACCCGACGAGTTTCTCACCTTGGGCCGGACTCCGACCCGGTGCTCATCAACTGAACGAACGCTTGGTCCGGCCGCTGCGGACGAGGGTGGTGGCGGCCCAGGTCCGCCGTGCCAAGGCTCTTCCTCTTCTACTTCCTTACCTTGCTCTTCATCGTCTTCTTCTGATTCTGGCTCTTGCCATTCTCCTTCTCCTTCATTTCTTCTCCTCCTTTTCGTCTTCCTATTCCTCCTTTTGGCCGACTGGGGGCCCACCGGTCTCGCTGCCTTATCCACCCTGAGCAATCGGATCGTCGGCTGGGTCGCCCATTCCATCCTCTCTCCCAACTCGGCACGGGAACGACTGGCTGTGTTGCGACACTTTATCAAAATAGCCGACGTACGCCCTTCTCCCCCCCCCCCCCCTCCTCTCCTCCCTTTGCCTTTTCCTCCGTTTTTCTTCTTCCACCCCAGACGACGCACGACTGACACTCCTTCCCTCTTCCCTCTTGGCTTTTGTGACCGCAGCGCTGTTTGCGGCTCAACAACTGGCACGTCTTTTTCGCCCTGCAAGGCGGACTGGATAGCGCGGCGGTGCGTCGCTTGAAGCAGACTTGGACAGCCTTGCCGCCCAAATGGGCCGCCAAGGCTGCGGACCATGCGGCACTGGTCGACCCAGCTCGTAACTACGCTGCCTATCGCGCTCGACTGGACCAGGCCATCGCTGCCGGCACTCCTTACTTGCCCTATGTCGGCCTCGCCCTCACCGACCTCACATTTGCCCTCGAGGGCAACGCACCTTTCCGTCACGCTCGGGGTTCGGGACCATTGTTGCGCCCCTACCCCCACCCTAACCCTCACCCCCAGTCACGCACCACTGAGCCCGCTCCGAGCACCACACGGCTGATCAACTGGGCTCGGTACGCGAATGCGGTCAAGATCCTAGATCGGTTGTCCCACCGTGTGGTCAAGGTGTATGCGTTTGCAAGCCAACAGAGAGGTACAAGCATGGTTGACCACCTCGCTTCGCTTGCGCCGCAGAGTGGTAAACCAGCCCATGACGATCGCCTCTACCGCCGCTCGTTGGTTGTCGAGCCCAGGGTGGCACGCAGGTCAACCTCAGCTTCCAGCCTCAGCCTCACCTCACCTTCAACTGCAACTGCAACTTTAGCACCACCCCACCTGCCTCTTCGCTCGTGACGCTCCCCCCGCTCCTCCCTCTTCTAGGCCTCCCTGCCTTTGCCTTTGCCCTTGCCGCTGTCGTTGCCCTTGTCGTTGCCTTTCCAACGAGAGCTACCACGGACAAGTGCGACTCTGTCGGCATCGGGATCGGCATCGGGATCGCGACAGGACCTCAACAACCCCCCACATTAATCCGCCGCCTTTGAGCTTGAGTTTGAAGCTTGAAGCTGTGACTTGACGCTGTTGAACGTGGAGTGTTTGCAGTCTTACATCTATCCACCCTACGTACCCTTGCACGGTATCCGACCCGCTTTTCGTCGTATCGGAATTAAATGCACACTGAGTGGGCCCTCTTTTTTCCTGTCCAGTATTGGCTCGGGGCGAAGGGTTATATAGATCTTTGGGTTTTGGCCATCTCATTTCACATGTGCTACATCTCCGCGATCGCATGCGTCAAGGGTGGTGTCGGGCGGCTGAGGGAGACAAAGCCAACCAATAGGCACTTGATGTGCTCTTCACTATTAATTGATGGGGTTTTTGGACCACTCTTGCTTCAGCGCTCTACCCCTGCACGATTTCCTCTTGGTCTCCGCTCGCAGCCTCAGGGTGGAAAGCGTCCATATCAGTACCTCTGCACCTGATTATGGACGGGGGGACTGGTGAGCGAATGGGGACTGAGCCAGGGAATGAATGGCACAAAGAACGGACAGCTGCCCCATACTATATATAACTGGATTATGACGCGATGACATCCTTCAGACTGATGAAGCTTGAGGGACGCCGACTCGGCTTGTGAAGCTTGAGGATGAAAAGTATCCATTGTTCGTTTCATCTCAAGCCCTCCTACGGGCACGCCACTCCTTGAACCTTCCTTTCCTACCATCTGGGTGTCGGAGTGTATTTTTCGCGCCCCTTCCTTGGTGAACGAAGGAGGGCACCAACTTGGCCTGCTCCTTTGCCTCGACTACACGCGCCAGACAGAAAAAAGAAACACCCTCACCGACACGACGGACAGTAACCGCATCGTGGTGGACTTGGACGAAATCGACTTTGTTGCTTTGATTGCCACGTTCAGAATCGACGTTGGGGCAGGTCTATCCGGGTGGACCCAGCCCCTCCTGAGAACGGCCCTTGAATGCGATCGTTTCGTCGCCTTTCTCACCGCCCTCACCAAGAGTATTTACCACGGCACTGCCCCTGGACGCGAGCTCTTGTTGGCCTCCCGCCTTACCCCCCTGGAGAAGGCATCGGGAGTATCCGCCCCATCGCCTGTGGGGAGCTGATCTACGTCTGTGCGCCAAGGCCATCGCTCGAGCGATCGCCCCCAACAGCTGGCTTCTCCCCACCCAGCTGGGAGTAGCATCGCAAAACGGGCGGAGCCTATCGTACGGATGGTCGAGCGCATGACAGCGCCAGGCGGGGAGAACGATGCGGAAATGGGCGACTTCAGCCACGTCGCCATGCTCGACTTTACCAACGCGTTCAACACTGTGAGCCGTCGCAGACTCGCCAAGGCGCTCCATGCCTACGCCCCCCATCTCCTCACCTTGGGCCGATGGATCTATGGTTCCCCCACCCAGCTTTGGGTTGCGTCGGGCGGAAATGAGACCAGCATCCGTCGGCAGAGGGTGTACGGCAGGGCGACCCCCTCGCCCCCTTTTTCTTCTCCATCGCAGTGCGGCCCACTCTGGAGAAACTGAAAAGGACCTGCCGCCGGGGCACCTGGTGATGGCATACCTGGACGACATTACGATTTTCGGTCCAGGACCAGGCATTACCGGCCTAGCCGCGGAGATTTTGGAACGACGCGTCAGGCCTCAAGCTCAACCTGCGCAAGTGTGTCGAGCGGGACCGGGACCAGATTCGAGAGGATGGTCTGCAGGTTCTGGGCACTTGTGTGGGAGGGGTGACTGTCGTCGATCGTGGCTCCGGGCCCATCTGGTTAGTCTGAGGGAGAACATGCCTAAGATTGATGGCATCACCCGCCAGGGACGCCTCTTACTATGGCGGCTCAGTACTCAGACCAAGCTGCGCCACCTGCTCCGCACCATGCAGATGGAAGGAGAGCTAGACGACGTGCTGGCCGAGATTGATGCCTTCATCTGTACGGAGTTCAGACGGATCCGGAGCGACAAGGACCCCCAAGGTGCCAAGGACGACCACTTCGACATGCTCATGAGCCTGCCTCTCCGGAATGGGAGGATGTGGCAGCCCGCTTTACTCGTATATTGGGCCCCACGCCCGTGCCGCGGCCAACGAGGTCAACGACTATCTTATTACCACTTATGTTGACTCAGCGGGACCGCAAACGGCTACCCAACGCATTTACGAAGCAACGCCAGCGCTGCCGGGAGATGTGGGAGCAAAGTCGACAGGAGCTGCTCCAGAAGCTGGACGCTGCCGATGGTCGCAATGTGGTTGAGCACAGCAACCCGCTGAGCCACAACTGGCTCTCCGCCATTCCATCCGTCCCGTATCTCAAGCTCTCTGACCAGCAGGTCCAGGTTGGTCTCCAGCTCCGAACGCTGTGCCGCACCACGCGCAGCATGTGCAAGTGCGGCGTCATGTCCTCGCTGGAGCACATCATGTTCTGCACCCGCTCCCAGGCCAAGTTTGGTGCGTTGCATGAGGCAGTGCTGGAGCCCATTCTCCAGCTCCTACGCTCCATCCCCGACACCCATGTCCGCAACGAACCTATGGTGGAGGAAGAGGATGGCAGGAGACAGAGGACACAGCGCACCTACTATCGCGTGATGGGGCCCGGAGGACTCGGAGGCTCAGGAATGGAGGTAGACCACACGCTGCGCGACACGGGATCGCTGGAGGCTCAGAGCGCGTTCCGGAGGGGGTGCATGAGAGCACCGCAACCCCCTTGGAACGCCCGGAGAAGGAGCTGCTTCGGCTGCTTGAACAAGCAGAATGCGACAAGAACGCCAAGTACCAGGGACGCACTCAAGAGCCGTTTTTCCCCCTGGTTTTGACGACGCGAGGATACTACGGCACCAAGACGGCGGGCAAGTTGTTTGCGCATTGGAAGGAGTTGGCTACTAAGTCTCAGTGGAAATGGTTCCTCGCTCGGATGTCAACCACGTTCCTCCGTGTCCACACGCGCTTCCTAGGGTACGGGACCGGATGGCGAGAGCCGGAGGGTCCTGATATCCTGGCGATCCCCTGGTCCCTTGACCCTGGTGGCGCCCCCAAGTAACCCCCGCAAGATGAACGGTTCGGTTTAGACGTAGCGTTCCCCCTGTCCCAGCCTTAAGCTCTGTCAATGAAATGGACGTGATCTGATCGAGGACCGATGATCACCACTCTACTAGGGCCAGGACCCTCGTGCCGCAGTTGCACCGATGGCTTAGCTCAGCCATAATATTTTTTGCCGGCCACCTTGGGAAGCAAACGACGGGCCTCGGCGGAGGGCCACACTCGACGGTCCTCATCACCCCCACCACCCCATTTCCCTCCCGATGGCTGCCGCAGCCGCCTCGGATCCCGCCATGGCGCCGCTGGCGCAGGCGCCCGTCGCACACGCAAAGCACAAGCACCACTCCACCCGGCCCACCTTTGCGGCCATGGGCTCCATCCTGGACGCGCGGCTGCTCCGCGGCCTGTCTGCACTCGGCTTTGCTTACCCTACCCCCGTCCAGAACGCCCTCATCCCCGTCGCTCTCGGCGCGACTGCTGCACCCACCGACACGACCGATGCCTCCGCCCCCGCTGCGTCCTTTGGCTTGCGCGACGTTCTTGTCCGTGCCCCTACGGGCAGTGGCAAGACGCTCGCCTACGGCCTGCCCGTCATGCAAAAAATCCTCGATGCCAAGGCTGCCGCTCCGGGGCAGAGCAAGGTGACCCGCGCCTTGATCCTTGTTCCTACCCGGGAACTGGCCGAGCAAGTCACATCCCAACTCAACACGTTGGCCGTCGCCTGTGGCGGGCGCTCGGCAGCCGCCTTCTCCAACGTTCCGGGCTCCATGTCGACCCATGGCGGTCAGACGGACCCGCGTAGCCGCCACCCACAGCACGACCTCAAGTCGGTCGTCGATGACCCAGGCGTGGGCGAGGCCCCCTGGAAGTGCTCAACATTGCCAAGGACATTTCGGCCAAGTGCTTCGGATGGTGTTGGCGGAAGGTCAACCCGATGTGATTGTTGCGACGCCGGCGCGGCTGTTGCACTTTGTCACCCCGTCCTCTTCGTCTCACACCCCTCGTGGCGGCTTGGACCTGACGCAGCTGGAAACGTTGGTGATTGACGAGGCAGATTTGATGTTGTCCTATGGCCACAATTTACTCCCTTCCTCCCCGGACGACGCTAGCTCGGGCGGTTTGTTTCGCACTGCTAGCCTCGTCCTGGTGGGGCCGCCGCCGAGGCCAAAGGTGGTGTCCAACGCTTCCTCACTCTGCTACCCTCACCCCGACGTGGAGCGATTGCGATCGCTCTTGCTCCGCACGCCCATCCAGCTGGACATCAAGGACAGCCTTCTTGGTGTTCGCACGACGGGCCTGAGGGGCCCCAGTTGCTCCAGTATAGCGTCCACGTATCCGAAGCCGAAAAGTTCCTGTTG
The DNA here is from genome assembly GCA_003971905.1 of Moniliella sp. 'wahieum'. Taxonomy (NCBI): domain Eukaryota; kingdom Fungi; phylum Basidiomycota; class Moniliellomycetes; order Moniliellales; family Moniliellaceae; genus Moniliella; species Moniliella sp. 'wahieum'. The sequence goes on along the minus strand of RSEE01000051.1, from coordinate 339,987 downwards.
CTCTACGTGATTTTGAAACTGCGCTTGGTGCGGGGCAAGTGCTCATCTTTGTCAACTCGATCGATCGCGGGTACCGTTGAAGTTGTTCTTGGAGCAGTTTTGGCATTACGCGCACCGCGGTGCTCAACCACGAATTGCCTTTCACCTCACGTGCCAAGAAGGTCGAGGCGTTCAACAAGGGCGCGCTGGTGTCATGATCGCTACCGACCAACAGATGCTTTGGAGGAGGAGGAGGAGGAGGAGGACGATGAGGAGGAGCGCGAGGCAGAGCAAGAGGCGGAGGAAGGGAGCGAAAACGTGACGACGGTGAAGACGATGAAGGAGGAGGAAGCGGTAGGGAAGAAGCGAAAGTTGGCCTCTGCCTCGGCTGAGGCCGAAGGGAAAAAGAAAAGGCTCGCAAAAACGCGCGAAGAGCGCGTGGCGGACCATCAAGCGGCCAAAGCTGAGTACAGTGTCGCTCGCGGTGTTGATTTCCTCGCGGTCGCCTGCGTTATCAACTTTGACCTGCCCACCTCGCTTACCGCCTACACTCATCGGATCGGTCGCACTGCCCGCGCGGGCAACACCGGTACCGCACTGAGCTTTGTCGTTCCCCGCGCGCTGGTGGGCAAGTCAGACTTCCTCTCGCCCCGGGTGGCGAGGACAGTGGCTCCCCCACGTCCCGGTCCGATGCGCGTGTTGGCGTACCATCCAGCGGGCGTATGCGGCGGCGCATACAGAGGCAGAGGCTCAGGACCCACGCTCCCCCCCACCCCCACCTCAACCACAACATCGGAACAACCCCACCAACCGCAACAAACGCTCTTCTGCCAAGATTCCTGAATGGGAGTACGACCCTGCGCAAATCGAGGGGTTCAAGTACCGTACCGCTGATGCCCTCAAGTCCATCAACGCTTCTGCGATCAAGGAGGCGCGCGTACAGGAGCTCAAGTGGGAGATGCTGCACATGAGAAACTGGCTTCGTCTGGGACGACAATCCGCAAGAGTTGGAGTACCTCCAAGCTCAAACGGCTGACATGGAACGCACGCGACGTGCGTTGGCTGGCAAACACCATTTGAAGCATGTGCCCGATTACCTATGCCTCGCATCAAGGCGTTTGCCCCTCCTCGTCTTCGGCCCTTCCCTCTTCCGCTTCGGCCAGCCCACGCAAACGCTCCGATGGCTTTGTCCCCAAGTTTAATCATCCTCGCGGTGGTGCGGCGCGTGGGCGCGGTCGCGGTCGCGGACGCGGACACGGACGTCCTGCGCCCACCCGAAAGACGGATCCACTGAAAAAGTTCAAGAGGTGAAGTGAAGCATTGCGTTCCTGATTGCATGTGGCGCGGGTCGAGTGCAGGTGCACCTAGTCTGAACTCTGAACTCTGAACGTGGAACCTGCCTCATCCCCTGCCACCCCAACCAACCCTTGCTAGCGGCACTGGCCGATTTCATTCCCATTCCATCTTACCATTTTTTATCGCGTGAAGACAGACGCAGATCGTTCGTGACATGCATGACATGCGAGAGGGAGGGAGAGGGAGGTAGTGAATATATATTAGTTACTACTCGCCCAACGCTGTCCTTGGCCAGCCAAGGATCGGCAGCCGTTGCTTCCTCGCGGGAGTCCGAAGGCTGGCGTGCATGTCCTCGCCGTTGCTCCGCGACCGAACCGCCCGACGAATTGGCATTGTGCAGGCTGGGATCGTCCGGGTTGGAAGGGCGGAGAGTGGGATGCCCCCGGAGGTGGTACGAGGGGTGGCAGTGGCTGTCGTACGCGCACCCTCTGCGGCGGGGGGCGCGGTCATACCTGCACCTCGGGCGGCTGCAGCGCGAGCTTGGTTGCGGCCCACAATGCTGTTGCCCGCTTGGGCACGCAATCGTCGCTCGGTCGCCGCAAGAGCGCGTCGCGGGATGGAGTAGGCGTCGTAGCTCCCTGGCTCCCACCACCCCAGCCACGAAGGAAAGAAGGGACAAAACGGCTGCCTTGGGAACCAGCCGAGTCCGAAGCGAGCGAATGCCCACCTTGTCCCCACGCCCCACCACGGGCGCGTACGCAGCACCGTACTGGGTCCGCCGCCCTGGACCGCCGTGGTGTGGGTACCCGTGGTGGGATCGGTGCTGTCAGGTAGGATACGCTGCAGCAACCGAGGTGGCTGGGTGAGAGCGCGGGCAAGAAGGAGGCCGAGCGCAGTGAGGCTGGAACGGCGAGCGCGGGGGTCGTCATTGGAAGCAAACTCTTCGAGGAGCAACCATGCGTGGCCAGCAAGAATGCCAGTGGCATTGGTGACCGCCCCGCCGAGGCCGGTGGTAATCAGGTCGAGAAACAGGTGGGCTTGAGCAAGATACTTGGCGGGTAAGGTGAGAAAGCCAAAAATGTGACTTGCCCGGTAGAATTGTCGCGCGACCACAGGTACTGCGGGGGCGGAGGGGCGCAGGTTAGTCCCCGCCAGAGAGAATGTGCGTGCGTGTCAACGTACCATCAGAAGGCTCACAGCGGGCCAAGAGGAAAGGTGCGCGGAGCGGGCTGCCAAGACACAATAGCAGCCGCATTGACGAGCAGGCACCAGCATACTGGCTGGAGCGGCGGAAAAAGCGGCCATTTTCCAGGTCGCTGCTGTTGTTGTAGAGTAAAAGGTGTTCATAAGCATGTTGATGTCGCTGCCGGCATAGAAGGGCAGTCAAGGGCGCCACAGCTCCCAGCCGTAGCGCACGCGGAACCAGTCGAAGTACCACGTGCGGATGTCAGACAGCTTGAGCAGGGCGTCAGGGTGACGAGGGCCACCATGCCGAGCATGGCGCGCTAACGGGGGGGATCTGGTTCCTGGCGCGAGGGGACGGGGGTCAGCAGCGCGGGCGGAAAAGATGGGGGGTAAGAACGCACAGCACGTCCATGGCGGCGTCCTCAGCTGGCGCGGGGGAGCGTGAGGATGGGGAGGTGGCGGAGAGGCGAAGGACGGGACGGAGTGTTCATGGTTAAACAAGCCTAACCCTAGCATCTGGCCGGTGCGGCGCGGCCACGTGGCCGGCGGAACGGAGACGCGAATGGGCGGCCCATGCCACGCTGGAGGGCTACTGCGGGCTCTGGACGGATGGTGGTGACCGGTGATGCGCGCGGATGATCGTCGCTGTGGCTCCGCCTGTCGCTCCGCCTCCGCCAGTGTAGCGCCGTGCGACGCAGGGAGCAGCAGAGCACTGGGGCGCACTCGTGGCCGCACAAGGCTCACCGCATCCCTGACAGGCGGCGCCACGCCCCGCAGTGCGCCTCGCCCGCCGTCTCCACTGCCCCGCCCCTGCGGAGGTCTGCTGTGTGTGTCATCCAGCGTCCATGCCGCCGCCGCCGCCGTCGTCCCCGCCGCGCGCAGGCCGGTCGCCCGACATGGCCCCGCCGCCTCCTTCCCCTCCTACCACCCCGCCCACGAAAGCGAGCAGGACGACCTTGTGTATGACCTGCAGAGCGACCTTCGATCCCAGCAGCTCCCTCGCCTCGACCGGCAGCGTAGCCGACTCGCTTCTCAGCCTGCCAGCGCCAGCGCCAGTGCCTTGGACGCCTCCAGCAGCCTTCTCGAGGGCAGCTACCGTTTTGTCCTCCCCCTCCAACTTGCGCGCGCGCGAGGACGACAATGCGTCGATCGTTGAGGCCTACGCCACCCATACCTCCACCGGCTCCCTCGGTTCACTTCCTCCACGCCCCACCCACCACACCATCCGAAGACGACGACTACTGACACCGAGCGTGACTTTGCTCCGCAGAACCTGACCGCCGATGAATTGCGCCAGATCGAGGAGCAAAAGCGGAACCGCAGCCTGCCTTCGCGCCTACGGCACTTTGTCCTCTCTTGTTTCTACTGGGTCCCGCTCCACTCGAATCGTCCTACATCTCACGCGCTTGGATTGCCATGGCTATCCTCGAGGCCGCAGCCAACATCACCATCGAGGCCATCCTATCGCCGTTTCCGCCATCGTAGAAGCCAAGATGCCTACCGGAACATCACCGCTACCCTCCCTCCCCACCTTTGTCGCCGCCTTTGCCATTGCTTGTGTACAATGTCGTCCTCAGCATTGACGCATGTTTAACAAGAACCTCATCATGATCTGGGGCATCCTCATCTTTAATGCTTGCATGCTGGTCTATGCCGGCATCCAGACTGCCGAAATCAGCAAGGTTCTTTCTCGTGGCGTCCAGGGCCAGCCCATCGACGATGGCATCCCGGCCCATGTCTATACCAGTTTGACAGCCGCTGTGTTAGGCCTATCGTTGGCATCTTCCTTGTGCTCAGCTACTTTCTCCGCAAAGAATTTGGCGGCCGCATGTACCGCATCGTCAGTGCTTCGGTTGACCTGCGCAAACGCTTTCTCCACTACAACGTCTATGTGGTGCTCCTTAGTACGATCCTCTCTACCTCTCCCTTCCCATTTCTCCCATCCATTGAACCCATCACAGCTGACCTCTTCCCCCCATCCACAGAGTTTGATCTGTTCATCTTTTTTACGTTTTGCGTTCAACTGATCATTGTTGTCCTGGACGAGGGCCATAATGTCGAGCGCATTATCACCATCGTCGCCACACCCTTGTCCTTGGTCGCGGTGCTGGTTGCGCAATGGGCGGTGCGAGCAGAGAACAAGGCGATGATGTACATTTGGATTGTTGGGTTGCTGGTCGGAATGGCGTACTTTGTCTTTAAGCTGGTACGAATCTGGACGCTGCACAACAGTTCGGATCAATCGAAAGACATTTACCGCTATACGTACGTCCCTGTTCTCCTTATTGTCCATGCTGCCAGGATTGCTGGTTCCCATGAACGGCGACAGACTACTGACACGGAGAGTTGCCCTCATCGCATAGCTTCAAGTCCCTTACCGTTTTCGCGCTGCTTTGGCGCTGGCTTTGCTGGTCACCACGGTCGGTATGGCCCTCCGGTGTCTCTACAACTTTGACCGAGGACTCAAAATGGTCATTGTGCGCTCCCACCTGAGCCGTGGCGTAGAGGCACGCAAAAAGCAAAAGTGCGACAGCAAAAACGCCAACTCAAATTAGAGGGCAAGACCGACACGGACCTGGAACTCCAACACGTATCCCAGCCATGACATTGGCCCCGATCACGAGGGCACGAGTCGTGAGTGGCCGGGTACCTGTGTAAGAGTTCTTGCTCTTCCTACTCCTCTTCCCCTTTGGGTTGCGGCCTCGACAGCGCGGACTGGAATTCGGTCGCACTGCACTTTGGACCTCCATTGGCGAAGGTCATTCCTGATACCCGCCTCACTCCCTTCGCTCATCCTGCGCTTGGCTGATAGCCAAGCCTCAGTACCCCATCTCCTCTCTCCTTGACTTGCGCATATGTTCGCTCTTTGGTTTTTGATACTTGCTTTGAAGATGATTCCCTCTGCGTCTTCCCCGAAAGATTTTATGTGTAGCTGGTCTATCCAATCTGTCGTTTGGACCATTATGCTGAGCGTGCTCTTGAACGTAGCGGTGGCATTCCTGCGCTCTCGCCGCCCTACTACTCTACCCCACAGCGACCCCATCTCCCCGGGTTACTCTTACGAAATGAACCCACACGTCACAGCGGTGATTATGGCATTGCAACCGAATTACATCTCAGATCGACGACAAGTTGGATTCAGAGAGTGTTGGATACAAAGATGGACACAGATGGATACAGTGTGCCATTCTTTCTGTATTTTTTCTTGACCAGTCCACTTTTTTTCGACCGGTGTTCCTTCTTGATAATGCTAACGAGGACCACCAATAACACGTATTCCTCACGACCGAGCGAACGTTAGTGGCTTTCGGAGGCGTCCAAGTCAACCCGACGGAGGCTGGCTCAACAGCTACCGGAGGTTGTAAACGTTGCATTCACGATGGCGGGTCGCGCTAACCTTTTGTCAGGAGGGCTAATAACACGCCTAAACATATGCGATCGGAAATGCCAGTAAAAGGCACGTTAATGTCCCCATCCTCACTGAGATAGACACGCTCGTTCAACTGCATTGTGGGCGTCGGAACAGGTCCAGACACATCCTGTATCGCCTACAACGATGAGGGCGAGCTGATCTGCTCGACAAAAATGACGACAATGACAGGATTCGAACCTGTGCAGGCAGAGCCTAATTGATGGTTAGACACAACTGTTCTAATCAATCCCCTTAACCGCTCGGGCACATTGCCATTACGTCACAGATTGAGTACGAGACGTTATGTAGCTGTTACCATGAAAACTGTGTTGGTTTTCTAAGCTTGTAACGGGCGAGATAGCTGTTGTCACAGACGGCTAAGGCGAGAGACGCCAGAGTTGAGATTATTAAAAGCGTTCCAATCGTCGTGGGGAAGAAACAAGAGCAGAGGACATATGTGGCGCGAAGAGGAAGAGCAGCGAAGGGCGAGACGCTCGGGACGAAGGAATTGGAAATGGGAGCGAGATAGGCAAACAGTATATATGTCCTTGATCCCGTTCACACCTTGATCCCGGTCGTCGGCGGAGGCGAGAGATGGCGAGTCGACGGGCATGAGCGACACTTGGAAACGAAACACCGGTTCGGGATAATGAGAGACATGTCCGCGGCGGTATACCCACTCTCGTTCGTGGACGGGGGATAGCCACGGAAGTGAGAACTATAAAAAGTCCCGAATGTGTGGCCTCCACGCCGGTCCTTGCGGCGAGAGTCGAGGACGTGCTCGATATCGTGATGAATAGGAATCATCGTCACCATATTCCTGGAGAAGATGCGGGGGGGGGGGCTCGAGCCACAACGGGCAGGGACCACGTCACCCGGGGTGTAGGCACCCAAGCGGGAGACGCATGGAACTCGCCATGGAGGTGTAGAAAATCCGCAATGGGGAAAGCGGATCTGATACGCGGCGCGGCCAACAGGGGACAATTCGAAAGGGCCCGATGTAACGATAGCCAAGGCCGTCAGAAGATCGCTGGCTGGACAATATACCCGCCCTGTTGGCCGACCAAGTCAGGCTGGACCGGTAGAAGGGGACCGCCGTTGACCATTAGTAGCAAGGCGATAGGGGGGAAAATCTAGCAACATCGTCCCTGGCGACGGTTCAACAGGCGAGGACGGCGAAACGTAGTAATGGCCTCATGATCTGTAAGTGTTGTTGTGGATGAATTGCGTGCTATACTGGTGACATGCGACCAGTGGCACTGCAGCAGTAGTGTTCTTATCTTTCTTCTTTTTCTCTTGCGAATGGGAGCATAGCTCCTGTGGGAGCTATGCAGTGAATGTTATGACTTTACCACCTCCATCCCCACTTAGCTGCACAATAGTAAGTACTTGGATTCTCAACACTTTTTGACATAATGACGCCGCACCTCCACGCCCGTTTAACTTGGAGAAGGCGCTACGGAAGGAATGAGGTAGCTGGGAGGGACCGCCTGGCAGATGTGCTCCAGATGCGCGAGTGTGATTCGTCGGGAAACATTGTCTCGGAACCACTAGCAACGGCGACGGACGAGACGAGCCCCACTGTCGACTAGACGCTTACCATGAGTTCAGGTTCCCTGACCACATCTCGAGCTCAAACTGCCTTGGAGAGAGAAAGCCAATATAGACGGTCCAGATCGGGGAGGCACGTAGGGACTCCTCCGGCCAGAGGCTCTGCCGAGGAGGGAGTTATGGGGAAAGGTTGTTGCGTACCGTGAGATGGGGTGTGGGGGGAGCGCGAAAGGGAGGAGGGGAGTGGACGGCTCAGTGCTGGGAGGAAACGTGGAGGGAAACGGGGTCAAGTTAACAGAGGAGGACGGGGTGCAGTGGTCCATGAGAACGATGTTTGCGCCAACAGAGAGCCTTTGGCCAAGGTGGTAACCGGAATTGGGGGCGGAGACGGAAGACGAAGGGCCAAAGGATGCAGGTGAACGAGTACCGTGAATGACCGAGAGGTAAGACAAACCCCACGACCGCGTCAGGTAGAATCAGCGTCGAGGCCGTGTGGAGGCCACAGAGGGAGACTACGAGGTGGGGCACTCGGCAGTGAGGTGGCTATGGGAGCCGCAGCAGAAGCAAGCGCCTTTAAAGCAGCGTTCGGCTTCTCGGCGGCGGGGGTGGTCGCGCTGAGATCCATGGGTTTGGCCTCGGGAGGTGAAGGCCGAGGAAATCAACGATTGCCGTCCGATGCAGGGGAATCTGGGGTAACGCGCGCGCTCAGCGAGTGGGATTGATCGATGTCAATGACCGCTGTTGTGCACAGTTCTTCGAAACTAATCGCCCCGAAGTGAATCGACTCGCGCGGGAGGCGAACGATTGCGTCATGCACCCACGGCTTCAAAGCCTTATAATAGGAAGTTCCAGTAGAGTTCCTCACATGTCACAGCCGAGACGTTGAGGTTCCAGCGAAGCAGCAGGATATGTGGACGTTGCGGAATAGTTCGCCGCAGTTTCTGTGTTCCGGTGACGATGAAACTCCTGAAAATCCTTTTGCGCCGGGTTGCGCTCGCCCCCACTGTCTTTCAGGAAGGTTGCACGAAACGCAAAACAAGACTGAAGACCGGAGTGGTGCAGTGCATCTCCACAGGAAGAGTCACCTCCGAATCGAACTGCTCCACCAAAGTGAGGTCTCTGCCCCCCTACAGCAGGACCATGAAGCGGTTAATCCACGCTGCGTCCTGATAAGGGCAAGTGCGACGCCGGCGTAAATCTCGAAGGAGGAGACGACGTGCGGGGTCGGGACCTGCTCACGAGAGTTGGGATTCGCACCGGACAACGGACGAAAACGAGCGGGTTCGAACATCTTCGCCAGGCAGCTTCATCTGCTCAGCTCAGATTTAAGGCTCTGCTCCCGCTCTCATGTCAGTGGTCACGACAACGTACAGTTGTCCAAACCGTCCCTCTTCAGCGTCCGAACGGTTTCAGACACGTCGCTTAACTGTTCGCTGAGCCAACAATGCCTCCTTGCAACAGCATCCAAAAACTTCACTGCAGGCTCTTCACTTCTTTTCACTACGCAAAATGCATCTGGCCCAGTAGACAGAGTGAATGAGGATAGAACGTAGGATTGGTTTGCCGATCCCTTTGACATCCGTACCTCACCGATACAGGACGCGTGTTGTTACACATATCCCGCCAGCAGACAAGCAGGACGTGGTTCAACCTCAACTTCAATCATACGTCCTCCAATTCATGTAGGGGCAAGGCTTATTTGACAGGAGCTGGGGCGCTCTGCCTTCGTTTGAGCTAAGAAACGTGAGGGAGAAATGCCTCCTGCTAACAAACGTGAGGGAGAATTGCCTCCTGTTATTTCCGCGATTTCTTTCCTACACCGCCCGGAACTTCAGTGCACCCAAAAGTCAGTTTGTAACCTTGACAAGGTGATCAAGCACGTACCAGCATGCAAAATTCTCGTGGTTTTTGATTGCGTACTATCCATTTCTATTTTCTCCGTAGTTCTTCCTAAAGATAGTCCTAGCTAAGGTTCGACTACTTCTATAAATAGGCTTAAAGTGATTGCTTGATTATGGACATGCTGGCACCCGTAGCCGCACCAGCCTAAACGACCTCAGCACTGTAGTAAGGATACACCGCATCTCTTCTACCGAATTGTGCAGGTGATGCACATCACCAGCGACCTGAAAACCCCTTACTTCTGGTGGCAGATACCGTAACCGGCGTGACGGATAGAATGTACTGTTGGCACCTATCGTGCGCGACCGTTAGAAGCGCATGCATGTCATTGGATACCAAACCGAAGAATCATCCCTGGAAAATAATTCGTCTGCTATCCGTATCCTGAATATTCGTAAAACTGGAGTCATGTGGCTCCTAATTGCATAAGCCATGAATTCAAAAATGTCGCTCAATATGTATATTCTGTTGAAATACACAGCCATATAATGGTAGCCTCTCTCCAGCAGTGCCGGAAATACGATTCCAGGGTTAGGGTTAGCTACCAATTGATAATGGAGCGAATTGGTAAGAATCAGTATTACTCATAGTCCGCAAGGAATATATCCGCTTGATGCCCAGTGTTTTTGCAAGTAATAGTAGAACTTAATCAATGAATTGCCAGCCGAGCATCTTCGTGGATGTATCTGTGTTTTTTTCAGTTCCGTTCTATCTGTACATCCCGACAATTGCAACGACTCTTGTGTTGCCACCCAAATCTACTGAGTTTGTCATAGCTCAAGACTATACGTTGTTTGACGAGAAGAACGATAAAGGTAACGGTCTGTTGACATCCGTCCTAGGACCGCGTGGACCCTGAGTCACGTGAGTCAGTTGTCATTCCTTCCGAGCTCGCACCTGTCTTCTGGACGAGTCAGTCACCGAAGCTTCTTAGTCCAATACGACGTTCAGTGCTCACATTCTGTGGTAGTAGCGAGGCCGACACGGTCTACAGAGACTCATACGCAGCGGTGGAATGCAATCACTGCTTGCTATGCTGCCCAAATTGCCACCAGTCCGTACACCCGATCTTGGTCGTGGATGCAGAAAAAGGTGTGCGTGAGTTCAGTGGTGGGTATTATTAATGGACAGGCGGTCGCGGATCCGATCCAATCAAAAACGCAATGATTTGTCCAGTATTAAGATAGCTCCCTAACGACCATTGGACAGTCACCATGAACGAATTGTCGGAGCATGATGTCTGGTAGCCATGTTGCTCTTGTTCGGCCCACACTTCCCACGAAAGTAACCTCTGGCCTATATTCTCTTCTTAGCCATGTTTTGTCCACTGCTGTTTGAAGTGTTGTATGCAATTAGTCGTTGTTTTCCCCTTTGATTCATTGGTGTCTTTAACTCTTCTCTTCGTCAACTCATACTCCTCTTAGTGATCTCTTCTGCTCTCCGTCTGTTGGTCTCTCATCATAGCTCCTGATTGCCGAAACTCATATTGTAGGCCGTTTCCATAGGAATGCGCTTCAACAATAATTCAGCCTGTCTTGAGGAACGGCATCACTTGAGGGTAGCCCCCCCCATCTGGACTGGTTTCATCTGGTACAGCGGCAATGGGCCCTCAGTGACATACGACGGAATCAGGTACAGCCAATATATCCGATCAGCGTCTCGCGTACTATCGGTACTTATTCTCACAGGTCTGTTCTTTTACTACTCTGCATCGCCATGACGAATTATTGTGCCTGTGACAGAGCTATAACCTGAATCATCGTTCACCCTACTGGAGCAAAGAAAATCACGATTCAATGCTACTTCTTAACTACTATTACCAGAAAATTCTCTGACGTCCAGACCAGAAGCCTGTTGATATATCGCAGCCATCTCTCGAAACACGTCAATTCTGTGAAACCCGCGAGACAAGCTCATCTCTTCAGTATAGAAACACCGTTCTAAGGGTTGCTGGCTATAGCCTGATCGGCCATTAGGTTGTTTACGGACTAAAATCTGCCCAAAGCTTCTCGACACTTTGTTATCCTTCTTCTTTATCCCCGACTTCACCGTTTTAACAATAGGAATGTACGACTCATCCCGGTTATCATTGAAGACGTGTACTTCAGGGAACGCAAGCTATATAGGATTGTGTGTCTGATTCGGTCTGCATTACCAATGTGATAACGGGCTGGTAACCATCTTACCACGGAGTTGCTGGATCGTTCAATGGATTGTCTTGATGACCTGTTGTAGGCTCTCAGCCCCGTCTGCGGAGTTTCTCAACTGTTGCATTTGCTTTACACGTAGGAAGCCAGCCAAACTGTTCGGAGTCTTTCCCGCGGCTCGATGCCTGCTTAGTTCAGCATCCTTGGGGGCTCACCGCTTGAAACTGTCAATAATGGAAGATGAGCAGGACATTGACCAGAAGCCCCCTACTCAGCCAGCCACGGACTCGGCCTAGCTGCAGGTATGGGGTCAATCTCTTTGGCAGCGCTCGTGCATTCCAGCATTCGAGTGACAAAATTCCGTATCATGTTTCGCTAATCGACTACGGATGCACATATTGAGCGCGTCCGGTCCGGCGAGCATGAAACCCCCAGGAAGAAAGGAAGAGTGTATAGCGTATCATTTAGCTGCCGCATGGTCGTGGACTGCATTTAGGAGTAGAGTGGTCGGCCGGTAGGTCATGAATAGTGTCATATTGACTCGCGAGTAAGCCACAATGGCAATCTCACTCTTTCGGTTGGAAACCCTTCTTTCCTCATAGAGCTAACTGTTGCCACGCCATGGTTGATCACCTGCACGCACACCCCTGTATAGTCCGTTTTCTCGCGCGCTTCCTGTACGTCCTCTCCTTTTTCGTTTATGACCTCTCCCTTTTCCTTTTTTCTTCGTTCTACTTTGAATCATTAACCTCTCATTGCGGTCTTTCTAGAAACTGATATGTCTCAATATTCTTTGACTATGTCAGAGCATTCCACGTTCGGGTATGGGTGTGGAAGGTATTTTTCCTAGTGGGGAATTGGACAAGCCGGGGTATGTGCGTCTGCTAGCGTGAGGTGACGATGGGTCGGGACGGGTGGTCAATTTGGAGAAGGTACTGTCTGTATGGGTTGCACATTCTCTGCGCGCCTGGTTCAAAGCGTTGGCGGCAATGCGACATACGCTGAGCTTTTCGTGCCTCTCGCGTGCCGATGAGCGCTTCTATATCAAAGATGGTCGGGAGCCGGGGTACCTGTTGTGCTGGGTTGGTAACTTTGCTACTTCCTCTCCGAGTGAAGACGCGTTGGGTCATTTTCCCCGTGCACTGAATGATTTCTTTGTGGTCAAGGATCTCGAACCGATTAAGCAAATGGTGGGACTCAATGTTGAATACGATCCTATTGGTGGTCGTCTGAGTCTCGACCAATATGCCAGTGTGGCCCAGCTCCTTGCGCAGGAGGGGATGACCGGGGCGGTTCCGCGTTTGCTGGCTGTGACCAAGTGGGTGGTCAGTGCCGTGCGTGCGCAACGGGCCGAAGATGAGGAGGGGGCCAATCCCGAGCGCTCTGTGGTGGAATACCAGTCCTGGGATCGATCCAGTATACGGCCCCAGGCACACGTCAGTCCGGACATTGCGTTTGCTGCTGGATTTGTGGGGCGGAGCAGTCTACTGCCAATCCAACCAAGCAGTCATGGTAAGTTGTGAACGGGATTCTTCGCTACCTGGCCGGTCATCAACTCAAGCTGGTGTACGTACACCAGCCAACCGACCGAGTTGATCTAAGAATGGACGGATGCCCATTTTGCTGAACAGTTGAATCGGAAGTGTGTCGGAGGCTACGTGTCCAAGTTGGCTGGCGCTGCTGTGTGGTGGGCAAATCGCAAGCAGACCAAGCTGGCCCTGTTCATTACCGAGACTGAGCTCAATGCTGCCATAGAAGGCTCTCGTGAGGCAAACCATCTGCTCAAGATCGCAAAGGACTTTGAGATGAATCAAAAGAGCATGAACATCAAAGTAGACAATCAGTTTGCTCTGGCTTACTACTTGGCGGCAACTGAGAAGCATGGTCGCAGCAAGAACTACGACGTTGAGCTCAAGGCAATGCGCAAATGGGCGGAGGCCGGAACCATTCAGTGTACGAGCATTGTCCCACCCAGTCCATGGTGGCCAAATTCCTCACCAAGATCGTTCCTGGTCCTGCGCATGTCAATGGATGCAAGAGTGTTTGGCCTCGATGATCATCCCACTCTTGAGAAGTGTTGTGTGGATGAATTGCGTACTATACACTGGTGACATGCGATCAGCGGCACTGCAGCAGCATTGTCTTATCTTTTCCCTTCCTGCGAATGGGGACATATTAGCTCTTATGGGAGCTATGCAGTGAAACTTATGAGTTTACCACCTTTCTCCCCAGTTGTCTGTACATAATAACCCGCTCCATCCCCCAAAAGGGGAAGAAACGGGGAAGAACAGAAGATTGTATAAATATCAAGGCAACTGGGCCGACTGGTGTTGCCATATAGATACAACGTGGTATCGAGAGGATGGCCGTTTTTTGGCACCGAACTTGGTACAGCAGCTGCACGATCGAGACTGTTCCTCCGAGTGGACACCGCCAGGGGGCCTGCCCGGGGGGAATGGGGGGGAGGGTTAAGGGGTACAATGCCTTGGCGGTCCTAAGGTAGACTCATGCTAGTTCGCGCTTGGGGTCCGAGCGGGGGGTATAGGGACTGGGAGTGGCCTCTTGGCATATTATAGCAGAGGCGGCTGTAGGTGCCGAAAGGCTGCGTATAGCACTGGTTTGGGAGGTAACAGGGTGTTTGAAGCCTTCGGGCTCAGAGACGGGAACTAGCAGCGGGAACATAACACTGTCAGACTGGAGCTGGACTGGAACTGGAGGTCGTGTGGCTGAAAACGGGATCACAAGTGGCTGAACTTAGCTGGACTTCGACGTGGCAGAGGAGGAGGGCACACGTGAACTGGATTAACTGAAGGACGGAGAGTTGGAGACGGGAGCTGGATGACGAGGGCAAGGAGCGGGGGGCAACTAAGAGGAGGAGATGCCTGTTGTACTGGATTGATCGACAATTGGCGAGGACAGGAGAGGAATAATATACCGCGGGGAAAACCACGAACCATTGCTTACAGACCGGGACTAATAGGGAAACAGTGCATAGAAAGAGGAAGAACGGAGACAGGAGAAAACAGGGGGGACGTTGTCGCACTGGCAACCTAGCAACGTAAGGTAAACGGACATGGGACGACGATGGTCGTCGCAAACGGGGATACTGACAATTCCGTAACCAGGCGATGGTTACCAATTCACTTGGGCGAGGGGCAATTGTTATCGCGCGGATACGGAAGACTGGTGGATCCCGCTGGTGGTCACGCTGGACATCGCAGCTCATAGAAGATCGGATTGGATCCAATAACCAACCTGGGGTTGGGTGGTTACGAAAACGAAGAAGGAAGGGAGCGCGTATAGGCTCCGCCGGGCTTGCCCACTCGCGAGGCTCTGTGACAGGGACTAGGTTGGGGCGGGGGCGAGCTCTATTAGGATTGGAAAGCATCACACCTTGGATTGGATCAGATCTGCCGAGGCTCACGGTTGCCGTCAACAGAGGCCTCACCTTTTATTGGGCGGGTTTTCTCCACATCTTTATTGTCTTTACTTGGTCTGAGAGATATTGACATCGCCGTTTGAACCGCTGTCAGAGCCAGATGAAATCAGGGGGAACTGCTGGGGTAGACAGGCCACTTCTCGTCTTGTTTCGGAGACGACGCGCATTCAGCACGCTCCAGATGGCGTTGCACACCCGCTACCGCAACAGGTGCAACCCGACCCCGGTCGTGCAAGAGGGCCGCTCACATTTTGGTCTTTCAGTCTTCTGTGGGGAATCCCCCCTTGCCGTCGACCGTAACCATTCTTCATTGTAAGGATCCCGTGGTGATCCTACGAGAGTAGCATTCTTCCAGTGACAAAGAACCTCTCCCCAACCCCTTTTGTAGTTGTTAACTGCATTGCTGCCCTTCCTGCCAACCTTTTCTAGGACAATGGACTATATAGGCACACTAGTCTTGCTCTTTCCGGTACATACGCAACGTGGCCAGGCGAGACGGCGCCCCCCATTGGCCGATCTACAAAACCCACAACAATCCCCTCTTCTCCACTCGTCTTCATCTATTAAAAATCCAAAACACTACGCAGGGTTTCGATTCGGTTTCTCGGCCCGTATCTCGTCTCGGGTCAGCTTGGCCCTTGACCCTCTCGCCTCGTCTTGCCTCGTGTCCCTCATGCACTTTTAGCTGTAGATCTGTCGGTCTTCTTTTGTCCCCCTTCTCTTCTATAAAACCTGCCTATTCTTACTAGATCTAATTGTGATGGCCCAAGTCCAAGCCGCCCACCAATCTTTTTGCAAATCACCCTTCTTCCAGGCGAACTCCACTCTAGAAGAACCACCGTTCCGAACTCCCCGCTTTCTCGTCAAGCTCGTAACGTGCAACCTCCTCGCGGCCGCTTCCTGGCTCTACCCGACGAACAGCAAAGCACTACTCACGACGTTCACGCCAGTGTTCCTTGGACTTTGGATCTGAAACACGTTTAGTCCTCCGTGAGTCTTGTCTCCGATGGGCAGGGAAGATCTCCGCTGGGGAAGCCAGCAACTCCGTTACAATCGCAACTGTGAGGGTGGTCTGTCCTCTCCACAAGGGAAAGAAAACATACCAAAACTGTGGGTTGATGAGCTCTAGTCCGGGCCCATCGATGGCACATGATCTCTCATCGTTTGGCTGGTCTCACGAGTCAAGCTCATTTCCCGTCTTTTTGCGGGTTTCTATGTCCTCTGTTGTTACTCCTTCTCCCTTTAGGAACGATGCTTTTGGACGTTCAACTTCGCTCTTCCGTTGATGTTGATAAGATATCTAGAGCAGATTTTCCATGCAATAATGGCAATGTGCCCGAGCGGTTAAGGGGATTGATTAGAACGTTACGTCTAACCATCAATTAGGCTCTGCCTGCACAGGTTCGAATCCTGTCATTGTCGTATTTTTCCTCTTCTTTGAAAGGAAGTCATCCCGTTTTCGTTTGATCCGAGCGCAATCCTCTCACTCTTGTGACTGATGGGTTCGTGACTCAACAGATTGCAGAGGTATACCAAAACAGTGGTTGGCAAGGTCGGTGCCGGGACACGTTACGCGTCATCCCAGGTAGGCGTGGTAAAATTTAAAAGGCTCAAGTCCTTGGGCCTACGAGTTGGAATGTGAGCGTTTGCTTGCTCACGCGTAAGGATACACATGCACCGTAGCTTTGACTATCCAATTCCGCCTGCGCGTTTCTAATTGCCCAACACGCATTGAACGTCTGAACCCAAATGGCTTCACCCACCCACACAAGAGGAAATTAATTGATGAGGTCGATGAGGAGGCGCTTGGTGCTCATCCGCCTGCTGAAACGTTTACTGAAGTGGCTCCGGAGGCAGTGGCGGAGGCCACCGCCCTCGACTGATCTGCAACACCAGTCTGAGGGGGACGTACATCTCCGCAATTTGGTCCTGCCCTACAATACACTTTCATGTTGTACAATCACGTGGCATGATGCATGATGGGAACGCCCTGGTTTTTGTGGCGTGTCATTAATCATTGCTGCGCTGGGTTTATGCTCCCGCATGCAAGCGGTCTACATGCCCCACAGCATCCTTGGGTCGCTGATGAGCTGCTCAAAGTCAAGGAGCTGATTCGCGGTGGACAATATGCGCCGGTTGGATCTGTCACCAGAACACCAGCTTCTTGCGGAGGCCCGCGATGCGCTGAGCTGAGGGCGCTGAGCCTCAGCTGAGGGGCAATGAGCAGGGCAACGTCATTTCATGGGGATGTTCGGGTCCTACATGGTCCATCGCCGCGGGTGCTGAAGAAGAAGAATGGAGGTGGTGGTTCTAAGGAGAGGTACAGGATGCTCTGAGATGAAAAGTTATATAATCGAGGGTACCGGGGTGACCGGTGATGCCTATCATGCAGGATGGCGTGATTGGGGCATCGCCCCAAAACAGCGGGGGTTCAAGGAGCCTGGGTGGGCAACTGGCTCAAACAACAGGGCTTTGACCGTGATGCGCTACAGGGACAGCTTGCACTTCCATCGAGTACAAAACGCATTGGACATATACCTCGGTTAATGGGTTTAACCTATGGAGAACCAGGGATTGTCGATGGTGCCGAGATGGGAATAAACGAATGCGAAGATACTAATGGTCAGTTGGATTGGGTGCGCACACCAATAACTCTTCCCGCCACTTCCTTCTTTTCGCTGAGATGTGTGCGGCCCTCGTCTCCTCTTTCGTTGGTGTGTCCCTTCCCGCTTCCAACCTGAACGACACAGTTCGTCAAGCTCTGTTGAACGACGGGTCAAGCTTGCCAAGGTGGCCGGCTACCGCAACGCAGGCACAGCAGAGTTTTTGGTTGACCAACAAAACCGCCACTACTTTATCGAAATCAACCCGCGTCTTCAAGTCGAACACACAATCACTGAGGAAATCACAGGTATTGACATTGTTGGTGCTCAGATCCAAATTGCGGCGGGCGCGACGCTGGACGATCTGGGCTTGACCCAGCAGACAATCCAGAAGCGTGGCTCTGCCATCCAGTGTCGCATCACTACGGAAGACCCAACCCACAACTTCCAGCCCGACACGGGGAAGATTGAGGTTTACCGTTCGGCCGGCGGGAATGGTGTGCGGCTGGATGCCAGCAGCGGCTTTGCCGGTGCGCAAATCACGCCCCACTACGATTCGCTGTTAGTCAAGGTTACGTGCCGCGGTGCGACGTACGAGGTGACGCGACGTAAAATGCTGCGTGCACTCGTCGAGTTCCGCATCCGTGGGGTCAAGACCAACGTCCCCTTCCTCGTTCGTCTCATCACCCATGATGCCTTTGCTTCGGCCAACACCTGGACGACCATGATTGACGACACGCCTGAACTGTTTAACCTCGTTCCAAGTCAGAACCGGGCCCAGAAGCTTCTGGCTTACCTGGGTGACATGGCCGTCAATGGATCTCACATCCAAGGTCAGATGGGCGAGCCCGGGCTCAAGACGGACATTGAGATCCCTCGCCTGAACGACCCGTCTGATCCGACCAAGGCCATTGACACGGCGGTCCCATGCCAGGAGGGCTGGCGCTCCATCCTTCTCCACGAAGGGCCTGAAGCATTTGCCAAGGCTGTGCGGGCGTACAAGGGCACCCTCATCATGGACACGACGTGGCGTGACGCCCACCAGTCCCTTCTTGCTACTCGGCTGCGTACGATCGAGATGACCAACATTGCCAAGACCACCTCGTATGCGCTGAAGAATGCGTTTTCTCTTGAGTGGGGGCGGGGCTACGTTTGACGTGGCGATGCGGTTCCTTTACGAAGATCCGTGGGAGCGACTGCGCAAATTGCGCAAGCTTGTTCCCAACATTCCCTTCCAGGCACTTGTCCGTGGAGCCAACGCTGTGGGGTACACATCTTACCCGGACAACCTGATCTACGAATTTAGCAAGAAGGCAGTGGAGAATGGTCTTGACATCTTCCGTGTCTTTGACTCGCTCAACGATTTGGGCAGTCTGCGCCTGGGCATTGATGCTGCCAAGCAGGCAGGTGGTGTGGCAGAGGGAACGGTGTGCTACACTGGCGATGTTGCCAACCCGAAGGCGCACCCGAAGTACACTCTGGAATACTACATGAACCTGGTCGACGAGCTGGTCAAGACAGGCATCCACATCCTCGGTGTCAAGGACATGGCTGGTCTTCTGAAACCCGCTGCGGCTCGTCTCTTGATCGGCTCGATTCGGAAGAAGTACCCAGACCTCCCCATTCACGTTCACTCTCACGATACGGCAGGTATCGCGCTCAGCTCGATGCTCGCTGCTGCCGAGGCTGGCGCCGATGTGGTGGACGTGGCAATCGATTCCATGTCGGGCCTTACGTCCCAGCCGTCGATGGGCGCGCTTGTGGCCGCTCTCGAGCAGACGGGTCTTGGTCCCGGTATTCGTCACGAAGACATCATGGCCCTCAACCTGTACTGGACTTCGGTTCGTCAGCTGTACCAATGCTTTGAGCAGGAAGTCAAAGCGTCGGATTCGTCCGTGTTTGACCATGAGATGCCGGGTGGACAGTACACCAACCTCATGTTCCAGTCCATGTCCCTTGGTCTCGGAAGTCAGTGGAGCGAAATTAAGAAGGCCTACATTGTAGCCAACAAGCTCTGTGGTGATATTGTCAAGGTCACTCCATCGTCGAAGGTTGTTGGTGACTTTGCCCAGTTCCTTGTGGCCAATAAGTTGACGGCGGCCGAAGTGGAAGAGCGTGCCGACAAGCTCGATTTCCCTAGCTCAGTCATTGAGTACTTCCAAGGCTACCTTGGCGTTCCCCCCGGTGGCTTCCCTGAGCCGCTGCGGACCAAGATCTTGCGTGGCAAACCCAAGATTGAGGGGCGCCCCGGAGCCACGATGGCTCCGATCGAGTTACGTCAGATCAAGAAGGACCTGACCAAAAAGTATGGCAAGACGATCACTACGGCCGACGCCATTAGCTACGCCATGTACCCCAAGGTCTTGAGGACCTGCAAGACTTTTTGGCCAAATACGGTGACCTTTCGCATCTCCCACCCGCTACTTCCTCAGCAAAGCCCTGTCGGTGAAGAGATTCACGCCTACATTGACCGTGGCAAGCTGCTCATCATCAAGCTTTTGGCTGTGGGTGCAGTCAACTCGGAGCGTGGCACGCGTGAGGTGTTCTTTGAACTGAATGCCGAACCGCGCTCGATCATTGTGGAAGACAAGAGTGCGGCTGTGGAGGCAGTGCACCGTGAGCGAGCCAAGCCTGGCGAGGGGCCAGGTGGGCTCCCCCCTGGCCGCTGTGGTGGTTGAGGTGCGCGCCCAGGTGGGGCACCAGGTCAAGGCAGGTGACCCCTTGGCTGTGCTGAGCGCAATGAAGATGGAAACTGTCGTTTTCCCCCGTCTCTGGTAAGGTCAAGCGTATCCTCGTCGAGCCGAATGACTCGGTCTCGCAGTCCGACCTGCTGTTCGAGATTGCAGCGTAAGAGCATATCTTTCTGCTCCGCCCCCGTTCGCCCGCGATCCTCCACGTTGCCTTCCTAGCGTCTTATCGTCGTCCTCAACGCCTTCGTCGCGCACGTTCTCGTCACAATGACTGTATGTCACCGGCACCTTGCCTTAGTGTTGATACGTTAACCCGTCGCTCCGTTGGTATATATGTCATGCTTTTGCCTGAGGGAGTCAGTTGAGAGCCGCATCACGCGCATCACGCGTACGAGCCATAGCGTGCTTTCCTGTACTGCGTATAGCCTCGCGCTCTTTCCATGTGATATGTTGTCATCAAAAGCTCTCAGGAGCAAAACGTTTGCCGACGCTCCCGTTTCGGTGGCGATTCGGATCAGATCTCAGATTAAACAGGAAACGTTTGATTAATTAATTGGGGGGGGGTCGTGGGAAGCATGGAGCTTGTGGACGCCGCAGAAGGACAGGATGGGCTGTTCTGTTACCCTCCACACGTTCTGCCCTGCGCTCCCGACCCACGTGGCTCGTGCACAAAGGTACAAAGGAACACAGGAACACCGTGTGGGGGTAATCGAGGTAATCACGCGAATCACGAGCCGTTTTGCGCCGTGGTCTAGAACGAGCGCGAATGGCCACCCGGAGCTCGCAGTCCGCGGCACACGGACCAGAGCGAAGAACATCATGAACTGCTCTCGGTCATACAATATGCAAGGCACGGTGCCAGTGTAGAATGTGACCGAGCGCGAACGTCTGCTGAGGCTCAGAGCTCAGAGCGCTCAGAGCTCTCTTGTTTACCAACACTGGTCCCGAGCGGCGAGCGCGAACGACTCGATTTGCCGTGACAGGTTGGCACAGGGCCTGTGTGCGTGTTCTGGAATCTTGGATCGCTCGCTCCGGTTGGGAGGTAGCGCGTAATAACGTTAAACGTTAAATGGTAACCGGTAAGCGCTAAGCGCATAGGACCACACCACTGCTGTGCCGCAACGCTGAGCCACTGTGAGCCGCTGCGCGTCGGAGCCAAAAATGTGGGGCTGAATGCGGACGACGCCGAAGTCCGATGGCGGGCTATAGCCTACTCTTACTCAACAAGTCTGCCGATACGAGAGCCGAGAAGCCGTGGGAGTGACTGGTGGCAGGGGGTTCCCAAGTCCCTCAATGGAACGCGCGGGTGAGAAACTGTGGCCTGCTGCCCATTTGACCCCCCTGGCACAATCGCAGCCCCCAATCCATGCGTACACCCGCTGCCCATACCGGAGATCTAACGGGTATATAATCTCCCCTCATGCTCCTTCTCTTCACCCCCCACCCTCAACCCTCCTCACTTCCAGCGCCACCCTTCCTCCCTTCACGTACAACTTCTCGCTACCAACATGCGTTTCTCCCTTCTCGCTGTCCTCGCGGTCTCTGCCGCATGTGCTCGTGAGTACAAGCAACTCCGATTTTGATTGTAGCGCGGCTGACCCAAACTCTCTCGCTGCAGAGGCACTCTCCGTGAACAACGTGCCCGTTGCTGAACGTGCGGTGGACGTTTCTGGCAACCAGAACTTGCAGGAGCGTGAATTTGGGGTTGCTGCCCCGGAACTGGAGGCGCGTAAGCACCACAAGTCCAAGGAGCACAAGACCAAGGAACACAAGACCAAGCACCACAAGTCCAAGGCTGCCAAGCCGACGGCCAGCAAGCGTGCGGAAGACCACAAGTCCAAGGAGCACAAGTCTAAGGAGCACAAGTCCAAGGAGCACAAGTCTAAGGAGCACAAGGACAAGCACCACAAGAGCAAGAGCGCTTAAATGCGCGCCTGTTGTGATTGACCATTTTGTCTTCTGCTATTGGATGTTGAGGCAATCCATTGAGTTTCCCTGTTCTCTTGGGATCATCGCCTTCGTTCAAGGTAGGACAAACTTCTCCTGAAGCGCCGACACTCTATGATCAACACGCGTTTGAGACGTGGTCATATATCATTCTGATTCACCGAACAATTCGTCCATTCCCATTCTCCCAGTCTGCCTCTCTCAGGTATGCATTTTTTTTTCGAGTTAGTTGGAGAAATGAGAGCACGTAGTTCGACTGTGGTAAACCGAGAGAACTCCGCCCGGGGAAAAGATACGGAAGCAATGCTCGACAGTAGAGTCTATCCTGTTCATGGCATGTGGTTTTTCTGCGGCGTGGCGCCTATACGGCAGTTATGTAGTGGTAGCGAGACGGAAAGGTGCTATCCGTTTGAACCTAGACAGAAGGATATTAGAGAGAAAGAAATTGCTTGTTTTTTGACAGTAATGGCCAGGAGCCTTTGTTCCACAGCTGAGATGATCTTTTGTTAGGATCAATTCATCACTCTCGCAGTCTACTAATATAACTTCTACTGTGTAATAGGTTTCCATCCGTGGGGGCACTTCCGTTATAATCTATCCAAGTTGCCCATTATTAGTATGTTGAGTCAACAGGAGACTGGAGAGCAACAGATGTGACTGACACAAACGTATGGACGGTCTGGACCGAAGAAGAAACATGCGGACCAGATGATGAAAAGTGAATTGGATTTTGGCTGTGAGCACATGTCGTGTTCTCTATCTCACAGGCTAACATGCCGAACTGGACTGAGGCAACACCGTTGACAAAAATACTACCCCACTGCATTTGGTTGATTGATATCTCAAAACGGTGTCGATCTGGATGCATACGATGTAACATGTAAGTACCAACCAATAATATAGGCCGGAAAATGCACAAGAGATGAAAGGATCCACCTCGTTCTTGTTCACGTGGCAGAAGGCGAGCAAGAGGGATGTATAAAACGACACTCATTCCGGACGGATGCAAAAGGTCCGCCCTCTACGGGATGGGACTACTACACGAAGAGGGGATATATCTGGCAGCTCAAGCGTTCCTCACGCACACGCTTCAAGCTTCACTGTCAAATATTACCGCCATACTGATATACATACTGATATAGAAGTGGGGCAATAGGAAACACGCGGACGAGATCCATGAAACGCGCTGAAAAGTGTCGCTCTCCCATGTCAAAAGGACATGCTCAAAACGTGCTGCCCTATAATGCGTTTTAATGTGTTGGAGACGGGGGCTATAAGCGCTACCTCAACAACTACGAATCTTCACAAGCTTCAACCTTCAGCTTCACATGTCACACTTCACATCATTTGACAGTTGATGAACGTTTTTGATACAGAAGACCTCTGTCGTGTGGTCACGCTAACTCAACTGCCTATGCTGTATGGTAGAAGAACACCCACTTTTGCTTGCAAGATGTTTGAGTGCATGTTAAAGACGAGACTGATTGGGTCATACAAAAAAGTGTGGAAGTGTGGCCAACCAAGTATACCAGTGCCTCCACGGGTGCAAATATGCACAGAAGCTGCAAAAGAGGGCCCTGTAAAGCGTCACAGATCCCTGAGCCTAGCGAGACGAGACAGATATACACAACGCATTGATATTGACACATTCAAGGTTTTCAAGCTTCTACAGCTTCAACAGAATCTCCGCGGGAAAAGCACAGCACACCGTTCTTCGGATGGACTATAGTGGCTGTTGCTGCTACACCGCAGTAATAGGTACTAATGTGTTTTGGACTGTCGGTTGTATTCATATAATAGCATCGTTGCAAAACATAGATAGGGGGCGAGGAAACATAATGCGTAATGCCCGTCTGCGTGCTGCGCCTACCAGACTCGCTCATCGAGCCCATCGGGCGTACAGCTTGCAGGTAGCTAGTATGCACGATGTAGTAGTGTTGAGAAGAGTGCCGCTACTGTTGCACGTCGCAGTGTGGCGAAATATACTTGACCTTTTCAGAACGCGCAATTGCGGATGATCGATGATCGATGATCGATGATCGATGAATATTGGATGCCCTGGTGTGGCCAGCCTGTTGAGCCAGTGCAGGCCAGTGTGCTTCGGGCCTCAAGCTGAGGGCCTCAGCCTCTCAGGATCAGGCCCAGGATATATCCTCGACCGCAGGCCTCAGGCCTCGGGGATCGAGGATCTTAGAATCTCAGGCCACATGCCACAGCAGCCATAACATCAAAAGCCAGCCCGGGCGCGGCGCGCTGGTGTCTTACAATGCCGCAAACAGATCGCGCGGGTCGTACTATATATAAACCGGACAGGCCAATTGTAAATCACGTACCCTAACCAATAACGCGGCGCACAACAAAAGAAAGGCAGTGTTGTTGGCCACACGTGCCTGGGTTTACGCGCACTCAATACTGCGGAGAGGATCGTCTATCTATCTTCAGGTGCCAGTTTTGCCGGTTGCTTTGCCAGGTACGAACAAGTTCTATTAGCTCAGTTGGTAGTAGAGCGTCCGACTGTTAATCCAGTACCTCCTATATCTCTCCCGGCACCGGGAGTGGGATGCCTGGCTCGAATGACGGGTCGGCCTTGTGATAATCGGGAGGTCGTTGGTTCGAGCCCAACATGGAACGCGTGCTTTTTGGAAGCGAACCCGGCGGCAGCAGGAGTTGTGGATGCGTTGATGTGCCTACTACAGCACCAACTTTTGCAAATGCTACGGAATTGCGCAGTACGTTCTTTTCTTTTTTTAATGGCAGCCATTGTCAGTCGACCGGCTACACTGACAATGACTGATTGACCTTTTGAAGCTTGACAAATATGCGAGCGATTCCAAAGACCACACTCAAAATGCATTCCTGAGAATTCCCAATTACCATTGGAGATCCGGTGGGACAACGCGACAACGGTGGCATTAGAGCGCAGCGTTGGGCTCGTGTCGACTCGGAGGAGTACATGTCAGTACGTGACTGGTCCGTCGCGCCATAGTACTTACTTACGTACTTCGGTTATAGGCTTCACAAGGGCACTGGGATGGATGTGGATGGATGCGAACTCGGCGGCAGATATACGAGCACACAATTACTGAAGATAGAGTGGTATGTTACCGCTATATAGTTGAACAGCTACTGAAGTTGGAAGGAGAGCGTTGGTAGATGTGGGGTGGCCGGTGTGGACATGGTGGCGACTGTGCGGTTGCGAGGTTGAACGCGTTCAACGTTCAACGTTCAATGCCGGCGCTCAGCCTGTGCGCTGCTATTATCACGCCCTGTCAGAATGCAGCTGAGTTCAGGTGGCGCTTTGAGTCTTCGGAGCACGTTGCAGTGGCGTTCAACGTTCATTAATCATTGAACCTGTGTGCTCAGCCTGGGAGCCTGCAGAGCCCGAGCAGCGCGAGCGCCTGAGCTGAGTAAAAAACCGAGTGTGCTGAGTAATCCGAGTCCTGAGTGCCTGAGGCGTGTAGTACTGTAAGCCTGAGCGCCTGAGCCTAACATGCAATGATTAATGAACTGAGCAGTGGAGTACCCAAGAGACTGAGCATGCGAGGCTGAGGACAGGAGGCTTGGTTGGCTTGAGCTTGCGGCGTTTGAAGTGAAGCGAGTGAAGCTTGAAGTTCAAGCTTGAAGTAGGATGGGTGTGAAGCGTGAAGCTGAAGCTCGTGAAGCTTGAAGCTTCGAATGACAGAATGGCACGCTGCGGCGCATCCTCTCGGCGGGTGGGGGCAGTGGGGCGCTGTGGTGGATGGGACGACGGAGGAGCAGTGTAGATCGCGTCTCCGATCTGCGATCTAAGATCCCAGTCTGAGACCCACGCTCGAGCGCAGCGCACGCGTACTGAGGTACGACGAAAAGCCGTCCAAGCGCCAACCCTACGGACGCATGCGCACTGCGTAGTACCTAGTACTGCGTATACCTCTGCCTGCGGCCCGCAGCACACAGCGTTGCCGGGCAGCGGGCGGGATAGTGTGGTGTCTAGCCAGGGTGCTCCTCCACCCAGACGCATGTGGCGGGGCAAAGCAGCCACAGCCAAAGCCAAGGCGCAACGCACCCCAGCCGGCACAGCTCCCCTTGGCGTATGGATTGCCCTTGCGCTCATCGATGACGCAATGCCAGCCGCATCTACCTCCAGCACCGCCGCCACCGCCCCCCCACCACCTCCTCCGGCCCCTCCTCTGCCTCTGTCCCACGCCGTGTGTGCGCCTGTCTTGGCGCCGCTGCTCCGACATGCCCTCTCGCGCCACTCCTCCTCCCCTCCTCCTCCTCCTCCTCCGCTTTTGGACGCGCTCGCGGCTTCTTTTCCCGCGCCGCCGCCCGCCTCAACCCCTCCGCGGAAACCCCGACCGCAACCCCACATCTCCCCCCTGCCGCCTGCTCCCAGCCTGGCCTTCTCCCCCCCTCTTCCGCCCTCCCCACCACCTCCGCCTCCACCCCTCAGCTTCCCTCGGCCAGCCCAGACTACCCACCGCCCTCGGGCAGCAGCAGCACAGCCCAGCTCGACTCGGCCCCAGCGTCCCTCCGACCCCTCCAGGTGGCGGCGCACAGTGAATGCCCTCCTGCATTCAACTCTGACACCTCCCTTGTCCCGCCCCATGCCCCTTGGCTCCGACACGCCCCCTCCAGCACCGGCACCAGCTCCCCCTCTCTGTTATCCCTCTCCGACCCTTGTTCCTGCTCCAACCTGTCCGTCACCGCACCACCTTCCCCCGTGACTGACGCCCAGATGGCGTCGCCCGTGCCTTCACCCGTGGAGACCCAGCCCACCGCCCCGTATGAGACGGACAAAATGGTGACTCGCAAGGAGAAGCGATGGACCAAGCTCCGTTCAGGGTCCCTCGGCCTGCTCAAAAAGCACTCTACTCTCCCTCCAGCCACCGCGCCAGGTCGGGAAACGTCAGCGGCTGCTCCTGTGGGGTCGGATACGTTCACCCCAATCTTGCCAGATGTGGTGGCTGGATTGTCGCGCGAATCGAGTCCCTTAGACTTACCCAGCCCTCACTTCAACCCGCAGGGGGTACACCGCCTCCCCCTCATCTAGCTTAGCTTCGTTCCCCACGACCACCAATGATCCGTCACCCGATACTGAGCGTACTTCTTTCTCTTCGCACGATCTGTGCCCCCCGCCATTGCCTCCAACAGCGTCCGCGCCGATGATGGTACCGAGCCGTTCCACATACTTGACTGTTGCTGCCCCCCTTGACGGTCTTGACCTTTCGCCGGGTCAGGTTGTCAATGCCCAGGGCCAAGTCCATACCGTATGTGCTTTTCACCTATTGATTGCTTGTTGAAAATACATCCACTGACATGTACTTGCGCACAGATCACCCCCGCCGCAACATCTCAATTCGGATTGCCGCCTGCCATTAAGGAAGAATTGGCACCGGCCCCCCATGCATCATTGCGTACCCCGATGAAACCAAACAGGGACACGGGTTTGCGTAGACATTCCCCCACGGTTTCGTCGACTTTGCCAAGCTCCTCACAGCCTCCCCCTCTCCCTGTGCCTGATTTCCTTGCCGACGCACTCAACTTGGAGCCTGGCCTGACGCCCGGCCAACCTGCCTTTGCTCCTTGGAAGTTATTGGCACCTCCGCCAGAGCTGACGCCTTCCCTAGGGTCTGGTACCGATCTTGTGAACCGACCCGTCCGTTTGGCCGCGTCTCCGTCGCTCGGGACTCAACAGGAGGTCATCCCCCCCCCGGTTGCTTCAGTCTCGGCGTCGGTCTCACCCAACTTCCTCGTGAACGACATGGCTAAGGACCAATACCCTCCCACCATTCCAGACGCCAGTGGTACCTTGTCTACGTCAAAGCGATCCACTGTCCTATCCTCCACATCGTCGTTGCTGTCGGATACGACCATTGAGCCGGCCTTCAACACTTCGAGCGCCCCCACAGCTCCCGTGCTTCTCTCGGCATCAAGATCCCACGCCTCTCTACCTTGGCTTCTGCAGTTGCATTCAAAAAGGCCCGATCGCCTATCCTTTCATCCAGCGCAGAACGCAGGAAAAGTACCATCTATTCATCAAGTTCCCCCCTGTTATCCCCGACGCACTGGCCATGCTCGACTCGGGAACAAAAAGGGCGTTGTACAACTGCACTTTACTCAAGCTCCAGCCTCGCATCGCCGTTGCCCTCAAAGAGGCTATGTTGGTGGCGGAGGACCCTAGTGCAGCAAGTCCTGGTCCCGAAGTACTCGTAGCATCGGGTCCACTGTTTTGGCCGCTATGGTATCCCCAGCTGGAACACTGAGCCCGGATGTACAAGCGCTCCTCGTTACCGCCACTCAGACTGTCAATAAGGGACTGGTGACCGACTTGACGTTTCCGAGGAGTATGAACTTGTCTCATGCTGTCCATGCCCATGAGAGCACCTACGGTGCTGCACGTCATCTCCGTGCGGCCCTCGGCCGTTCTTTGATCCTTGTGCGCCTCTTGAACTCAGACAAGACATCTACTTCCTCATTTCAAGTCCAGGAGCTTGTCCCGCTCGAAAAGCGGTACGGTCAGAACCTTGTTCCTCCATCCGTGGTGAGTTTGGCCGGTCGGGCAGGCCAGACGGCTCGGGCTGAAGCACTGGTCTCACCTCTGGTCGTCCAGCCCAACAGCCAAGTCCTTAGCCCATCGCATGGCTTGGCACGGTGGGCAGCGCGTCCCAGGTTTAAAGAGCGGTGCTGCGAATGGGTCGTGGAGCCAAACGAGACGGACCTTACACCCCTCTGTCAGCGCGAGACAAGGTATGCAGCCCTTGTCCTTCAGCCCACGGATGCAGGCCCTCGTTGCTACAACGAGCCAAGGACGTGAGCAAGAGCCCTCTGCCCCTGCTGCACGGTCGAGGCAACCCGGACGACAACGTCCGTTTCTACTGTTCTACCCTCCACCGCATCTGACTCGCCCTTCCGTTATCGCCGGTTCAGCCACGTTGCCTCCCTTACTACCGGGACTGGGCCCGGGCGGAACAGGATTCGCTTCCTTTCCTCTCTGCCTCGGCCAAGCGCCAGTCGACCCTGTCAATGGCCACGGTAGGATCGGTCAACTCCAGGCGCCGTTCAGCGCCTTGGCTGCCCCTGACCGTGTCACCCGGCGGGGAAGACGAGGGGCCGATGTGACGATCACCATGGCCAATCGGCGCCAATCGACGCACTCGCTTATACCTGGCACTGGGGCGCACACTCCCACTCCACCTCGCTCTTTGTCAATGGACAGGCTCACTCGGTCCTCCACGCCGCTCAAACGATCGCCCTTATCGTTGGAGCATGTCGAGGAAGGGGAAGAGGAAGAAAAGACGTTGATGCGACCTTACGTTCCCCGTTCCACCTCCTTGCCAGTCGCACCTATCGCGCCGGCACTGGGGATGCCTAGCTTGCCGCGCCGTAGGAGCGAGGCTGTGCCCGAATTTGCCATCGTGCCCGAAGCGGCGAGTGAGTCAGATTCGGAGGAAGAACGGCCGCTGTCAACGCTCTGGCCAGCGAAGGATAGTTCCCTGACACCTCTGTCTGTCCCAGGATCCACCTCGACTGGCCGCACCTCCCCGAGCCCACAGCGTCGGGCACAGGGCACACCCTTGGCCAAGGGGGGACGTATCCTTCCCCCCTCTAGGTCCAGCAGTGCAGTGGACATGCACCGTCCCTCTCCGCTCTTGAGGATGGAAGTGTCCTCCGATCAAAAGACCGTAGCAGCCCGCCGTACCTCCGCCGAAGGAAGCGTCCAAGCACCCAACCCTCTTCGCTCCAGTGGCGGGGGGCGTGCGCGTGCCCAAAGCGGGGCGAGTGAGCTCTCCAAGCGACGGGACATGCACGCTCGTGAACTACAACTGCAAGAAGCGCACAAGGCCTTGTTGCGCCAAAATCGTGACCGGAGGCAATGTTATAGGACCTCGCAAACCCTGTTGGATCCAATGTACGGCGCTGGCCATGCTTCGGCCCGTGCGCCTGCGCAGATGTTTGCCGGGACACATACTCGTCCCACGTCGACTGAGCAAGTGCCCGGGCCTGCCACGCCTTCCTCAGCATCGGAAACACGGTTATCGGGATCGGGAACGAGCGGGAGTGCCACCAGTCCACCCCATCCCGCCACACCTTCCGATGCGGACGCAGGAGGCATGACTTACCCGTCCGACACACCACGTGCGTCTGGGATCAAATTGGACCCCAAGTCGGTGCTGCGGCCCACGTCCTCTACCAACCTAGGACGGGACGGCACGTTGACCCCCCGATCCGCATCTCGTTCAATCGTTGACGACACGCGTCGGTCTCGTAAGAAAGGGGCAGGAGAACAGTATGCGCTGCGTTCGGGAAGCCGGACGTCCATGACATCCGCGCCCGGTGGAATGAGCGTAGGCATGCACCGAGCTGTTTCTTCCCCCGCGAGAGCTGGTATGGAGCTCCGATGGGCATGCCGATGCAGCCGATCCCGATGACCCAGCTGCAGTGCATGCAGATGCAGCAAATGCAGCAACTTCAATTACAGCAGCACCATGCGTATCAGCATCATCTTCAACAAATGGGGTGGGGGGGAATGGGGGGGATGGGATGGGATGGGGATGCCCATGCCCATGCCCATGCCTGCCTATGCCTATGCCTTCCCCTCCCCGCCCATGTACGCCGTGCCTTCGCGTCAACCGTCACCGCATCCGAGGCGGAAGTCCTCAGCTGTTTAGGGTAGGGTGTGGTGCTAGCGTGTTGTGGGGACGATTGTGTGCTGCACCCCCATCCTGGTACGGATGGTACGGATGATACGGACGGCACGGACGGATACCGCCCGGCGGCCACGGGCGGCCCTATACTCTTCCCGCGACATTTTTTTCTCCGCCCCTGCACCTCGTATCTCGACTTGGTTTATCGCGTCTTTGTTCTTTCGCACAATCCTGCCTCCTTTTCCCGACACCAACCCACCAACACAACCAAACTATTCCCACTTCCAAGTTTTTTTCCCGCTTCCCGTCCTTCTCTCTTGCCAAATTGCATCCCACTCTGTCATTTCCCCTTTACCAGTTGCATCGCCTCCCTTTCTTGCCCCTACACTCTTTTCCTTATCCTTTGCCCCACCCTATCCTTATCCTATACAGGAAGGGTGGATAGCGACGGAAATTGAAGGTGTGGGGTACCGTACTGCCCTCGTCATTTTGCCGCACCAGAATCAGAACCAGAACCACAACCACAACCACAACCACCGTTTTCTTCTTCAAGCTTCACTATCTACTACTACCCTCTGTCTCTCTTGAGTCTAAAATTTCCCGCACCGTTCTGCCCTTTCTGTGGCCGTCCAACCGGGCACGACCGCCCTCCTCCCTCCCTGAGTGGTGCTTGCCTCGCCGGCTGGTGTAAGCTCTAAGGGAGGAAAGGACGGCCTAAGTCTCTCTGTTGCCGTTTGAAAATGGACTTTACTTTACTTCCCCTCAACCCATTCCTTAGTATCCCAACTAGATGTCTCTCGTTTCGCCCTACCATGGGCTTTTGATACCTTAGATGTTGACCTCGGGTATAGCTAGTTCAATACTATACCGTAGCAGTGACAGACCTGAGGCCTGATCCCTTACATTGTCACATGTCACTTGTCACTTGCACTTTGCCACTCTTGGTGTCACTACGACATGCCTGTTGAACTTGAACCTTGAACGTTGAGCTGTCCCTTTTAGTGTGGCAACGGTCTGCCCCGTGATGAATGAGCAAGAGACGCGCTGGAAACTGTTCGGACACAACTGGTGAGGCTGGCAGAGCAAGCGAAGCTTGAAGTTGTGAAGCTCGAACCAGTCCCTCAGAAGCAGGTCTCAGATCTCAAGCCAGTCGAGTGTGCTATAAGCTAGAAGAGAGAGGAGGACCAACGAAAGTACAGATGGGGTGGGGGGTGTCAGGTCCTGTGGCCTGGAATGCACATTCGAGGATGGATGAACGATGGGGCGAATAGCATCGATCCGTCGATCCGTTCCTGCCTTTCTCTTGCCCACCCTTCCGCCACCTTATCGCGAGCACGCTTGCTTTGGGAAGGGAGCCAACCGATAGATTTCATTAGCATTACCTGTTGGCGCGGTCGCGCAGCACCGCATTGACACCCTTGAGCATTTCGTCCAAGTCCATTCTCTGGGCCGTGGAGCGCGCCGAACCACCCAACTTGGCATCCATCGTAGCATCCAACTTCTCGAGCGAGGACAGGTCCTGTGACCCAGGCCGGTAAATGCGTCCGGCCACAGCGAAGCTCGTACCAGGGAAGGAGGTTGTAGCCTCGACGTCCGTCTTGACTGGCGCGCAGTGGCCTGGACGGAACCCATGCTCTTGGGTACGTACGAAGCACGGTTGAGACGGTTCTGTACCTGGCGCACGTTGCGGCCCCTGGCTGGGTTGGTTGTCCCGCCCAAGACGGCCATGCCGGCTTCCATGACGCGGAAGGTGGCCTCCGAGTGCGGGTTGGTAGTCCGGCGCATGTTCCAGGCCAGCAACATGTCCTTGACAGCAGCAGGGACTTGTTCCATGTGCCCAGCGGAGGATACGGCCAGAGCGGAGGTACGGCGCTGGGTCAGACGCGACAAGGCACCACCTGCTGATTCGTTGCGGATACCGTTGTCAGCACACGACCAGGCACAGCCGAGTTGAGTTGGTTGGTAAAGATCTCGTCTGGTTGGGCGTACATCAGTCCACCGGTAGGGTGAACCCGATCGCGCCGGGCCAGCTGGTAAGGGAGCAGGGTGGACTCGGGGTGTGCAAATACCCTCCGCTGGGCTTTGCGTTGAATCACGTCCATCATCTCTTTGCGATCGGTGCTGCGCGCGGCGTTCCACAGGTCGGCAGCTTGCCACGGCACCTCTTCCAGCGAGGGTACCTTCTCGAGCCAAGAGAGCATGCTTTGCGCACGCAATTTCTTGACGGTCTCGGGGTTGGCGCTGGCGTCTTCAATTGCCTGATGACGGAGCATTTTGGCAAGACCGAGCTTGATGGCTTCCTTTTGCTTCGCATCGAGCTTCTTGGCCAAACGGGGCGCAAACTCTCCACCATCTTGACAAACTTGCCAAACGCCTTGGGCGAGAGGAAGTGGTAGTTCGGTACAGCCAGACGACCATCGAGGATGTAAGGAGCGCCTCCCCATGCACTGCGGACGGTCGTGGTCGCAGTTGCAGGTGCGGCCGCCTTGGGTGCAGCCGACTCGGCAGGGGAAGGCATCTTGAGACTCGGAGCCGACTCGAGGCCCGGAATGTTCAATCCGGAGGTGGGTGTGCGAGGCGGCGCAGCGTCGCTGACTGTTCCGCTCACACTGGCCTCCAGTGTGGTGGGGTCAAACACTGTGCGGGGAGGGAGGCCGAGCGAGCCAGGTGGGCGACGAGGCTGCTTTGACGTGTCGCCCCACAAGGGCTGGGAAGGAAGAGCCTTGCGCTGGTTGTAGGCCTCCATAAAGCCGGCCGTGCGGGCACCCTTGTCGAACCAGGCGTTGCGGAAGAGCGTCGCGCGCTCCGTCTCCTTCCAGCGGACCTTGTTGTCAAACGTGCCGGCCAAGTTGCGGACCTTGACGTGGCGCAAGATGCCCATGCGATTGGCAGGGGATGCAAACTGCCCGGCGTGCCCGGCGTGTGCGCCGTTGGCGACAAACTCGGCCGTTGCCGCGTCGGTGAGGGGATTGGTCCCGGCGCTCTGGCTGCGCTTGGGCGTGCGGGCCTCGACACGGTCATAGGCATAGGGGGAGGTCATGCGCTGCTTGAACCCCCAGTCGCCGACGGCGCGGAAGGCCTGGGGGGCGGTGTAGACCTGCTCCTTGTGCCAGCGTGTCCAGCGCGCATCGCGCAGGAGGGGCCAAAGTTGGGCGAGACGCCGTTCATGGCAAGGAGCGGAGGGCACCGACGGAAGCACGCCAGGCGGCCGCTGCGAGCTGCCCGCGAAGCTTTTCGCGCTGCCTGGGAGAACGCTCGAGGGGGGCTGCGCGGCTGAGGTAAGCGTCTTCCGATTTCAATATTCAACTGGGCACCGAGGCACGGTTGCGTCATTCCCGATTTCAATGTTCAGGGTGTAATTTCCTGGGCCCAGAGTGGAGCTTGGAGAGAGAAGACAACGTTGGTCCCCTCAGGCGTCCGGTCGCTTGGCTGTGCTCGGTCGACCGTACCCGTCGCGGCGTCCTGCCACTCCTCGCCCACCTTCCAGGCGGCGGGGGGGCAGGACGGGAGGGGGCTGTGGACGCCTGCCGATCGCCGGTTGCGTGTCCAATGGGCAGAATCGGCGACGGTGTTGGACGCAGCTGGGCGCCCCCGAGCGAGCAGGCGACGGCCCAGGGCACCTAGCCAGCGTGTAGGGTTAGCCTCCCCACACTGCCCCCGCCCTGCCTCCCATGTTGCCGGCGGTGATTTCTGGGTCAACCAGCCCACCGCGAATAGTCAACACCCAACAACCAACACCAGCCTGCCCCCCAACGGTGGTGCTCGACGCTCCTTCTCGCTTATACTTTCCATGGCACCGCGACGCACCCGTGCTGCGGGCAAACCGACGGCGCACGGCGAGTCGCCTGCACCGTCCCACAAGGCGCGCCAGCCCCCGCCCAGCCCAGCGCCCAAACGAATGGCACGGCGGAACGGACAAGCGTCTGCGCACAGCCACCCCCGACGAGACCGCTACCCAGTCTGGGGCGCGAGGGCGCGGTCCCAGTGCCCCGCCCTCAACTCGGTCTCGAGCAAGAAACCACGTGTGCCCACTCAAACCGGGATTTTCCAACCCGCTTCCTTGTCCCTTTGGTGCGCCTACCCACGCGCTCGCTGCTCCTCCCGCCCCGGGCGGCCAAGCTGTCCGTTCGCTCTTCATCTGGGGCAACGGAGACATGGGTCAGTTGGGACTAGGCACAGATGCACTGGATGAAATTCAGCGGCCGCGGATGCATGCCTGGGCGCAAGAGGCGATCGCCGAGGGCAAGCTTGGTCCGCATGGGCTGGAGCAGGTTGCAGCTGGGGGCTTGCACACCCTTGCGCTCGACTCGAACGGCACGGTACGTACAAAGCCGTGAGGACACTTTTTCTTATTTGAGTGGGGGGGGATACTGACTGGCCTGATGAATTCATTCAACTGGGGTGAACTGGGGCAGGTCTGGACGTGGGGGATTAACGACAATGCCGCACTTGGGCGCAGCACCACTCGCGATCCCGAGCGTGACGCGGAGGAATTCGAAACGGTGCCAACGCCTGTTGAGGGATTGTCTCCTTCGGGTGAAGGCGTGATTGGCGGCACCGGTCCCGATGCGGGCAAGGTGGGCAAGGTGGAAACGTTCCGTGCGACCCGTGTGGCCGCTTCCAATTCCTGTTCGGTCGCCAACGGCCGGCGAGGTGCGCGTATGGGGTTCGTTCCGGGTACGTACGAGAAGAGGGGCATGATGCATGATGCATGAGGCCCCCCGCCTCCGCCGTACAGCTAGCTAGCTCTTCCAGCCCACTGACTCTTTCGTTTGTCCTTTTCAGAGTAACGATGGTCTTCTCGGGTTCGATCCCACCCCACCGCGGCCAAGTTGCAATTCACGCCCCGTCCTCTGCACGGCCTGGAAAAGGTCAGGTTCTCGAGTGTGGTATGTGGGGAGGACCACGTACTTGCGCTCTCCCTCCAAGGCCAAGTTTGGAGTTGGGGCAATGGCCAACAATCGCAATTGGGACGTCGGGTAATTGAGCGTCGCAAACTCAATGCGTTGTACCCGTCCAAACTTGCGCTGCGTAAGATCGTGACGATCGGATGTGGGTCGTACCATTCGTTTGCGGTCAACCAAGATGGCAAGGTGTATGCTTGGGGTCTCAACACGTTTGGCCAGCTGGGTATGGAGACGGTTGAGGACCAAGTGGTTGAGCCTCGGGTGGTAGAGGCCTTGTTGCCAGAAAGCATGATGGCGCCAAGGTGGTTCAGATCGACGCTGGGTCGCACTTCTCTCTGTTCCTCTTTGACAATGGCCAAGTCTGGGGACAGGGCGGTGCGATGGCAACGAGTTGGGCTTGGGCGACGACCACCCGGCTAAAATCACGTTGATCAAAGAGAGGGAGGCGTGGGCGGCCGAGCGCGAGGTGCAGTTGCAGGAAGAACTGAAAGCGTACGAGGCCAAAATGAAGGCCAAGAAGGAAGCGCACATTGGTACCGAAGGTGCGTTTGCTGGGGTCTTGTCCGCGGAGGACCTACCGCCTGTACGTGGGCCTCCGCCTGACGAGTACTTGACCGAGCCGGTTCATATCCCCTTCCCCGAAGACCGTCCCATTGTCCAAGTTTCGGCGGGCCCTCGCTACTCTGTCGCGGTGGCCCGCGACGGCAATGCATATCCTGGGGGCTGGGCCAAAACTCGGAGCTTGGGCAGGGCGGGGAGGAGACGATTGAGACGCCCACTTTGCTCACGAGCAAATCTCTCCGCCAAGCTGTCAGCCTGGCTACCTCGGCCGGGGGGCAACATGCCATGTTGCTCACGCTGCCGCGCGCCGAGTAACTCCTAATCTAGTAGCCGATCCCATGCTGTTGGCCGTGTTTTGGATTGCTTCTTCTTTTCCATTCAACATCTCTTCAATCTACTTGTCCTTGCTCTAGCCCATCTTTTTTACGCCCCAGAACCGCGACCTAGTCGGTATCACCTTGCCCCAAACTAACCCGCTCTGGCCAAATGCGGGCAGGATGGGTATCCTCCCCAGTCTCCCAAGCCAAAATTGGGTTTGAACTTGGACTGTGCCTCTGGTGTCCCTTAACCCATGCATAGATTTGTAGGTACGATATAGCTGCTAGCTGCTAGCTGCTCTCAACAAAGGGATGGGGGGCAACATTATGGATGATGAGGGTGATGGCAGAGGTAACGACCGGCAAATGATTGAATGGTGAAACAGTAAACTTGGGAGCGAGTGCAAAGGCACACCAACCAGCGTACGCCAGAACCAGCAAAGCAAAGCAAAGCAAAGCAAAGCAAAGCAAAGCAAAGCAAAGCAAAGCAAAGCAAAGCAAGCAAAGCAAAGCAAGCAAAGCAAAGCAAAGCAAAGCAAAGCAAAGCAAAGCAAAGCAAAGCAAAGCAAAGCAAAGCAAAGCAAGCAAAGCAAAGCAAAGCAAAGCAAAGCAAAGCAAAGCAAAGCAAGCAAAGCAAAGCAAAGCAAAGCAAAGCAAAGCAAAGCAAAGCAAAGCAAAGCAAAGCAAAGCAAAGCAAAGCAAAGCAAAGCAAAGCACAAAGCAAAGCAAAGCAAAGCAAAGCAAAGCAAAGCAAAGCAAAGCAAAGCAAAGCAAGCAAAGCAACAAAGCAAAGCAAAGCAAAGCAAAGCAAAGCAAAGCAAAGCAAGCAAAGCAAAGCAAAGCAAAGCAAAGCAAAGCAAAGCAAAGCAAGCAAAGCAAAGTCGGCTTATCCCATCTGACCGACCGCCATTCCCAGCAAAGCGACCAAGGCGCCCACCACGCCTGCCACAGCGAGCTCGCTGTGCTTTTCCCAAGCTTGGGAAAACTGTGTGTCCTGCACGGGAGCGTATCCGTTGGAACTGGGTAGAGTCAGTAGGTCCCGGGGTGAGCAGGATCTCCCGTCCTCCTCTTCGGTTTGTTGTACCGCCGGGTCCAGGAGGTCCGCTTCTTGCATGACCAGCAGAGGTTCGGGAGAAGCAGGATAGGTTTCGTGCAAGTCGCCATCCAACGTCTCGATGGATAAGCGAAGATCACGAATCTGTTTCTCGAAGCTTTCAATCACCAAAGCCATGCGCTCGGCATTGAGTTGTTCGCCCTCGAGCAGGCGGGACTCGAGTGTGTTGGCCAACTTGCGTCGCTTGTACGGCTCCACCACCAACAGGGCCATAATAAAGATGAACGCATTCAGCACAGCGATCGCTACACTCCCCCAGGTGGAGAGGAGACGCATGCGGTCGGACCAAATGTGTTCTTCATGGTAGCGTTGCGAGATGGCGCGCATAAGCTCATCAAACGCTTCTTGCACCGCCATCTCCGCGTCATTGTACGCGCTCTCAGCTTGCTTTTCGTCACGGGACTGGCTGTGCTCGCTGTGCAGGAGCGAGGTGTAGGTGGCCAAATCTTTTCGGTCCAACTCGACTTGCGCCCGAGCAGATCCGAGAGTTGCCGCTGGGATGCACTGCGCTCCGAGACTGAGGCGACGTAGGCGTTTCGCTTGTCTTGGAGGGTAGAGCGGTGGTGATGTAGCTCTTGTTCTGTGGAGAAGAGGAGGCAGGGGGAGGTCAGTACGCAATCTGAAAACGCAGTGGAGGTGAGCCAGCACACAAAAAAAGCGTGGGTGCACACCCTACTTACCCAATGTGGCTACCGCCGATTTCAGTCGCTCAATGTCTTCGTAGCCTGACAAGGCGTTCCAGCGATGCGCCAGTTCCTTGGCACGGTCCTTGAGCTCGATCAACTTGGCGTGGGCACGCTTCGATGCCTTGTCCTTCCACACTGTCGTTTGGTCGTTGAATTGCTCACGCAGGTGAGAGACGTATTCGGATGCGGATCCGTGTGGGTGCGGGGAGGGCGGGGAAGAGGTGGAAGAGGAAGTAGATGAAGACGGTGGAGAAGAAGGTGCCTGGTGTAAAGTGGATGGTTTCGGAGGATCGTGTTGGCTGTTTGCCTGTGAAGAGACAGGCATGTCCTTCTCAGAGTTTGGAGGGACAGATTCAGAAGCGGAGGTCGAGAATGAAGCTGATGGAGAAGATGAAGATGAATATGAAGGAGAAGATGAAGGGGAAGGAATGCCCGCCTGAGGCACAGTATCTTCCTCCCCGGCGGGACCGGGACCCAAAGCAATGGGCGTAGAGTCGTCGGGGATGTCCTTGGGAGGAGGCGTCCTTCCTGGCAGGTCAAAGGTGCGTGTGGAAGTGGACAAGGCCAGGCGTGGCTGGTATCCCGACATGGGTGTGCGCCAGCGACCGGCGAGGGGGGCGGGGACGAGCGCGGCCGATGCCAACCGAGGCCGCCGAGGCAACCCCAACTCCAACCCCAACCCCAACCCCAACCTCAACGCTGGCCCAGCCCCAGCGCCAGAACACGTGGGAGGGGTGCTCGGGCAGCGGGGGAGCGCACCGCACAAGACCAGGCGAGCATGGCGGGCGTGGTGGTGGTGGTGCTGTGCGTCCGAAGCTCCTGAGGCTCAGGCTTCACCTGAAGCTTCAGGGCCCGAAGCCGGAAGCGAAACCCACCTGCCAGCCAGCTGGGCATGGTTATGTAAGTGGACCGAAGCTCGAAGCACCACTCCCAGTCCACCCGAGCCCACCCGAGCCCACCCGCCCCCACCTCAGCATGAAGTTCACGCCTTGGCTGTGCCGCCCCACCACCAGCACCACTCGACGCAACGCCATCCCTCTCGCTGAATCGCCACCTCCCCTCTTCTTTCCCCCTCGCCTGCGCCGAGTCTCGGTCGGCAGGCGAAGCAAGCAAAGTCCTACATGAGAGGGAGGGAACACAAGTTCCCGCGGGTCTCGATTATACTACAAAGAAGATTATACTACAGAGCACGACAAAACAGCACATCTTATGTACCCCATCAAGAGAATAAATAGGGCCTGGTCAACGTTCAGCGTTGAACACGCTCAAGAAGGCATCGAACATCAAGCAGGTAGGTACAGGTACGAGGGACGTGGGACGTGAGACGTGGGTACATCAATTTATCTGACCCTTGCTCTTGAAGCTTGGCGGGAGGGAGCAACGTTCGCACGTCGCAGTCGCCGTCGTAGTCGTAGTCGCAGCCGTACGGTCCGTGGGCTGTGGAAGTGGTGCCGCAGGGTCAAAAGAAACGATGAACAGGGCCACGATGATCGATTCAAGAGACGAGACGAGACGGACGACGTGGGTGGGAATCAATCTGCAGTTCCACCGGGTTCACAACAAGCTCTGGTGGGTCGCCATCTGTCGGAACCGATCTGAGCGTTGGATCAAGTGTTTATGGTCGCCAGATGCGACAAGGTGACCATGATCGAAAAAGTAGATGGTCTGGGCCTCGGTGATGGTCTTAAGACGATGAGCAATAGCCAAGACTGTACATCGACCTTCTTGTGCCAGTTTAGCCACCACGTCCGAAACGAACGCTTCCGACTGAGCATCCAACGCCGACGTCGATTCGTCCAACAAGAGTAATCGGCTATGGCGGACCAGGGCACGAGCCAAGGCCAAGCGCTGCCGCTGTCCGCCCGAGAGCGAAGATCCGCCTGGCCCAACGTCCGTCGCGTACCCCTGCGGAAGGGAAACAATCACACTGTGCACGCCAGCCTGTTGACACGCGTCTTGGATCTCCTCCTGGGTCGCACCAGCTCGACCGAGACCGACGTTCCACGCGACCGTACCGGCAAACAAGGCAGGTTCTTGCGCTACCAACGCTACCTCCCCGTTGCCTGCTGCAGGCGGTTCGCCTCCCACCAGCACAACTCCTGATGACGGTCGTCGTAGTCCCGTAATCAGCTGCATGGCCGTCGTCTTGCCGCTGCCACTGGGACCGACCAGCGCAGCAAATTGGCCAGGTGCAATGTGCAGCGATACCCGACTCAGTGCCGCATCCACCCGACCGGGGTAGGTGAACGAAATGTCGTCCAAGGTGACTGAGAGGGGACCGTCAGGACACTCGGGACCTTGTTCGCCCGCATACGCTTCCTCGTCCCGTTCCTGCCGCGACGACTCGATTTGTTTCCGGTGAGCGACATCGTCCAGCATGGTAAATACGCGGCGGGCCGAATGATGAGCCGAAGCAAACTCGCCCGCAAACGAAAGCAGCTGACCTCCCGCTTTGCGCCGAAAACAGCAGCGCAGGTAGCACGACAAAAATTGAGTTGCCGTCACCGCGCCTGACGCGACAGCACGCGAACCGAAATAGTACGCGTACGCATACACCGCATACGGCGCCGAGAGGGAGGTGGCAAGCCACAGTGTACCCCGCAAGATGTGCGCTTGAGTTGCGGCGTAGGGTGCGCGCAGCGCCACTGCATGTCTATCCCCCCATCCGTTTCGGCCGCCAATACTTGGATGGTAGCGATGGAGCGGATGGCGTCGGTGGCGATTGCTGCTGCGCCCGCGTACGCCTTGGCATGCAGTTTCTGAAACTCGGCGGCAACACGCAGACGTACGTACCCGGCCGCTAAGAGCGGCGGAATGGCCACACTAGTCCAATGGCCAAGTAGGGCGAGACAAAGAAGCCAAGTACCGTGCCAAGGAACAAGTTGATGATCGTAGCGCTGAGCGTGCCTAGTACGCTCGAGGTCAGTCCCCCCAATGCAGCAGTATCCTTAGCGAGCGAGGCGACCAGGCCTGACGGCGTTCGTACTTCGTCCGACGTAGTCTGAGCCTTGGCCATTCCCACCTCTTCACTTGGCCCCGGGTTTTCCTCCTCGAACCAGTCGATTGGCAGGGACAACAGAGAGTCAAATACCTTGCCCCGAAGTTTGTAGAGGATGCGCTCGGCCAGTGCGCCAAACAGAGTGCCGGAGCCTGTGTGGGCCAAAAAGGCGCCCAGACTCAAAAAGGCAAACAGAGTAGCATAGTGTTGTCCAGCAGCCAACATTGACTCTTGCGACCGACACGGATTGAGCGCGCCAATCATATGGCCAAACACCCAGGCCTCGAAACTGTACGTCGCACCTACCACGGCCGCACAGGTCAAACCAGCGGCCAGAAGTAGTCGCTCTCGGGGAGTTTCCACCAGTCGCAGCAGTTTCCTCGTAGCGAAGGGGGGACCGGTGTGGTGGCAGCAGGCCCGTCCTCACCAGAAGGTTTGGGTAGGGAGACAAGTCCAGTCTGAGGGCTTAGCATCTTGGGGCTGAGCCGTTGAGCGGTCTCGGCTTCAGGCGCTGGGTCCACTGGGGGAGAGACATGAGTGCCGGTGGAAGCGGCAACATGAGGCGCCTGTGATCCAGTCAGGTTCTGAGCGAGAGCCAGGCCACTGTACACCCCCCCCGGGCAATGAGCTCCGAGTGGGTACCCTGTTCGACTACCTTGCCCTGTTGCATCACCACGATCGCATCAGCAGCTTTGACAGTAGCCAAACGGTGAGCGATGATGACGGTAGTTTTCCCTTTCCCAGCTGTGGCCAGAGCAGCCAAGACGGATTGCTCGGCGCCACTGTCGAGCGCGGCGGTAAACTCGTCACAGATCAATACGCGTGGGTTCTTGACGACAGCGCGAGCGATGGCCAG
The DNA here is from genome assembly GCA_003971905.1 of Moniliella sp. 'wahieum'. Classification (NCBI taxonomy): domain Eukaryota; kingdom Fungi; phylum Basidiomycota; class Moniliellomycetes; order Moniliellales; family Moniliellaceae; genus Moniliella; species Moniliella sp. 'wahieum'. Next base: position 297,770 of record RSEE01000051.1, on the reverse strand, counting down.
GCGCATCTTCTGTCCGCCGCTTAACGCCGAGCCGCCTTCTCCGATTGGCGAAGAGAGCTCCAATGGGAGAGCGGCAATGAATTCGGTAGCGTCCGCCATGTCGGCTGCGGTGCGGACCATCTGAACCATGCGCGACAGAGCGGGCAAAAGCAATCGAGGGCAGGAGAGAGGGGTGAGGGTAATGCTTCCCCTCGAGACGAGTCGCAAGCAAGCTGACATGGACTGTTCGTCCAAGTCCCCTGCTAGCGTACCGTATAGGACAGACTCGATCCGGCTCTGACTCAAGGGGCCAAGGTCCATTAAACGTGCGTGCTCGCCCGTGCCACGGCCTGGACCAACCCAAGCTCCCGACGCAAACACGTCCGCATCCGCATCGGGATCGAACCACGTGGAGCCAAACAAGCCCGCAGCGATCGCTTGGAAGACGGTATCTCCTGTCAAACGAGGCTCTTGGGGCACAACCCCGATCTGGGCCCGCACCCATCGTGGGTGGAGACGTTGCAGGTCCATATCACCAAGGCACACTCTCCCACCCCGAGCAGCCAGTGGGCTGTCCTCTGAAGTCGGGTCGGGGAGTGGGGTGGGGTCGTACAATCTACAGGCCAACTTGGTCAAGGTGGACTTACCACTGCCAGATGGGCCAACGATGCCCATTACTTTGCCGGCGGGGATGGTAAGAGACAACCGATCCAGGCTGGCGACCTCCGGTCGAGTCGGGTAGGCAAAGGAGACCGATTCAAACTTGATGTCCAGCCCGCCACAGTCGAGAGTGGTGATTCGAGGCCAATAGTAGACGCTAGGGTCGGTCTCAGGCGCGGTTTCGGGCTCATCTTGGAATGGCAAGTCGTGGCTCCAGGGCGCGCGAGGGTCAATCTTACTTTTGCGATCCAAGACGGAGAACAAGCGTCGGCCAGCCGCAGCAGCCTGGGCAAACGATTGCAAGTGGGGGGTCGCTGCACCAGCAACCAGACCAGAGTCCAGCAACAGAAAGATCACTGTATAGACCGATCCAGCCCCGCCGGAGGATCCAGGTGTGTCCTTGAGCCAGCTTTGTCCGCCCCATCGCACACCGGTCGAGGCGTGGGCTATGATCCGAGAGCCTGCCCAAAAGGCAGCCGCATTCGCACCGTACGTCAGGCCAAAGAGGGAGCCCATGGTGGCGGCGGCGGCGAACGCTTTGCGTGCGCCCGAAGCGCGAGCCTGGGCTAAATACTGGCGGTACTTGGTCCCGAGCTCCGATTCGATGCCAAATACACGAACGGTGGGGAGGTGGACAAGAGCCTCGCCTGCCAGAGCAGCAGCGGCAGCCAGGTGGGCGGCACCTTGGTCGGTGGCACGAGCAACCTGGGAAGCACCAACGGTGGAGGCGAGAATGATGACGGGCACAATCAGAAGCAGTGGGCCTGCAAGGGAGGGCAGAGTGATGATGGCAACCAATGAGCTGGCGGTAAGGTAGGAAGGAGGTGAGGACCAGGGCGGCCTTTTCGCTGAGCCCAGCATGGACAGCGTCCAGCTCGGCGCTGAGCGCGGCTGGTGCGGCAGCCGCCTGAGAATTCGTGTCGAACCAGGCCAGCTCCTGGTGCAGGAGGGCATCGAGGTATGCTGCGCGCAAGCGCTGGACGATGCGCTCGCCGGCGAGAGCCCAGCAGGCGGACGAGGTATAGATGAGGGTAAAGTTGGCGAGGGCGACGAGCAGCATGAAAGCCATGAGGCGGGAGATCTGGGCGAGAAAGGCATGTCGCTGGTCGGGGGGAAGCGGGTGGGGGTCGGAGCCTTCGTGGCAGGCGGCGTAGTTGAAGCCGTCGACCAGGCTGCCGAGGATGCGGCCGAGGAGGGGCAAGGGGCACCGCACAGCAGCGCAGCGAGCGTGCCGCCTCCGATGAGCAGGCGGTCGGTGCGGGACGCGTGGAAGGAGAGGAGGCGGAGGTAGGCCCGCAGCCCCCTCTGCTGGAGGCCGACATGGGAAGCGGGAGGGGGGGAGGGGGGGAGGGGGTGGTGGCGGCGGAGACGGAGACGGAGACGGTCGAGGCGAGCGAGGCGAGCGAGGGCTGGCGCGGCTCCCCTCTGCGCCCCACCGTCGGCCTGGTGAGGCCGAAGGATGTCCTGGGAGCAGAGGAGCAATGCTGGTAACGAGACGGCACGTGACGCCTGACGCATGACGCATTGCATGACGACGCCCTCACAAATGGCTTCAGCAGCGCTCAGCGTGGGCGCTCCCATCTCAGGCACAGCCGCGTGTCGGTGCAAACGCCCGGCGGCCACTCGGCAGCGGCTGAGCGCTGAGCGCTGACCCGTGGCCGTGAGCGGTGAGCGGTGTCCCACGCCGACCATGCGGCCATCGGTCATCGATCATCGATCACGTCTTCGCCCGCCTCGATCGCGTGGGATGACGGGTGACGTAGTGCGTGGCAGCGGGTGTCCATCTGATGCATCGATCTGATCTCTGGGCCATCTGATTGCAGCTGGCGTCTGTTCTGACGTGTGGCGCATGGTTGATCGGTGACCGCTCAGCCTGGCCCCTGCTCAGATCGAGCTCAGACCTGTTCACAGCGTTCGCCTGAGGTGAATGGGCTTCATGGCGGTCCATGCAGTCTTCAGCCAGCATGGGTGTTGTCCAAACGCACCCCTTGCTTCGCCATCTCCCATCCTGGATCCCCCTCAAAAAGCAGCCATCCTATCCCCCGCCACACCCTGCCGTGCTCCCCCTTGCCCCTTCTCTCCTCCCCCTTGAGCTCTCTTCTTTGACACATAACAATTTCATTCCCAGGGGTGCCCCAGTGTCCCGAATGACCTTGTGGCAGGATAATGCTTAGTACTGCCCGCGTAAATACTTGGTGGGCACGATGGAAAAACCGGAAATGAGACAGGATGTAAACCGTTTTCGTTCATATGTGGGATGCATGTCAGATGCATTCCCCATGGGGTCTGGAGCGCGAAGTATGGCGGCCTCTATCCTGCACCACCAAAACAAGCTCCAAATGCCCCGGTTAGAGGACATGTTTTGGACCCGTGGTCCCGTACTTAGGCAGGCCAAGGCGCCTCATCACCCTTCACCCCTGATTTGTCCTCCGAAGCCTCCACGTGTATACTCAGGCTTGTCTGAACCCCTGTCTCTAGGTGTGGCACAAGGCTTAGACCTTAACCACCACCATCGCGATTGCATTGCTCTACATTTCCAGAGGTTCTTCACCCAATCCCTTGGGTTCCTCCGGTCTTACAGAGTTACAATCCTCTTGACGCTCAGCCCTGAGCCTTCCACTCTTACACTCTTCGGTCCTCCGCTGCCGGCCCTATCCACAAGCGCTTGCTCGAACTGCGTAAGCTAATGGCAAGCATCATGAGCTCTCAGACTCAGGAGTCTTGGTTCAACTCCTCAACCCCTACTTCACCAACTGCCGGAGCAGAAGAGAGCACCACTCCCGTCGGAGTTGACCACGCCTCCCCCGCCGCTGACACCATCGCGTGAATCTACCCCTACACCTCAACCCACCCCCGTGGGCCCCGACAACACCGCGAACGACGTCGCCACCCTCGCCGACCGCATTCGCAACATGTTCAAATTGTTTCCCGAACACATCACCCTCAAACAGCTACAGGACACTGGTATCAAGCTTGGGTACAGCGAAAAGACGACCACAGAAGCCATTGTCATGTTATCATGTGAGAATCCACCCAATGCTAGCAAGAACGAAGGTGCCTTATCGTCAACTCCGGCCGTCGACGACAACCCGTGGGCTTTGACTCCCGACAAGCTCCTCCGTAGTGCCACTCGCAGCAACGTGCCGTACCACGAGCGTTTCCACAACAACAGCTCGTTTTGGTTATGGACCCGGATCTTCCTCCCTCGTATCCAGATTATCCCTGGAGCGCGTGAGCATCTGGAACAGGGCAAGGCCCTGGACGGGTATAACGCAGAACTGGACGCTCACTTGGCCAACATTCTACTCCCGTGGATAGACTCCGACGTCGTCCAGCAGATCACCGGCGATGGCACGCCGGCTCTAGGGTCTGCATACTATCATGCTCTGCGTGATTTGTACGGCACCGTTTCAGACACTGAGATCTGTGATATCCTCATAAAGGTTCTCACTCTCAAAATGGGCACCAAGTCGGGCCGCCAATACCTGAATGAGTTCACTGTGGCGGTAACCCAGTACGAGATGACGTCCAAGTCCAAGCTGGACGAGATTGGTCTAGCACAGATGCTACGGAAAGGCGTTACTGATCAGGGGTGGTTGCACCTCCATCGTAACAGCAGCTACGCCGAATTGCGCCGAGCAGTGAGCGAACTCAAAGGCTCCAACTACGGCAGTACCTCCAGTTCAAGCCCAGCTCCCTCCAGTACGGCCCCTTCGGAAGCCACGTCGCACAGCCAAACAAGCAGTACGGTGACAGGCCGCGGACGAGGCCGAGGTGGCAGCGGGTACAGAGGAAGTCACCGTGGTGGCCAACGTGGCGGCCACTTTAGCCGGCCGGCTACGACAGCCCAGACCACCTCATCTGCCCATGCAGTAACCCCTATGGCAGCCACTACACCACCCAAGCCAGCCAACCTCCCTGCGCAACACGATTCAGGTGCGAGACCATCCGTATTCAATGAACGAAGTGCGTTTATCAATCTTCGTCCACACCGCGAGCCCATAGCAGTGGCAAACGGACAGATCGCATACACTGAAGGCATTGGCACCATCTCTATGTACATTCAAACCCAGAACGGAGCCCCTATCCGCATCCACCTACCCGGCAGCTTGTACTGCCCCACCTTCCCGACCAACCTGCTCAGCGCTTACCATCTATCTATCGCAGGCATTGGCAGCTGGATCCCTCCAGGTGGCCATGGTCTCTATCTCGGACGACACGGCGAACCTTTTCGTCTCGCCGCCGACTCAAGCTATTCCCTTACTCTGGCGCCCAATACGACAGCCACAGCCAACAGCGCCACTTCGCTACTCAACCTTGATGCAACCCTGGTCAAGGTGAAAAACGCCCACATCCGATGGAATCATGCACCTCTAGATCAACTTTCATCCCTCACGTCGGATGACCCAGCATTCGAACGGGTCAACAGTGGCGACATCGCTTTAGTCCGGTCCTCGTGGCACTGTGCACCATGCGCATTAAGCAGAGCCACTGCCCCACCCCACGCCACGACTGGACGCCCAATCCGAACCATTCGCCCTTTCTCTCTCCTCCACCTCGACGTCCTTGACATATCCCGCCAAGGCGGCGGGGTCATACTTACGCCCTTATCATTGTCGACGACTTTACGCGGTATACCTGGACGCTACCCCTGGTGTCCAAGGGTGATGCCACAGCCGAACTTCAAGCCTTCATCCGGCGCGAGCATCGCCAACATCCCGACCGCCCCCTTCAGACGGTCCGCTCTGACAATGCGCCTGAACTCACCACCGCAATGGACGAGTTTTACTGCGAGCTGGGAGTAGTGAGCGAGCGCACCAATCCTGGCGAAAGTGCGTCCAATGGGGTCGCCGAACGCGCCATAAGATCGATTACGGATCGCGCTCGACTCATGGTAATCGCCAACAGATTGACTCCCGACGAGTGGTGGGAACACAGCTTGTTGGCGGCCACATATGCACACAACCAGTCGCCGCCGAAAGCACTGGGTGGGGACAGCCGATTTGTCCGGTACCATGGCTTCAAACCCTCCCTTCGCATGCGCGGTTTTGGCACTCTTGCCTACCTGCACCTATTGCCCAACCAACGCGAGGGCGGCAAACTTGGTCCGCGGGCCGTCCCAGCAATGTTGGTGGGTTACGGGCACGGCCGCGGTTCGAAGGGGTGGCTCTTTGCCATCCACCAGGACGACGGCCAAGTTGGATTCCGTTGGAAAAAGCCGTCCACCTGGACGCATGTCCCGTACACCACCGAATATCCCACGCACTTTCATCTGGACCCCCTTGTCCCTGCTGGTGGCGGAGAGGTGCGGGGGGGCGGAGAAATGGGTGCTGGTGGGAAGTCAGACAGCTCCCCACCCCGGCGTGTGCGTTTTGCGATAGATGAACTGACCCGCGATACTAATGGTAAGAAAGACAATGCCCCCCATGGAAAAAGAAAATTAAAAGAACGAAAAACAGAGGCACATCGCCCGGCTCAAGCCAACGAAAATGAGAATTCAGAGCCTGGCCCCACTCCCACCAACTCCAACCCCCCACATGTATCCCCCCAACCTGTTGCATCTGACCCCGCAGGCATGGCACAACGCCAGGCAAAGCAAGCCGAAGAAAATGAAACTATCACAGAAGATGCCGTTGACACTGGCCACCAAGTCCTGCTTTCCCCTCCCTCTTCCACTTCCCCTTCCTCTCCCGCCCTATCCCCCTCCCCTCTCTCCCCCACCGACACGCTCGCCCCCGTGACCGTGCCCCTGACCGATACAGCCGTCCCCGCACTCGTGCGTCGCAATCCCGTTCGCCAAGCGCGTATCAACGCTCCACCCCTCGACCTGTCCATTCCAGCCAACGACAATTTGCGCGATGGCACCTTTTCCCTGCTCGTCAACAAGGCCCCTAGCATCTTTGGCAACCCGGCCGCCCTCTCCGCCCTAGGAATGCAGGCTTTGGTGAGTATTTTCGGACCAGCGCCGGACACATCCATGCTACCTGCTTCGGAGCCAAGCTCGCCCCCCATTGCACTCGCAATCGAATCCGCGGCAAGTGACACCGAGGTCATACTGACCACCGATGGGGTCCCGGTGGCCCCCAAGAACATCAAGAAGTTGGTGGGTCACCCTGCCTTTGATGGCGTACTCGAGGCAATGCGCCTCGAGCTTCGGCGTTTTGACGAGCGTGACGTGAAGGAAGTTGTACCCATCCCCCCAGGGATCAAACCCCTTCCCGGCATGTGGGTCATAGGTACTAAGACGGATGCGGATGCTAACTTCCTCAAGTACCGTGCCCGCTACGTTGTGGGAGGGCACCGGCAAGTTCCTGGCACATGGGCGAAATCTTTTGCTCCTGCCGTTCGTACTGCTGCCGTCAACACGCTAATTGCGTTGGCCGAAGCTGATGGCCTCCACTTATTTTCTGCCGATGTGGAAGCTGCCTACCTCTATGCCGATATCAACGAGCTCGTCTATGTTCGACCACCCCCCTTCTTCCCAGAAGCGCCCGGTCATTGCTGGAGACTCAAGAAAAGTCTCTATGGCCTGCACCAGAGCGGGGCCAACTTTGGAGATTGGCTCCGCACTTTCCTTTGCGACCGACTCCACTTCACTAGCCTAAAATCAGAGCCTTGCCTGTTCATACGTCGCACCGAACCTCTTGGCCTGATCCTAATCGCCGTCCACACTGACGACTTTTTGGTCGCGTGTCGGTCCCAAGAAGCGTATGATGAATTCTTAGTGGAATTAAGGCGCAGCATCCAAATTAAGTCCAACGGCCCCCTACGTTTCCATCTCGGCTGCCAATACGACCGTATCGATGGACGACTGTACATCAGCCAACCCAAATTCATCGCTGAGACGCTTGCCGCGCATGACATATCACCTCACCGGCCCCGCTACCTTCCAATCGGCCACCAACTTCCGCCTCCCAAGCGACCCGAACACGAAAAGCGTGCCACTCGAGACGAGCACCGTGCCTACCGTTCTATTGTCGGATCCAGCTTGTGGGCGGCTCGTATGTCCCGGCCTGATGCCCTCTTTGCGGCTACCTTTTTAGCGCGGTTTATGGACGACCCGTCCGCCGCCCACCGACGCGCAGCGGAGGACCTATTACGTTTCTTCGCCGGTACGTCTGACTACTCTTTGTGCCTCACACCCAACCGATCTCGCCCTCTACTCGAGCTGCACACCGATGCCTCCTTTGCATCAGACAAGAGCAACTCTCACTCCGTTTCGGGCCATGTTGTTTTTGTTTTCGGTGTGCCTGTATCCTGGGGCTCCAAGTCCCAAAATCAAGGTGTGAGCAACACAGCAGCATCTGAATACCTAGCCATGGGAGATGGCCTTCGAGATGCTCTATTCATTCGCAACATACTGTTTGAACTTGGTGTCTGCAAGGCTAATCACCCGATTGAGCTCTTTGTTGACAACACCGCTGCCAAAGCGTTGGCCGAAAAGCTCGGCAGCCTAGGCAAAATACGGGAGATTGACGTCTCGTACCACGAGGTGCGGGAACGCATCCACCGAGGCGAAATTAAAGTCCACTACACTCCAGGTGCACACCATCTCCCTGACTGGTTCACCAAACCTCTTTCTCTTCCCAAGATCATTTCTGCGCGCGTAACAATTTCGATTTGGCTTCTCTTTCTTCGCGCTGATCCCCTTTCTACTTTTCTTTTGTTGATGGCCAACGGGCTTCTTTCGTTCCCTTGGCCCGGGGGGGTGTTGGGACCCGTGGTCCCGTACTTAGGCCAAGGCGCCTCATCACCCTTCACCCCTGATTTGTCCTCCGAAGCCTCCACGTGTATACTCAGGCTTGTCTGAACCCCTGTCTCTAGGTGTGGCACAAGGCTTAGACCTTAACCACCACCATCGCGATTGCATTGCTCTACATTTCCAGAGGTTCTTCACCCAATCCCTTGGGTTCCTCCGGTCTTACAACATGTTCATGCCGCTTAGCTGGTAGCGCTCTCCTTCGGTCGTGAACGTCGCGAGAATATTGTGGATCTCCTCGAGATCCTGTTTCGAGAGCGTAATGGTCGCTGCAGCTACATTCTCATCAATGTGCTTGATGTTGGTCGAACCGGGGATGGGCACCACATTCTCCCCCTGGGCAAGCAGCCAGGCAAGCGCCACCTGTCCGGTGTACCCTGACTTCTCTGCAACCTGTGTGAAGTAGAGATGTCAGCCATTTCTTGCCATCTGGGGAAGTGGGGGTAGAGCCCGGGGGGGGGGGGACGCACAGCCTTGACCTTGTTGACCAGTACCGCGTTCTTGGCCAAGTTCTCCTCACTAAAGCGAGGGAAAAACGAAAGCCGGCGCGTGTCGTCAGGAGCCAAGTCCTCTCGGGACTTGATCTGGCCCGTGAGGACCCCACGTCCAAGCGGCGAGTAAGCAACAATCGTCGTGCCGTTCTTCTTGGCCCAATCGTAGATACCATTGGTGAAAATGTTGGGTGTGAAGAGACTGGCTTCGACTTGAAGTGCATCAATGTGGACAATCTTCTCGGCGCGCTCTAGCTGTTCCAGCGAGTATTCCGACACACCCACGTACTTGGTCTTGCCGGCTGCCTTGAGGGCCTTCATGCCCTCGAGCGTAGGCTCAATTGGCTCCACTGCCCGGTGGGCATAGTACAGATCCACATGATTCGTGTTGAGACGCTTCAGCGAGTCTTCCAGTGCCTGCAGGGTGTATTCAACCGAGGGCGTGGCAATACCAAAGCCGGTTTCAGACATGGTAAACATGTGCTTGGTCGCAAGGAAAAACGAGTCGCGCACACCAGGGTGGCTCTGGAAGAAAGAACCAATCTGCTCCTCACCCTGTCCCAGAGACGGGCGAGAGCTGTACATGTCGCTTGTGTCAATGTGGGTGACGCCTTGCTCGAGAAGGTGGGTGAGAACGGCATCGACTTCGGGCTGGGTCTTGGGCTTGCCGTAGAATGCGGCGAGGGACATCAGTCCAGCTCCCAGGTTGGGAACAGAAGTGGTGCCGATCTTGCGCTGTGGGAGGGGCATGGCTGACAATCAGAAGAAGAATCGAGGGGGCAGATGCGATGTGGTGGCTGTGGGGAAGGCAGGTGTGGGTGAATTCTTCAGGGGTCAACCCGGTCAACCCTTTATACCCCAACCCCTTTCTCTGCAGCGTCGCCTCTCCACTTGGCAGGCAGCAGCCGCGGCCATGTCGATGGCCACAACTGAGTACCCCGCGGTGTGGTGGGCAGCTCCTAGTTCAATCTCGTTTCGATGCAGACGGTGGGCATATTGTTGGCTCCTCCGCGGCGCAGCCGGGCGAGGGCACTCGCTGCCCTGGGTGGCAACTGCCGCGGCGTGCGGCATTAGGCGTTACGGGTTACGCGTTCCGCGTTACGCGTTAGACCCCACTTGCACCGAGTCGCAGCACGAGTGCTATGGCACATCACACATACAGCACACTCGGCTGCATCCTGCTGCATCCCGTATCACCGTGTGATGAAGCGCCGCTATCGTAAAAGCACCAGCCTGCACCAGCCCTAAGATCAATAAGACGCCGGTGGCACGCGTGATACGCATGTCTCTGCAACAGTCAGTCGACCAATGCTGTTCCATGTTATCCATGCAGTCGATGAGGTCGACGAGGTCCTAACGTCGGCAATGAGGTCGATGAGGAGCCTTAAATGCCGCGGATTGGAGCAGATGGGTGGGCGAGGATATGTGGGCCGCGGATTGTTAAAAAGCACCATCAGCGACACCCAATGTAGGCCGCGGATTATCGATTATTGACCACCAGCGGTGCCATGATGCATGTGGAACGCCTTCGAGGCCACGTTGCCTGATGTGTGTGGAGCCGCGTGTGACACTCGCGAAGACGCACAAAAGAATACAGAACACACCCGCTCCATTCTCCAGTTTCGAACGTTCCGGCGTCAGATTGAGATGACCAGCGGATCCAGCCCTCTGCCAGGCCCTGCCCGGCCCTTCCCGCAGCCACCACAGTTGTTCTCTCCCAATCCCAACTCCATTGCCTGCTGTGGCTCGAGAGCCGCGAACGAAATATGTATAGGAGCTATATGCCCATCGCGCGTCACAGTCGGAGAGCTATGGCGAGGGAGACCAGAGTCGAGACCAGGTCAAAGGATATAGCAATTGTTCGTAGGGAAGAAGCAAGAGCAACAGAAAGCATGGTGCGGTGGAAGAAGCATATAACCCTTTCCTTTTTGCTTTTGTTGTCCCTGCCTGATGCCTTCTGTTTGCTCCCACCAAAGATCTTGCCATTTCCCCCGTCTCTGACAGGGCCTTGGTCTCCCTCGTCTAGCCCCGACTATTACCCTCTGTACTACCTCGTCTTCAGGCCCGCTCGTACAGCTTAATTGATTGAACTTCAATTAATCAATCATCATACGCCAGTTATTTACGCCATTTTACGCCCCGTTCGCTTTGGCAGGTACAGAAGGTGCTTTTGGCATGAATATTGTCTGTCTATGATTCACGGTGTCCATATGTCCACAACGAGGAGGATGAGCACTGAGCACTGAGCATTGAGCGCGCTGAACGAGCCCGTGGTGAGCTAAGCCTTTTCCATCCCCCCACCACCCCCCGACAGTTTACAGGACCGGCCACAGTCTCTCTTTCAAGCTTCAAGCTTCAAGCTTCATATGGCCCTCCAAGCCTTAATCATCGACATCCTTCCTCCGTCCCCTTCCTACTATAGAAGTCATACCTACCCTACTCTGTTAGCGTGTGTTGGTTGTGGCACATGCGACATGTGACCACTTGGCGTGGCTTGAAGCTTGATCGGCCATGTCGCTGGCAAGCGGAACTGGCTACAGAGTGTTCCGCAACTCGTGCGCTTCGATTAGATACCGTCGCGCCTCGTTCCCTCCCTTCCTCTTTCCCTGTTGCACTCAAGGCCGGACTAGCGTGATGAGCTTACAAGAAGCTGTCTCTGACTGTTTCCTCCGCCATGCACAGTATGCAACCGTCCTTCGCTTGGTAGGGTACCTACTTCTCAGTCAAACGTTAATGACATTAAACGTTAAACGTTAACGGACAACCGCAGTTTAGGCTCTTTCCGGTGAGATCGACTACTTGTCCTCACCCATCGATCATTCTGCAAATGCATTCCCAGCCCGATTATTCTTTCATCCGCTACCGATTAATCCTTCAGCGCTAAGCACTAAACAGCAGATCTTCTCGCATCGCTACTTCGCCAATCACGTCGATCGGGTCGCTTCCTCTCCATTAGGCAGCTTTCAATGTCGCTTCGATGATCGATTATTGATTATCCTCGCCATTCCCCAACTCGCACAGGTACACACACTTGTTTTGCCTGGCAGAAATGCGGGGTATTATTGTTTTCCACACCCACACAACCGCTCTAGAGTGTTGATACATAGCTATACCCAGACAATATGTACAACACTGTTGTGTGACATTGTAACAAGGCGACAAGACGACAGGTGAAAAGCTTGAAGCTTGATGCGTGACGCGTGACGCGTAACGACGGAAGACTATAATGCATTCTGTGGCATGCAGGGTACAGTCGGGACAGGTTTGGCGTAATTGGCAAGATGAAAAAGGCAAGTCCAGATCAAACCGATCGGGCCCACTCAGACGCTCAGGCCTGAGGGCGCTCAGACTCAGGCGCTCAGGCTCAGGCGTTCAGGTTGCTTTATTAACTTTCTCAGGGCGACCCTGCTGGCTCCCTGGACTCTGCCCGCTGACCGGTGACCGGTGACCGGTGACCCCCCCCCGCTGAGAAATGTTTTTGTTAGCACTTTAGTACTTTTAGCATCTTTAGGGAGAAGAAGCTGTTTCCGGGCTGCCGTTGGAACAAGCAGAATGCGACAAGAACACCAAGTACTATAGGGACGCACTTAACAAAACCGTTTTCCCCCTTTGGTTTTGACGACGCAAGGATAGTATGATGCCACCAAAAAGACAGCGGGCAAAAAATGCTTGGGAACTGGAAGGAATTGTCCATCATCGAGTCTCAATGGAGATGGTTCACAGCCGGAGGTCTACCACATTCGTCCGTATCCACACGTGCTACCTCGGGTATGATATGGGAACGGTGGGCGGGCCCCAGAGGATTCTGATCTCCTGGCAATTCCCTTGTGGTTCCTTAAACCGAGGTTGGCGCTAACAAACACTACAAACACAACCCACACGCCCGATGCGGGTCGGTTTAGAGGCGCAGCATTTCTTTGTCCCAGCCTTAAACTCTGTCAATAATATGGTTACAGTATATATTTAGTGGTCTCTCCATACTTTAGTAGCCTTGCACATTACATGGTGGAAGAAGTATAACACGCGTGGAATTCATGGTCACAAAACGTTTATTACACTGTGGGACAAACAAAACGCGTTCATTTTATCGACATCGATCATCGATCGACGATGCATTCGATGCATCTCGATCATATAATGCACGTAATGCAAATGCACATAGTAATGGTGGGACACACCTCTGAGGTCACCGGACCGGTCAGACCTCGCCTGAGGTCTGAGGGCCTGGCACACCTACTACGCGTAGCCGTTGCGACATCCCTCTATAGTTTCTACTTATACGTTACACTGCTCACTGTGTGACGCGTGAACATAAATAGCCGCTGCTGTGTACTTACATGGGTGCCTAGCCGCCCAGCGCCCAGCGCCCATCAGCGCCATCAGCCTATTATCAACGGACGCCTCTCGATCACACTGGCATGTGTGCCAATCATATATTGACCCCGCATTAATTGTCCATTGTTCTTATTTTCCGCTGGAACGAGCGTTTTGACATTCCGTCCAACACGCCTCTTTCAGGTTGCCCTGCTAGCCACCTAGAAACGAATACGACGGACAACAGAAGCACGGTGTCGATGGGAGCCGAAGCTCAGCGCTGGGCTGCGGTGAACGTGTGAAGAGAACGGCGCAACGTTGGACGCGCGGTGAAAAAGTTGCGGAGAACGAGGCACGCTCTGTTACTTGACTGGTTTGTCGATCAATCTCATAGAAAGCCTGAGTTTTATCGGGGAGGCTTGACTAGTGACTTGAAGCTTCAAGCTTAGAGTATGCACCACAGCTTTTCTCCTCATCGTGCCCACCTTTTTCTCACAAAAGAAAAAGGATCCGACCACTCGGTCGCTCTGACGGGTATAGGGCGCAGTACAGGGTGGAGAAACGTGCATATATACAAGCCCTATCCGCTGCCCCCGCTCTCCCTTCTGTACCGTTCAATCCCGCTCCGCACCCTCAGCTTTTTTCCCTTCCTTCCACACCTTCCTTTCACCTTCATCCCCACCCTCACCCTCGCTCGCCTCTTCCCTGTGTGGTCCGCGTATTACCCAACATGAGCACGCCAAGCTTGGCGCAAATCTTGCAAGAGAACCCGTCTTGGCCGTACATTGAGGGCCTGGGTCCCTGGGCCGGACTCCCCCCCGAACTTCAGCCGGTATTCAAAGAGATGGAGGACTCAGTCTATGTGGGCAGCGTCAGCTGGTGGATCAATTTGGTGATTGTGGGCGATCCTGTTTGACTGGATCACCGCCCTTCCCTCGGACGTTCGGTATATCTTTTGGCCTGAACTTCAACGGTGTTTGGGTCTGCGCAGCTCGACGGGGCTGCAACCTACGCCAAGCAAAAAAGGAACCCAGCTGAAATTACCGCACCCGATCTTAGTTTGTCATCTCTTGTCGCGGCTCATGTCATTCCCTTTGTGGCCGTGACGGTCAACTACTATCGCCTGCCCAAATCGTGCAATGGCGCGCTACATGCATCCCTTTTTGTGATTGGCGTGCAGTGTTGTATTGGCCAGGCGCTTCTTACGTTCCGTACCATGAGCATCACACGCAGCATGCCCGGCCGTCGATTCTTGTGGGCGGGACTGTGGGCGGCAAACGCCTACCTGTGCGCATGTGGTGTACATTTGCCTGGGTCGCCACTACAGTATCGAGGTACGCTCTTTTTCTTTCTTCCGCCTTTCCCTTGCCTTCATTCACGCTGTTGTGACGATAGACCAAAGAACTAACGTTTGGAATGTGGATCTGTCCCTAGCTCGCCACGCCCCCTGCCACTTGGATTCCGAATCGGGTTCCGTTGTGGTACCGCACGGGATCCGAGGTGGATGCCAATGAGTGTCTACCTCGTTCTTTTCTTTGAGGACACTGTCCTTTTCATCAGCTCCATCGTTTCTCTCGCCTTTGTCACGGGACAACAACAGGGACCAACGCCACAGGTTATTGGCGCGAGACGGTTGCGGGCATTACGAACCATCAAGCTGGCTTTTAAGCACATGCTCAGCATCCAAGGCCCTGACGAAGAAATTGGTCATTCCCCTGCCGCAAGCAAGTTTATCTCGGACGGGTTACGTTGTCTGCTGTTCTCCTGGGCACTGGAGTTGGTGGGAATCAGCATGTCTGCCCGTTTTGTCTTGGGGCGCAAGGAGCCGGACAACATGCGCATGGGATGGTGCTTGCCTTTGCACGCCTTTATTTCTCTTGTCATTTGCCCCCGTGTCAGCACCATCCGGCGCGGCTTCTCCTCCAATGGAGGCAGGTCGTACAATAGCCAAGGTCTCCCGATTGCTGGCACTGGCAGCAGTGGTTCCAATGGCACGGCCAATAAAGGGGTGCCTGCCGCTCACCAGCGCGACGCATTTAAGGGAGTAACGGTACGCAGCAGCATTTACTACCACACGGATAAATCCGTTCCTTCCGTCGCCCAAGCCGATTCGGCTGTGGGAGCAGACACCCATGCTTTCTCATCTTATTGCCCTCCGCCCCTCATTCACCAAGACGTACGTTCTA
The DNA here is from genome assembly GCA_003971905.1 of Moniliella sp. 'wahieum'. Taxonomy (NCBI): domain Eukaryota; kingdom Fungi; phylum Basidiomycota; class Moniliellomycetes; order Moniliellales; family Moniliellaceae; genus Moniliella; species Moniliella sp. 'wahieum'. The sequence continues at coordinate 282,381 of RSEE01000051.1, read as the reverse complement.
TGCCCATTGCAGTCAACGCCGATTCGGCCCCGCGGCCCAGTGGGGTGGAGGATGTGGAGAAGCAAGCCGCTGGGGAACCCTCTCTCTGTGGTTCAGGTTGAACGACACTACCCGCCTCCATCGAAGTCAGTTACCAAAAGTACCGACTCTCTTCCGTTCTGATGGTAGAACCTCTCTTCCATCAGTGTTGTGTATACTTTTTTGTGGTTGCGTATTCTCTGTTTAACATGATATGTATCCTGATCAGCTCATTCAAGATTACAATCGTGTAGGATGGGGAGGTAGCAAACGGGCCCCTCTCTGCTTATGTGGCCACACCTCTAATACCTCCATCGAAATCTCGGGAAAGAGAGCATGGAGAATGTGCATACGAGCTCATTTTGTGTTGTATATAGTGTCATCCCTCGTACCATCGTATAAAATGTGCTTGGGTACCCATATGGGGTGACGGCGAGAGAACACAATGGGTGGGAACGTTCCCATCAGCAGATGAACGTTCACATGCTATTCTTCAGATGGAGAACCTCACAAGCGTCATTTATAGTATCCTTAACGATATCACCCCAACCGTATCAAAGACGTGTCACTTGATTCATCCTTACGCCCTCAGCTCTGTTTTCCTACATGCACTCTCTCGCTTCTTCAATTTATTGGCTTGCCTATTACGTCTTTTCTCAACTGCTGCCATGTATGAACCAAACCCTGTGTACCCTGTGTGTGAGCGCTCAATCCGGCCGGGCCTTGCATAAGCCCCCCGGTTGATGTTGCTGAGGTGTTTTTTGCCCGTGTGTCATCCATATGTGATCATGTCAATTGTGTCGAAGAGTTGGCGCCTTTCGTACTGCCACAGTAACAGAATAAAACTCTACAGCAGCTGGAATATCTTCTGTTCGGAAGAGTAGAGAAACGTGGTCTAAATATGGGACTGCACCCTTTTCCCTGCAGAAGACGTAGCCAGGTTCATTCTCGTTTCGTTCTGGTGCGTCTGTTGGTCTCTCTCTCGCAAGAATTCCAAACGAGAGTACAGCAGAGGAACAGTGGACTGTGCTATTGTAACGATAGACGGAGGAGGATGACTCTGCCAAAATGCCTTCTTTTGTTAGAGGGTACTGCTAGGGTTCTCCTGCGCGGCCCTCAATGGATCGGTGACGCTCGCCTAGCCGAGCGGAAGCGTTCCGCTCGCAGGCCGCGCACGCCCTGCTCGCTCCATCTCCCTTCTCTCTCCTTTCTCCTTCCCTTCAGACGTTGCTTGAAGACTTGTGGCTCACCACTTTGCCTTCACGCCTTGTCTGAAGGCTGCTTCGCAGCTGATCCATAGGATCGCGAGTGCTCCCAAGTCGCACTCTAGCACTTTTTCGGTAGCTTTCCACAAGTTTGCAATAAGGCTTTTATTACGTGGCACAGGCCAATACATTTGGCAGTAGGCTCACTGAGGGAAATAGGATCAAAGATCCCATGAGAAAAGGGTAACCGATAATCGATAACTGTGTTGGTGAGGCAGGGATGAATGATGTCATTAGAGCCATTATCGCCGTATCTCCCGTCCCATACACCCTCCTAGCCTGTGAACGTTGTGAACACAGCATAGATCTGGTGTCGAGGTAATCGCCTGCGCCAAGCATCCCGAGAGAGGAGCGTGGCGCCGATATATGGATGATCATCGGATCGGCTCGGCCGGCGCCACTGTGGACTTGGAAGACACCTCGTGCGCATCATACGTCGTGGCGTGTGACATGTGATGGGCCTTTGATTGGCTGTGGCCTCAGTATATCTCCCCCAGCTCGACGCGCCTCTACCTTGCGTATGACAGACCACTCCATCCGCCTACCCCAGCCACAACCCACGCCAGAGCACAACGTGCTGCGAAGGACAAGTGCACGCGGCAGACCAGGCAGGCCCCCTCCCTCATTCAAGCTCCTCAAGCTTCAAGCTCGTATGGATGACCCTGCCCTCGGGGGCCCACCGCGGGCGTCTCAGCCACCTGCCTGAGCATGTGGTTCGGCAAGCCAGAGAGCACAGTGACGCATGTGCCCCCCACGTGTGATACAACTTTAATGTGGATGGTCCTCGCATCCGTACCACATGGCCACACTTGGTGCTGTTTCTCCCCATCGATCATCGCCCTCATCTCTCCCTGTGTAGTGTATGATATATAGTTGGCCCTTTGTCCACACACCACCACTCACACCCCGCACCTCTCTCCTCTCCGTCCCTCATCTCCTTCTCCTTTCCCCTACCTTCTCTTTCCTCGCACAAAACCATGGTCACGCTTTCCAACTCGTTTGCCGTCCTTGGGGCGCTGGTGGTGGCTGCCTGCGCTCCTGCCTGGGCAGCGCCCGCGCCAGCCGAGGGCCAGCTGCTGGCCGAACTGGACGGCCGTGCGTTTTACCGTGCTGGCAACCACGTTGAAGCACGGGGCGACACGTGCGTGTCCTGCTCCTCCTGCGCGTCGGGCGCGGACGCATGCACGGTCAACACCCCCGGTGGCCTGCTGGAGCTCACTACGTTCTGGGACACCGATCCCGCTACGGGCCCTGCCGACATGTTTACCATCCACGGTCTTTGGCCAGGTACGTTTTCTCTTTCCTGATCCCTTTCCTTGCTTTAATTATCTGCACGTGGGATTGGGTGTGTTTGGTATGGGTGTGCTGACGCTCAGAATGGGCAAACGACCATCCAATCAGACAACTGTGATGGCAGTTACTCTACTCTACGCCGCAGTGCCCTTCGGACCGCGCCTACACGGGCATTGGCACCATTTTGAAAAATGCGGGCAAGCAGGACCTGGTGGACTACATGAACACCAACTGGATCCCTAACGACACGTCGAACGAAAAGTTTTGGGAGCACGAGTGGAGCAAGCACGGGTGCTTTGTGAGTACGCTCGAACCCAGCTGCTACGGCTCGGGCTACACCAAGTACCAAGATATGATTGATTTCTTTTCGACCGTGGTGGCGCTGCACAAAAAGTACAACATTTACAAAGCTCTGTCCGACGCTGGCTACACCCCGGGCTCCAAGAAATTCCAGCTGTCGGATTTGGAAGATGCGTGCGTACCCCCTGACTCTTTCCCCCCCTGGCGTGCCTCACCGTACCCGTTAACGTACCACCATTTCCCTTGTTGGGTGGGGCACTACTGCATACGAGGCGGAGAGACTGACGGACAGTTTGCTTTTTATTATGGTGCGACGGGGACGATAGCACGCAGAAGGCGTTTGGCCAAAAAGTTCAATTCCAGTGCGAGTCGGGCGGGATCAGCGGAGGCTACCTCTCCTTCCACACCCGCGGCCGCAGCACCACCCCGGACAACTTTATCCTCATCGCGCCCGAGCAGAGCAAATGCCCGGACGAAGTGTCGTGGGTGCCCAAGAACGGTAACGGCGGCGGCTCGGGCAGCTACGGCAGTGGTAGTTACGGCAGTGGCAGCTACGGTAGCGGTAGCTACGGCAGTGGCCTACGGTAGCGACAGCTACGGCAGTGGCACTACGGTAGCGACAGCTACGGAAGTGGCAGACGGTAGCGACAGCTACTACTAAAGGTCTCCCGTTCTATTCCCCGTTCCTTTTTTCACTTGTTCGATCTCTATCAGTGAATGGTGACTAGTAGTACATATCCAGCAACGTGAGGAAAGCATGCTGGTCCATCTTTCCCGTTGCTCAATCCAATCGTCTCTCTCTGTCTTGCTCTATCTCCTCTGTGCTTTTTGGGTTGTAAATTTGTGATTGGGCGTGCCATGTAGACCTGGATCCTACTATTCCATTTCGTGCCTAGCCCAACATTCTGACTGACCAGTCGGTAACGAACCCGCCGATGAAACGAAAGCCAGACCTAACTACGCAAATGCACCCAAACTCAAGCTCACCAAACACAGGCCAGTCGTCATTGAATTGGTTCTGTTCTGACGCTCAAGTCCACAGGACCAAGCGAACCATCTCCGATCACCGAGCAAACGTAGCCTAGGGAATAAAATACAACCGTCAGCTCCCATATCAAAGGCAAACATACAAGCAGGCAAGCAGGCAAGCAGGCAAGCAGAAGAAAAGGTAATAGGGGAGAGGACATACCTTGATCCGGTCGCCCGAAGCGAACTCGTATCCGTCCAACAAGGTCTTGACCGTGGCCGAGGTGGCAATATCGGTAAACTCGACAAACGCAATGTTAGGGTTGCGCGGGATGGTATTGACTTCAAACCCAGACGGCACCCGGCCCACCTCGACCAACAGCGCTTCGAGATCGGCTTGGGTAGTAGAGTCGGGCAAGCCTTGGAGGAAGATAACTTTGTTGGGCGGAAGGTATTCGTCGGCAAAGCCCGTGACCACCTTGGGTTTGGTCTGGGGCGCCTCGCCTGGTACGACAAAGGAAATGAATAGAGAGGTTAGCGTGGTGCGCTGGTGCAAGCAAAAGGGGGAAGGGGAAGGGGAACACAAGGGGAGCGGCGAATGATGGAGAGGGAAAGGAAAAAGGGAAAGGGGAAAAGGAAAGAGGGAAGACACGTACCGCGTCCGCAGCAATTTTAGCGTCCAACTGTTTCCTCCGCAACGCATTCCCGCGTCGTTGAGTCTTTTGGTGTACCTTGAGCCACTGGGCGTGCTGCTGGATCGTAGCTTCCTTGGCCTGTTGCGCAGCTTGGATCGCTACAGGGTCGCCTTCAGCAGCAGCTATAGCTCGCTTGGCTTGGCGCTCCGCGTGACGCTTGACACTGGCTGTCGCCTTGTGTTGCGCCAACGACGGCTGCATCGTTCGGCCATAGAGCATAACCCTTGTAATCCCTGGATTGCTTGGGCCGCCGCGAGGGGCGTCGCCATGGTGACAAACGCTTGACCGCGCATGCGCACCTGTTTGCGCGCCTGGACACTGATCACCTTGCCAAACAGCCCAAATAGGTTGGAGAGCGTCTGTTTGAGATTGGCCAGCGGAACGTCCTCATTCAGGTTGCGCACATAGACCGTCTCGTTGGCCTGGTCGGAGGTATCGTCGGCCGGAAGCGAAGCGGCAAGCTTGGCTTTCTTGGCAGGGGGTTCGGGTTCGGACGTGCCGGCAAAGTCGGGCGGGTCGTGTGCTTCGGGTGCTTCGGATGCGGGGTCAGGATCGATGGGAAGTGGGGGCGGAGGGGCAGGCGAGGCGGACATGGCAGCGAAGCAGACAGGGCTGGTCCGAGCTGCGGCTGGTGTCGTTGTCGTCGTTGTCGAGCGTGAAGTTGCTGGCGAGGGCGATGGCGATGGCGAGGGAGGGCGGACGTCGGTGCAAAGCCCAGCGGGCCCAGGTGCAGCGCCGGAAGCAGTGAACATTGAAACGTGGCGCGGAGTGGATGCCCTGTGTCCAAGGATGGAACATGAAATTGAAAGGGGGAGGTTGAAAGTTAAACGCCTGGCGTCGGAGCAGCACAGAGCAGGAGACAGATGGGATGCTGGGATGGCCGCTGTAGGCTCACAGCTGCGGGGACAGCACGCCGATTTTATAGCCAACCTAACCCTCCTGAGCCTCGTCTGGACGGCCCATCCATGTTGGCCACCACGTCCCGACCGAGGTTTCTACCAACCACCCGTTCGGCCTCCCTCTCCACCTCTATTTCTACCTCTCCCTCGGCACCAGCCCCCAGCCCAGCCCTTACTACCGACGCGACGACGGCATCAACTAAGGGGACTCTAGCAGTGCCTCCGACCCCGCCTCACCCCACGTCCATGGCGCGCTGTCCTTCCCAGGCCCGGGCAGCAGGCTGGCGTAGCGCCCGCCCGCAGATCGGTCCAAGATCAAGGTCAAGGTCATGGTCAGGTTCGTTGGGCTGCGACTGGCACACTCGATCCGACCGAGGCGGCCCCAACGTTGGCCGCCCCCCATCGTGGGGTCTGCACGCGCACCTCATTGCCTTGCCCTCACCTACTTCCCTGCACGCACCACGGCCGATGCGAGCCAACTGAAGGTGAGCAAGAGAAGGAAGGCATTCCCTTCCTTCCCTATCCGTTCCGGTCACCACTACGGACGCCCGTGACGAAACACTCAAACGAAAGCGCGACTCTGCCACGGCGAGCGGTACTCCCTCTCGTCCCATGACTTGGTGGCGCATGTCCAGAGGGCACAGAGAAGGTTTTTGGATTGAGCCGTACGGTCGCACCTCCTGTGCCGGTGATGCGAGAGGCCAATTGGGCTAAAAGCTGACAAGGACCGTGGATTTGGGCTGAGTGCCCGCGCCCGTGGTTGTAGGCAGGCGACAAACCAGTACCACCGCGCCCGACCACAGCGGAAAGAAGAAGAACTACCTTGCTTCAGAGCCAAAGCTGCGTCGTGGGTCCCGAGACTTGGTTTTGTGCGTTCCTTCCTCCCTCCCGCACGTGGTGCGCGAAGAAATCAAGGTGGACATCTCATTGGAAAGTCAATATCTGCACCACAGGACATTGTTCCCTCCCTCCTACGCATCTGCAGTGTAAAGCGGGGCGAGAGGGCATGCGTGTATGTGTGTGCCGACGCGGGAGATGGATTGGATTGGTTTGTCTGGGTGGCAGCATAGCGGTGGCGCATAGGCGATGGAGCTTGGTTGAAGTCTATGCCTCCTTGGCTTCCAGTCGGACCGAGATGCTATGTCACAGTTGGAGATCTATGGTGTCGCGTGGCTGCTACCCGCCTGCTCTGGGTGAGATGTAAGAAGGGGGGGAGGAAAAGAAGCTGGACCGACAGTCTGACCGTGGATTTTGGGTGTCTGGCCCTACCATTATGCGGCGGTGTCTGGGTGAATATCAATGGCCTACCTATGGCGATCGGGACGGAGGGGGTGCTGGGCGAAGAGGAGCAACGGAGGATGGTTCTGCTTCGAGGCTGCTTCGGGGCGGCGGGTAGGAGTGCGGCGACGAAGCAACGGGTTGGTGGGTAGCGAGGAGGGTCTACGCAGAGCAACACCAGGCGATCGGATGGTCTGTGCGGGGCATCGGGATGGCCGTCAGCGCGTCAGCGTCACGCGTCAATATTCACTGTGGCTGCCATGGAAGCGGTGGGCGCCATGCCTGCGCCGGAAAGGCAGACTGGCCCCGTGCTGTCCCGACGACGGAGCAAGGTGTCCCGGCAGAGGGGCAGTGTGGCACGTACGACCCGGAGTGGGATGCCCGCCGATCGATCCAGATCGGCGAGTGGCGCCATGCGGCGATCGGAGGCGGGTGGGATGGGACTAGGGTTGGCCCTTGGCGCCCCGTCGAGCGGAGGCGCCGAGGCTGAGCAGGGCTGAGTACTAGCGCTGAGTGACTAACACTCAGCCCACGTCGACGCCCCAGTCGGACGCAACCGCCTCCATCTCCCCCACCCGCCTCCTCTTGCCTGGCTGGTACAGCGCCCCGTCTTCGCCCCGTCTTCGCTTCGCTCCTCGCCGTCTCCATGCGTGTGTCCCTTGTCTTGGCTGCGCTCATTGCCGCCGCCGCCGCCTGGGCCGCCACTCTGCAGCAGCAACTCGGCACCGTGCCTGCCTTTTTGCAGCTGCAACACCAGTACTTCCAAGGCCCTGCCCTCACCGCCTCGGAGCAAGCCGAGCTCGTCCACCTCGGCCAACTCATCCACTCTAACCACCCGCCCGACCTCAAAATCCTAACGGGCACCACGTCCCAGGGGGTCCAATTCGCCGCCCACTTGCTCGCGGGCGACCTGCCTGCCGCGCCCCAAGCGCACTGACCGTGGTGGCCCGCCGCGCTCGGTCGGCGAGATCCCCATGTTCATTGACCTGTACCAGGAAGCGTCGAAACCCAACGCGACCGAGCAGCAGGTCACCCAGCTGGTCCAGCTGGGTACCCACATGCTCAACCAGGGTATCACGGCCAACTCGCTCCGCGTCTTGCTGGGCACCGACCAGGCTGGCACTTACATTCTCCAAACCATTCTCGATACGTATGCAACGACCTTGCACCCCCGCCGCCCGTTGCGCCGGTACGGTCGGACGTCCAAGGCCATGCCGAGGTAATCGAGGAACGCGTATGCCATGCCCGCGTGCATTGCGCTCATTTCCTTCCCCCCCCCCCCCTTCCACCCACTCTGTATTGCCTGCTCTGCTGCAGCTGTGCTGCTGCTCTCCGTATCCTTCCCACATTGTCGTGCCTCCCCGCTGTCATGCGCCGTATGGCCTGCCCCAATCCTTCTGGTGCAAGGTCCCCGCGCTTCCCCCCTTTTCCTATTGTTGTGTCTTATTCTGCCTTGTGCTTCCCTCTTGATGAGGAAGGCACGGCCGCTGGCGACCATTTGTATCCGCCTCCAATGTCATTCAGACTCCTCGTTGAGCATCCTCATTTCACGTTGCGATGGAGAGACGGGCAGAGAAACACTCCTTGCCAGCTAGCCTTGGCCATACTGCCTCATGCGCAGTACCCATTCCCCTCAGCCTGGGCTCTAGCGCTCTCGGTCAGCCCAGCTCGAGTTCAGTACCGTAGTTCACTTGCGGCCAGGTCTTCTCCCCGACGTTAGACTCAGGATTAGAGTCCTCAAGACCGGGGTGCTACCCCCCCTCCCCTGCTATGCTCGTCCTCTTGGACCGTACCATCGCCAGCGTGCAATTTGCAGTATCAATCCCAACCCAACATGTGTCTATACCCTTCTACCCTCCTGAACACCACACTTGTTCCCCCTTCCCCCGTTCCCACGTTGCCACGCCAGGACTGTGCATTTGGCAGCACCCCAACCACGCTGACCACCCCGAAAGCCATCATTCATTTCCACTTCCAATCCACTGGACCCGGCCCATACCAACCGCATGGGTCGAAACGAGGAGGTAACCGCGGTTGATGGCCTGGGACCAGGCCACGCCCGTGACCTGCACCGAGGAAGGCCAATCGTACCGCGCCAAACTCTTGTTGATCAACAGCTCGGGGGCGAGGAACTGGACCAGGTGCAAAGCGGGGTAGATGGGGGAAGGTGCGGGTGTCAGAACCCGAGGTAGCTGTGGCCGTAGCCGCAGTCGTAGCTGTAGGAGTCGCGGAAGGCGTTGAGGGAGGGGGAGGGGGGGGAAAGGGCAAGACGGTAGAGCGGGACCGAAGCGCGGTGGTGAGTGGTACGAGTCAAGGCGTTACGCATGACATTGTGTACGCGGACCGCCATCGAACGAACCGGAGGCGACGAACGGATGGAAGGGCGAAGCAGCGAGGCAAGAAATCGGAGCGCGATGCGTACCGACTTTGCGGGTACGAGCGTAATTGGGCGGGCGGGTGAAGAGGCAGACGAGCGCGTGGGAAGGGCCCTCGACGAGTGGGAGCTGTGACGGGCGACCAGGTGAGAGCATAGGCCAGCGTACTGGCCCCGACCATGCCCAATCGGATCTCGCTTGTTTGACCCGAAACATAGGAAACTGTAAGGGTGCCATTGAGCGAGGCGCTGTAGAGCTCTTGCGGTGCAGCGTTCCATTCGGCCCGTTCGGCACTTTGGACCGGCCCTCCAGCCTGGGCGGGAGGCTGTACGGCGAGCTGGATGGGAGGGTGCATCGCCCAGCTTACTTGGGTCACCATCGTTTCGTGCGCGCGCAAGTATACAGTAGGAAGGAGAGGGGTATGTGTGCGTTGCATCTCTGGGTCTCGAGCCAAGCACGCAGCTACGTCCCACACAGCCACAAACCCATTCGCGCAGCCCGTTGCCAACCGACTGGACCCGCCCCAATCGAGCGAGAGAATTTGCGTCTCGATCAAATCGAGGGTGAGGAGGGGAGGGACCTCGATCTGGGCGGGTCCAGGCAAAGGGGAAGATAACTGGTGTTCAACCGAAGCAGGGTGGGGCAGTTGGAAGACACGAGCCGTGCCATCGGGAAAGACGGCGGCTAGGTGGCCCAAGACATCCGGACCGTATACCTCGCTCTCCCCAGCCGGCAAAGGTCGCCAAGCCAGTTTCGACGCTGTGCCCTGTGGGGTATGGAGGACCCAGTGAAGCTGTACCTGGGGCGCCTGCGTTGGTCCCGATCCCGACGCAGGTATCGGGTCCACGGACCACAATTGGATCGTGCCCGGCGGGGGAGTGGAGTCAGCAGCGCCCAACAGGGTTATCGGTTCCGGGTCATGCGCAACGGACAGGGCAAAGTATTCGGGTCCAAGCACGTTGAGGCCACGCGGGCAGCAGGCCACGTCGTACGTGTATCCGCCCGTGTAGAAACAGTGCGGATTCAGCCCAGCGTCAGCACCTCCTCCTCCACCTCCACACTTTGGCCTGCTTTGATCGTGACGGAACGAGGCGCGACACGAGTTTGCTCGTCACCCGCGGAGATGGCTTGCGGTAGCGCGCCGTAGGTGAGATGGATGGCAGGCACGGCCCGTCCAAAGGCGATCCCGCTCGTTCCTCCTCTTCGGCCGAATCGACTTGGCGGTCCTGGATGATTGTCAAGGCTTTGAGTCGATTCTGCTCCGCTTCTCTGCGATCCGATCAAAATCAAAGGGGAACAAACATCATATACAGCCCAGTCCATTCTATGGGATGAAGCGAGACGTACTGGGGGGATAAGAGGGTGAATCCTACCTGGACCGCACGTGGTGGCGGGCCTGGGGGAGGAAGGAGTGGCTGTTCAGCAGCCGGTGTGCCCGGGGCACTTTTTCCCGGTACCCACGCATAGTCGGCCAACAGCGCCCGAGGTGGATGGATAGTTCTGAGATCCATTTACCAACTCGGTCGGTGGGTGTATGATAATCCTGAGCTCCAACGGTACCAAGTGGGCCTGTCCATCTCGGGCCAAGGCACTGCTTCGCATCCCGATGCGGCCTCTTCTTGGTCAACAGGCCGCCCATATCTTGGCTTTCCGAATCAGGAGCCGGAGCGGGAGAAGGAGAGGACGGCTGGGGTTCAGCCGAGGGTGGTAGTCTGACGCGTTGGTTGTCTCGGTAGAATCAATTCGGGGATAGACGGTAGGGCAGAGGGGTGTGCCCATATTGAGCGGTGCCGACCAGTGTTCAAACGTGGAGATGTTGAGGCTACCGCGACGAAGGTAAGTGTTGCTCAAGCCAATTTCGACTTGCCCGGGAGCTGGTGGAACCCGTTGCGGTCCCACCCTTTCGCCATTGATCGTTTGTTGAGCCGAAGTGCGCCCTGCGTCTCCGTGCAGTGGAAGGTTTGCGCGCGGGATGCGGTTCTCTTACTACTGCTGCCTGGAGGCCGGTGGGCGATTGGTCGTCCAAATCGCATCGCCATCAGCATCATCCATAGCATCCGCATCCGCATCCGCATCCGCATCACAGCGTCCGGGTCCGTATCCCAATCCGACTCGGCAGGGCTGGCAACATCAGGCTCATAGTCTCTGACACATCGCCGCGTCGACGAGGGGTGGTACTTGCTCTAGCGCCGCGTCCTCGGCCGCGACCACGCTTACCGCCGCGAGCTGTGCGCGAAACGGAGCTGGAAGCGGCGGCGGCAGAGCCGGTGGTGCGGGCACTGGGCTCGGGAGCATCCGAGTCTGTATCGTAGGCAGCGGAAGACGCGCGCTGCGCCTCGAGGGCGCGTGTGGCTGCCTGGCGGGCGGGACGGTGCATGGCGGCGGAGGCGTGGGGATGGCGGGATGCGAGGAGAGCACTTTGTCGAGGGCCCTGCGACGGGTACGCGCTTGAACATTTCCAACCATCGTGCCACGTCAACCGAAGGCCAAAGCAAAGCGGTGGCACGTGCTTGGTGAACTTTCCACCCGGGGCCATAAAGCACCCCTCGGCCCAAGCTGGTGCCTTCTCCATCGCCTTCTCCCACGACCGCTGGATAAGAACATACTGTGCTTATGAGCCTCTCGCAGCCCTGATATCACGTCCTGGCCGCCTGGCGACGGAGGCGGTGGGGATGGACCAAGCGCACGCGGGGTGGGTTGGTATATAGTGACACCCCCGGGAGAGATCGATTTCCACATCCACCACACACTAAGGGCGAGATGAGGCTGATGAAAGGTTTAGTTGAAGATGGGATGGAACAGAGGCCGTGACAACTTCTGGGATCAAAAATGCTGTGATGGCTATTTATATAGCAAACTCAAAGATTGACGGTGCTATGCTATAAGGTGTGACATGTGAAGTCACAAAGCCAATGAAGAGGGACTAAGCACCTGCGCTCGCCTCTGTCTCACAGCTCCAGGAGGCGGACGGGCTCAGCATTGTTTAACGTTTATCGTTGATACATGGGGTGGGGCAAGGGGCACAGAGGTAGTGTTGACTCCTTCATCTGCCCGACCACACACAATCTTATTTTGCCCCCAATTTGTATAACCCCTGGAACTGCTCATGTTTGCCACCCCCTGCCACTAATAAGTACTGGCCGTTGGAACGACGACGACAGAAGCCATTGCAACCACGCGCTACCATCACCACGATCTCCATCCTATCGTCACCATCATGTCTGCACTGCCGCTCACGGATCAACAAGAGCAGCAACAAGAGACTACTGCTACACAAGTCTCGATGAAGTCACACTCGACCGATGAGCATGCGGATCAGCTATGGAGCGAGACGCTCACTTCGCTAGCTAGCAAAGAGGCGCAGCATCAATCCCGCTCCCATCAGCCCGGTGCACCGCAGCCGTTGGCAGCGCGGCACATTTTACGTTGAGCAGTTGGCTGGTCGGCCACATGCTTCGTCCCAACCGGGCGGCGAGGAAGGGTCTTGGGGGTGCGGACGAGCAAAGCGCTCAGGATGCGGCGGAGAAGCCCGATGGACCTGTAGCCGGGGGGCCCTCTCTCGTGCCGCAAACCAACGCCAATGTGTCCTTGCACGCTGCGCAGGAGAAGAGTTTGCACTGGATTGAACGTTTTTGGGCTGAGAGCGGTAAACCCAGAACTGAAGGAGAGGATGGGAAGGTGATGGATCAGAGTTATTGGCTTGAACTGGTGGACAAGCATCATCGCTATGGCTCCAACCTCAAGCACTACCATACCGAGTGGGCCGCTAGCTCCTCCACGAAAACTTTTTCTACTGGCTTGATCATGGGGAGAGGAAACAGGTCGACTTGCCCTCCTGCCCCCGGGATCAACTCGACTCTGAACGTGTCACTTACTTGTCCGCATCCCAGCGACGCAATTACATTGTCGACGTGGACCCAAATGGCCGCCTTGTCTTTCGCAGGAACGGCGAGTTTGTCGATACATCTCTTACCGCTGGACGGATTTGGGCGAGGGACGGGGCATCGGTCCGTTAAGCGAGAAGGAGGCTCAGGACGCCCGTGACAAGCTCGGCGGCGGAATTCGAGCGAATCGTCTTCGTCATTCGAGTCCGACTGGAGCAAGTATAGCTCGGACGGAAACTCTGACGAAGAGAAGGAAGCAACCACCCATCACTCTACCATCACGGTGAGCGCTCATGGCCCATTCAAGTCGCTCGTCACTGCCGGGTGGGCGGACAGTGACGCGCAAGGCCATCAAATCCAACACCTGGTTCGTATATACCTCTCAGTACTAACCTGCACCTCTCGATTGCCACCGTATCTACAGCAATATGAACACTACTGACGCCCTTTTTTTTGCCCTACTTTGCAGGATTTACGTTTGCAACCAAAACCTGGAGCTGTATGTGGGCAAAAAGACGCCAGGTAAGTTTCAGCACAGCTCGTTCCTCAACGGTGGCCGGGTGTTATCGGCCGGGTTGATTCAGGTGCAAGAGGGAGTGTTGCGCTCCTTATCACCGCTCAGCGGACACTACCGCACAAGTTCCGAACAGTTTAGGGTGTTTGTCCAAGCTCTGTCCCAGGCCGGGGTGGACTTGTCCCAATGCAAGTTCTCCAAGTCGCTCATTGGTGGGTGTGATGGAGAAGTACGCTGCGGTCCAGAAGGATACCGAAGCATTCCACGCCAATATCCACTCCAACGCTCTCAAGGATGCGGACAACATCAAGCAAGGGTTCAAGAACTTGTTCAGTTCAGGTAGTTGCATGAAAGCTAGGAAAGTTTCTGGCCATCATAATGCATGACACCCCACATATGTGTGTACGTGACTAGTGACTGTAGAAAGTGTAATGTCGGAGACTGTGTGAGTGGATGATCGCACTCTATGAGGCGGAATCCATTCTCACCATCCACGAAGACCTAATAAAGGGTCAGGACGAACAACAGAGAGAGCTCTTGGATGGTTTCGCGTATAACGCGGAACGCGTAACACGTAAATGCGTCACGCGTAGTAGCTGCCGCGGGCGGAACTGAAAGGATGGGACTCCAAGATCTGAACGTTTCAGTGTGAATCCGTTAAATATGACCGGTGCAACTCCGCAGCGGAACGAAGCGGCGCTTTAATTTTTGGTCCGGTTGGCAGAGGAGCTGGCACCTTGCCTGCTGGTCAAGCAACCGCCCCGTCTACCACCCCAACTCTCCCCACCTCCTCTCCTCATCTCTAACAAGATGGCGAGCGTTTCCAAGGGGAATGGCAAGGACGCAACTGGAGGGATGATGATGACCTGCGTCTTCGCTCCAAGTCGCGTGGCCTGCTCAACACGAGCAACCTGCCTGCGCTGCAGAATCTGCTGAAGCGCGACCCGAAAGGTACCAGGACGACTTTGTAGCCCAGTGGAACCACTTCCAAGGCCTGCGTCGTATCCTCAGCAACGATATTGGCGCAGGTATTGATGTGGCTGCGGCTGCGGCTGGAGCGAATGCTGCGCTGGGTGACATTGGAGCTCTGGGCGTGGGGGCCAATGGTTCATTGGGGGCCAGCATGCGGCTTTCCAAGGACGAGCACAACCAGTTCCTTTCCATCCTCAACTTTGTCACTCACCTTGCCCCTTCATACCCCGATATCACCAAGGATTTCATTAGGGAGCTCTCGGACCTTCTGCTCAAGCATCATGCCTCGTTGACACCCGACATTCGTCTGGCCTGTGCCAAGAGCTTGGTAATGCTCTGCCATCACGACTACATGAAGCCGGAGGAGTAGCCAATCCTGTTCGCTTCCAGAGATGTGTTTTCTGTTTACTTACGAAATCACGATTCTCTCCCCAGACTACTCCAGACTCTTCTGCCTCTGCTCTCGTTGACTACCTCGGCGACGTTGCGGCAGTATGTTCAAAAGACGATCCTGATGCAGCTCAAAGCGGCCAACCTCAAGTCTAAAAATATCGCCCTCAACCGTCAAGTCCAGAACTGGCTTTTTAACCTGATGCAAAAGGGTATTGAGGCTGGTAAGATTGCCAACAGCACCAACACGGTCTCCTATGGGTCCAAGGGCAATCAAACCCAGGAGAACATGCAGAAAAGTGAAGCTATGTGGGCCGTCAAGCTCGCTGCCGAGTTGTGGAGGAAAAACATTTGGTATGTTTGAAACAACATTCTGACCTCTGTGTTTTATTAAAACAAGCAAGTCAACTGACTCTGTCCCCTCTCTTTTTCAGGCGTGATGCCCGCACTGTACAGATTATTGCCGAGGGCTGCTTCCATCCCAACCAGAAGGTTCAGTCGTCCTGTGTCCGTTTTTTCCTGGGTGATCTCCACGCATCGGAGAACCAAGGTTCGGATGAAGAAGAGGGGGACGACAGCGACGATCAAGAAGCCGTCGCTCCCGACATGGGAAAGCTGCAGCACCAGCGTAAAGTCAACCGGAAGACTCGTGGTGGCGACCGAAAATGCGCATGGCCGCTGCTGCGGCCAAGCGGATGCGGCGTAAGAAGGAAGAGAGAGGCTGGTGTTGGCGCCGGTGGTGACGGACACTTTAATGCTGTGGCGCTTGATCTGCTGCACGACCCACAATCGTTTGCAGAGAAGCTGTTTGAGCACATGCGCAAAAACGATAAACGGTACAAGATTGAGCTCAAGGTCCGCATTCTGCAATTGCTCAGTCGGATCATCAGCCTCAACAGCCTTACTGTGCTTGGATTCTACTCTTATACCGAGAAGTTCCTACGCCCTTCCCAAGAACATGTCACTCTCATCCTCGTCTCGCTTGCCCAGGCCATTCACGAGCAAACGCCACCTGATGTTTTGCTCCCTGTGGTGCGAAAGGTGAGCAACGAGTTTGTTCACCCTGGTGTCGGAGCTGAGGTGGTCGCTGCTGGTATCAATACCGTCCGTGAGATCTGCGCCCGGCAGCCGAGTGTGATGGACGATGCGCCAGAACTGTTGTCGGACCTGATTGAGTACCGCAAATCTAAGGACAAGGGGATCATTGCCGCCTCGCGTGGTCTCCTAGCTCTGTATCGTGAGGTGAACCTGGTCTGCTGCGAAAGGCGGAGCGGGGCAAGGAGGCCACAATGGCTGACCTGGCGGGTAAGGACGCCTTGACGGAGAACACGTTTGGTGTCAAGAAGGACGAGGTGCACGGGATCCCCGGGCTCGAGTTGCTTGTTAAACACCTTGCTGAGGCTGGTGATGACGAGGCGGATTGGGGGTGGGAGGTGGATTCCGACTCGGACAGCGACAACGACAGTGACGACTCGGGTGGCTGGACAACGTTAGCAGTGATGAAGACGAGGGGATCAACATTTCCGACAGTGAGGATGAAAGCAAGAAGCCCAAGCTCAGTACCAAGGAGCGTGCAGCGGAATGGAAGGCCAAGCGAAGGGAGGATCGGCGGCGCAAGCGCGAAGGCTTGCCCACCATGGCTGACGAGGCGGAAAATGAGACGGCGAAGAGCAAGCGGGATCAAGCGCGGGAAAGAAGCTCGCCAATTGGCTCTGAAGGCTCAGGAAGAACAGAAGCTATGGTAGAGCTTGCTACCACCCGGATCCTGACTCCAGCCGACTTTGTCAAGTTGGACGAGTTGCGTCTGTCCGCGGCAGAGGGGCGGCTAAGGGTGGTTCGATTATTGCCAAACGTCAACTTGCAGCGCTCAAGCAAGAGGCGGCTGCGAGCAAGAAACGTTCCGCTGCCGATGAGGGCTTCCTTGACGCGGGTGACATCTTGGGCCCCCGCAAGAAGGCCAAGCAGGACTACGAGGAGCGCAAGGCAATGCGCGAGGCAGGTCGGGAAGACCGGGAAAAGTTCGGGTCCAAGAAGGGCAAGCGCAACAAGGACAACCCCTCTTCGTCGACCAACGAGCAAAAGAAGAAGGGAAAGAACTTCCAGATGGTTCAAAAGTCGTTTGCAGTGCGGTCCAAGAAGAAGGAGTCGCTTCAAGCCAAGAGCCGGAGGTTGCGCAAGGCACACGAGAGAGGAGAAGAAGCGCTACAAGTGAGAGCGTACCTAGCGGATATTATGCATACTGTGGTTCCTCCTGTCTGTTGGGCCACCGAGTCGGGCGAACAGGGGGTGTATCCAAAGGCAGAAGATAAAAAGAGGTTGGTTGTACGCTGGGGTGGATATTGGCTGTACTCCAACGACGAGCAGGGCCTGTAGATGCCCAGCACGTGACGTGTGTGATGCCCACAGCGAGTCGTAGAACACGATAGAGTTTCTCAGCATTACGTACACCTTTTTCACCACGTCTCCGGAAGGTTTTTATCTTATCTCGCCAGCGACGCCCGAAGGCATGGTGACAACTTCGACATTTACCTGTCCAAAGGCTATACGCTTCCGTAAGGAGATGGTCTAACATCTAACAGGTGAGATGAGAACAGTGGGCTGCTCCCGAGGCCAGTCATGGAATGCAAGTAGATACAGACATGGGCAGTGCATCTTGCCCTGGCAGTAGGACGAGAAAAGTAAAAGACACGTAACAGGGATTGTGAAGAGCATCGGCCGCCTGAGGGGAGGCAAATGGGATTCACGCACCGACGCGACCAATTTACTTGAGGTCGACACCAGCCGTAGCACCGAGGGCCTTCTTGATGTCGCCGTAGAGAGCGAACTGACCAGCGGTAAGAGTACCAATCATGACGAAACGCGCGCCCATACCGGTGAAGAGACCCTTGAGACCGATCTGCTTGGCAATGTTGACCAGACGGCCAGTCGTCGTCTCGCCAGGGAGAGCCTTGGTCTGTTGATCTTGGACAGCAGCGTGTCGGCAGGCTGGGAGATGAAGGCAGCGGCCAGACCGGCAATCACACCGGCGCTCAAGTTGAGCGAGGTGCTGAGACCACCCGTGATCTCCTCCTTGCTCTTGCCCGAAATCGCAACCAGCTTCTCGTACGCAATCTCAACACGGCGAACTTGGCCATGGTGTAAGGGACCTGCTTGAAGAGGATAGGGCCAAAGCCAGCGTGTAGAAGCCACCGAGACCCTCGTTCTTGGCAATCTTGCTGAACGCACCGACCAGGCCGTTAGCAAAGCCAGGCTCCGACACAAGACGGATACGGGTAGCCTCCAGAGGGCAGAGCGCAATGTCGGCGAAGAACTCAGCGACGGCCGAGGCACCGAGGTAGACAGCAGCCTTGTTGGCGACGGCCGTCTCGTAGCCCAGAGCATCAATGAAGGTCTTCTTCCAGAACTCGTACCCGCCGAACTTGAAGGCACCCTGGATGAAGTAGCCAGTCGCGGTGGGACCAAAGCCAGTCAGGAGAGCGCCGGCGCCCTCCTTGGAAATAATCTGGCGGAAGGCAATGATCATACCCTTGTTGTAGACCTCAGGCTCGAGCTGGATACGGGTCTTGACCACGTCGACGGGCGTCATACCGCCGTGGGTGATGGCGCAGCCAACGGCACCGGCGAGGGCAAAGCGGAGGTAGAGCTCCACGCCTGGGGGCCCTTGGCGCCCTCGGCAGGGGCGTGGATAGGGTAAGCCGACGCCGAAACGGGCGCGTTGAGGGACTGGAACATGGGAGAAAACGCCATCTTAGTCGACTTCAAGGACGGAGGGGTGGGGGGGCAGGTGGACGAGGACACGAGGTGGTGGTGGAAATACAAGGCGGCAGCGAGCGAGCGCGGCGAAGGAACACGGCCAGAGAAGATTCGCCGCTTGGCTGCCCAGCTGGCACCGGGCGGACTGGCACCGAGCGGGAGGCATGGAAGACGGGCGCCATGCGGTGTCGGGCACGGCGGCTGTGCTTCTCTTCCGCGCCTCGCATGGGGAGCACGTGGGCGCTGTCGTCAGCAGGTATGTCATCAACATCCGATCGCCCGCACCGCCGCAAACCTGCCGGCACTGCGCCAGTGGCTGGCTCGGCTGCTTCCGGCCAGCTCCGAGTGGCCAGCGGGGCAGGCAGTGGCGCTGTGCCGCCCGCCGGGTTCCGCTTCCCCTCGCCGTTTGCCACTGCTTGGGCGGCTGCCTGTATGCTGCGCTCCCATAATGAAATGTGCAAAACATGCCTGCAGCAGGCAATGGGCCGGGGTAAACTTTTCGGAGGGCTACGCACAAAAGGGGAGGCTGAATATGACACTCGCGTGGGGCCCACCACAGACCGCGGCTCAGCCCACACCCTGCCCGGCGCCCCTGAACCTGAACGCCCTGAGGCCTGTCGACTCAACCAGACCTCTCAATCGCCCCTTCACACACCGCTTCACCTCTTTCTTTCCCAATCGGTGCATGCACGCACGCCCCCCCCCCATCCACCACATCTTTGCCCTTTCTCCCCATGAAGACATCTACCCTTGTCGCCATCACGGGCGTCACCGTCGCCGCCGCAGTAGCGGGCTATGCGGTGTGAGTATACTGGCGATCGCGAGAGTGCCTTCCTCTTCTGTGTCTATGGAGCGAAAGGAAGGAGGACCCATGTCACTGATGTGTGCTTAGCTGACTATCATGCACATGCATGCGGTGCCCTATAGCTGGTTTGATTACCGGCGGCGCCATTCTTCCTCCTTCCGCCATTCCCTGGGCAAAGAGAAGAAGAAGCTGCAGAAGGCCCAAACGAAGGCCGCTGAAAAGGCCCGAAAGGCGTTGGATGAAGCAGCTGCCGCTGAGGTTAAAACCGTCCGTGCCGCGCTGGATGACGGCACCATTCCTCAAGAACCTTCAGCGCGCCGACTCTTTTTCATGCAGCAGATCGCGTTGGGTGAAACTCTGTTTGCTCAGGGAGACGAGTTCTATCTCCAGTCCGCCACTTCATTCTTCCGTGCTATCAAGGTCTACGCCGAACCATTTCAGCTTCTGCTTATCATCACAAAGACGGCCCCTCAGAGGTGAACGACTTGCTGTTAAAGATGATTGAGATTGATACCAAGCTCGATGCGCAATCCACATCCGACTCAGAACCAAGCACCGGCGATCAGAATGACGTGAAAAGTGCACCACAAGGTCTTCGGAAGTGGATAATGCTGAGACGCCACCAAAGGAAGATGTTACCCTGCCAAAGACACAACTATCATCCGACCATGATATGACTGACTCAGTTGCCTCGCATGGTTCGTGGGAAGGGTTGTCAGATGGGGAACTCATGAATGGAACAACCCCTTCTGACCCGTCCTCGCCCGCCAAACCCGCACCCACAGCGTCTGCTACCAACTCGTAATTGCCCGCACTGTGCATTGGCATTCCGCCAATGCTTGGCCTGCCCCCATTCTTACCCGATCCACTGAACCACAGTTCCATTCAGGTCATGTCGATATCAGCCGTTCGAACGTCCCTGCGACTCACCTGAAAAAGGAGAAGTTCAAAATCAAGCGAGAATTCTCGCACTTCTCCCTCCGTCCATGTCGTTGGTGTTAATCCGGGGGTAAAAAGGGTCTGTACTACTCCTCACTCTCTTCTCTTCCCTACTGTTTTTGGACGCTACGTCGCATCTTTACTTCCTCCTTATACCTTGCTTTCTACAGATTGCCCCCCCCCGGGGTGATCACACCCTATCATCATTTGACACGCACCGACTGCCTTTTCTTTGCTTGATGACAAACGAACGAAAAAACCCCTGAAACGAACCAAAGTCAATGAACGAAACCGAACCTCACTATGCTTTCGAAGTCCTTTGGTTGGCGACAGTACAAAATGATGAGGGCCACGTCTCTTTGTTGGATGGTGTGTCTTTTTGTGTGGCTAATTTACTGACCCCACTTATCCTGGCGTCTTGATACCAATGGTGTTTGGCTTGGACAAAACGATCGACTGCATACAGATTTAGTACCGCACATATGAGTAACACGCGACTCACTACACTTCTGTCGCGAAACGTTTAGAAGGCGAAGGAGAGGAGTGTCGTGAGCCTATTCACTGTTGTGTCAAGTATATGTTCTTCCCTTTTGACTCTTTTAAGGGAAGACAATCCCATGTGCACCCCACAATACAGCCCTGTTCCTCCTTTGCGGCCCAACCAAGCATGCATTTTGGTCTGGCGTCGTAACCCTGCGCATGCATTATCTTGGTCATGGCTCCCTCCACATGTGTTGCAGTATCAGAAGCGGTGAGAGGATGAAGTTGCTAGCGCTGACGAACGCCACGCGACAGATACCAAGTCACGTATTCCAACCACCTGACAACCAGCAGTGATTACTATCAAGTCCCCAGATCTGTGCCCTAGCAGCGCCAACAGGCGTTCGCCCCTACCCTCCTCCAGGTACAGAGAGTCCACACATACGCCCCTTTCCACCTACTCAGAGAATGCGATACACAAATGCATAAAGGCCTGCCCCGTCTGTTAGCGCATCGGTACAATCGAAGGTGGCGATGCGCATCGAACGGGCCACAGTGAAAGAGAAAGGAAAGGTTCTTAGATATTGAGACTGTACTCATAATCAGTCGTCACGCTCTGCGTCGACCAGAGGATGATGGTAGCGAGCATGATGCCGAACGACTGACCGACGTTGGCCAGGCCGTAGTACTCGTACCCAGCACGAGCCGCATGAATCAGGTACTTGACCACCAGCACCGTCACGCTCCCGGACAACCCGCCTGCGAGCAGGGCAAAGCCAACAAAGAGCCAGAGACGAGCGCGCCACGCGACCGGGTCCGATCCGCCGCCGAGCGAGGGCCCATTAAAGTCGTCCTCAACCAAATGGGACTTGTCAATCAAGTTGATGACGACCATACCCAGCGTAGCCAGCAGACCGGGGACCCAATCGGCAAACGAGACGTGCACGGGGGCGGGTCAGGCCGAGGTGTGCCATCGTCTCCGCCGGGGGAGGACGGGCATTGCGCATGGCTACACCGCTCAAGATGCAAGCGTCAAAAAAGAGCCACCAACCAATGGTGAAACTGGCGCCGGCCAAGTAAATCCAAAAGGAGCGCTTGTGGTTGCGCAAAAACGGCGGGTAGAGAGGGCAGGTTGACGCGGCACACCCGCCGCGGGTCCACATTGCCAGGCGACAAGGACATGGCAGTGGTTCTGCGCAGGATCCAGAGGAGGGACAAGAGTGTCAGTGCCAGCTCAAAGACAGGGAGACTGGGACGCACCAGACTTCGTAGCAACGATCTCACACGGAGATGGTAGATGATCTATGGTCGATCGCCAGCGTACCACCAGCTCATCGCCCCTCGACTGCGAGCATCCAGCCACCGCAGCCCCAAGCGCCAACAAGCCCAACCCGAGCGGGGACGGGCGCAGCGGAAACAGCGGGGCGGAATAGGCTGGGGCTACAAACATTATTTTTCCTAGGCCGCTTTTTGCATTGCGTTTGCCAGCCCGCGAAAAGCCCACCTACCTAGCTACCCACTGGCTGCCACCGTCATCCATCCACCCCACCCAGCACTCATCCGCCTCCCCAATCAGCAGCCATGGTGCTTTACGTGATTGGATTGGGGCTCGCCGACGAACGCGACATCACTGTTAAGGGGCTAGAGGCCATCCGGGGCAGTAGCCATGTGTACCTCGAGGCCTACACCTCGATTCTCATGGTCCCTGACTACCAAGCCAGTCTGGAGCGGTTCTACGGCAAACCCATCACGCTAGCCACACGCGAGGTGGTTGATTGGAAGCTGAAGGGTCGATTGTGGCTCAAGCCAAAGAAGGGGATGTATCGTTCCTTGTGGTGGGAGACCCGTTGAGCGCTACCACCCACACCGATCTCATCCTTCGCGCCCGCCGTGCCGCGTGGTCGTTCGGGTGATCCACAATGCGTCCATTATGACCGCCTTGGGCTCTTCTGGGTTGCAGGGGTACAACTTTGGTCAAACCATTTCGGTACCGTTCTGGTCGGAAGACTGGAAGCCCGATTCTTGGCTTGCCCGAATTGCAGAGAACCAGGCAATTGGGTGCCACACCCTGTGCCTCGTGACATCAAAGTGCGCGAACAGGCGCCGGAAGACATGGCCGCGTACGTCACGTCCACTTTCCTCTCGAGTTGCCTATGCATAGACTAACAAAAGATATTTAGTGGCCGTCTGGTGTACCAGCCGCCGCGGTACATGCTGATCCCCCAGCTCATCAAGCAGCTCTTGGAGGCAGACAAGGCGCATGGCGAAAACCACTTGCCAGCGAATGAAACGTTGGCTGTGGCTCTGTGTCGTATGGGCCACTGGGGACCTGAACAGAACTCAGATGCGACTAGCGCCCCAGAGCAGGTACTCCAGGCCAAAGCCGGTCCGCTGGGCCAAGCAGCTGGAGCAGCTGCGTCGGCACCGAAAGGCGGGCACCAAGTGGCTGGAGAGCAGATCGTTGCTGGTACGCTTCAAGAACTACTGGACCTTGCCGCTGCTACGCCCGAGCAGCTTGAGGCTGAAGAAGCTCTGGACGATGAAGAAGTCCCTGGCGAGTGAGGCGGAGCTTGAAGCTCGCCGTGCCGCACGGGACGAGCAGCGCGCGTTGGCTGCTTACGGACCGCCTCTGCACACTCTCATCCTTTTGGCAAGCGCCTCCACCCTCTTGAGGTGGACTATGCCGCTCAATTTGCCTTGCCCAACTCGAGGTGGAACGAGGTGGCCACTACTGTATATGGTGCTGCGCACTGAATACATGGTTCATGAGGTACAATGGAAACGAGCGGAGACAGAGACACAGAGAGATACAAGACAGTTCAGGTCATCCTTAGAGCATCTGCGGCTTTCAGTGCCTCATGAAAGTCGCGTTGGTAGGCAAGGAGCTGAAGAAACAAAGTTGTGTCAAGATAAGGAAAGGGAGCCGGAGGGGGGGAGAGCGTACCATTGCATAGGTGATCGGCCGGTCTTCTGACCTGCCCACGGCCGCAGGGGGCTCTGGGGGCACAGCGACCACTTGGTCCCACTCCAGGGGCGGATGAGCATCGAACTTGAGCTCGTCGGGGTTAAGCCAAAGTCGTATTCGCCGTCGCGACGGTCGTGCTGCCAGCGGTAAATCTCCTTGAGCGTACCGGGGCCTTCGGGGCCATATTCATAGGTGGGCTGGGTGAGCAGCATGGCATCGCCAGCAACGGGGATGTTGATCAAGAGATCACGGGAAGCCCCCGTTAGCGACGCTTGCGACGCAGAGCGCCAGGGCGCATGCCGCGTACAGAATGTGCATCAAGGCTAGGAGGATGGTGGTAGACCTCTTTCTTGGTGGGCCGGGTTGCGATGGGGACGCAGGATGGAGTGGGTAGCGGCCATCGTGTCGAAGCAGATGCCAATGCCACTGATGTCATCCTTCCCCGCTACATGCCAGCTGTGGCGCACGGAGGCGCTCTGAAATCTGGGGCGCTCCCCGGCTCGCCGCATCTACTCAATAACTCGCGCTGAGGCTCAGCTTAGCGCTTAACCATGCGCAGGTTCGTCCTTTCAACGTTCAACGTTCGACGTGGCCCACCCTCCTGAATCATCTCCACACGCGCTATGCCAGCCGCCCGAGGTTGTCACACGCCGCACCGCCCCCCCTTGTCTGGCTTGCCTGCCTTGCCTGTCACATGTCGTGCCTGCCTTGCCTTTGCCTGCCTTGCCTCGAGCCTACGCCTAAAGTCCAGCGAACGACCCCGATCGGCACCCATCGAACAATGCAGCGAGCATCACCTTTGCACCGAAACGCAGGCTCGATTACGTCCACACCCCCGGCTGACGTCATCACGCTCACGTGCTTCTCCTAGCTGCCACGTCGCTGCGCGCCACTCCCAGCTTCAGGTGCACGTGAAGCTCCACCTGCTCCATCCACCACCCCCACCGAGCCAATCAGCGTTGACGCTGCCCGCCATGTCGCCCCCTACCTCCCCCGATGCGGATTGGTATCACAATGTGCTCGACCGTCTCAAAGCACCGGCCCCCTGGCCTTTGGAGAAGGAGCAGGTGCGTCCCTCCCTTCGCCCTCGCCCTCACCTCGCCTCGCCTCGCCTCTCTCCTGCTGACGGTCGGTTTGGCGGTAGGCATTGATGGAACCGTACAACTACCTTGCCACCCACCCTGGCAAAGAGGTCCGCACCCAACTCATCTCGGCCTTCAACCAGTGGCTCCAGGTACCCCCTGCCACGCTGGAGGTGATTTGTCGTGTGCAGATGCTCCACACGGCCTCGCTCCTGATGGATGATGTGGAGGACAACTCGGAGCTGCGCCGAGGAGTTCCGGTCGCTCACAAGATTTATGGGGTACCGCAAACCATCAATACGGCCAACTACGTATACTTTGTTGTGTTTGACGAGATCTTCCGTCTTGGCCTGACGCACCCGCAAGCGGACCCGGCGCAGGCCCGCCTCCGCGC
This sequence comes from Moniliella sp. 'wahieum', assembly GCA_003971905.1. Taxonomy (NCBI): domain Eukaryota; kingdom Fungi; phylum Basidiomycota; class Moniliellomycetes; order Moniliellales; family Moniliellaceae; genus Moniliella; species Moniliella sp. 'wahieum'. Next base: position 257,114 of record RSEE01000051.1, on the reverse strand, counting down.
TGCTGACTTGGCACATGTCGTGGCGGAGGAGATGGTGAACCTGCACCGAGGCAAGGCATGGACCTATTTTGGCGTGACTCGTTGATTTGTCCTACGGAGGAGGAATATGTGCAAATGGTGGCCAACAAGACGGGAGGCCTGTTCCGGATCGCTTTGAAGCTCATGCTGGCCCACAGCCCCTTTTATAGCGTCAACGCCCCTGCCTCCTCCACCGACTCATCTTCCTCCTCTAACCCGCCCCGCTCGCCTGTATTTTCTCCCCGGCCCGACCATTCGTCCAACCTAGCTCCGGACCTACTTCCTCTCGCCGATCTGATCGGTCTCCTGTTCCAAATTCGCGACGACTACATGAACTTGCAATCGTCGCAATACGCTGACAACAAGGGGTTTGCCGAAGACTTGACAGAGGGCAAGTTCTCCTTCCCTATCATCCACTCTATTCGCGCAAGTACCGCCACGGCCGTAGGCGACGATCCCAATCCACCTCCCCTTTCCCACGCACAGCTCTGGCCGATGTCCCGGTCTTGCCCAATCGCCACCTGTTGTCTGTACTGCGCCAGCGACCTACAGACGAGGCGACGAAGCGGTATGCGGTGGCCTACATGCGCACCACGACCAAGTCATTTAATTATACCCGTTCCGTCTTGCGTTCGCTCGATCAGCAAGCACGCCACGAGACGGTCCGGATCCAAGCGGTGTTTGACGGCTTGCAGCAGCCACCCGAGGGAACCAGTGGCAAGTTGTCAGGGGCCCAGCCATTGTTACGCATCCTCGATGCCCTCCAATCGGGCTGGTCCAACGATCCGGACGACCCCTAGGCGCTAGATGGCGTGTGTGGGCGTACACACGCAACACTCCTCGGTCCGTCAGGTGGGGTGAACACATGTTGGTAGCTAGGAAGGTTAGGTTCGTGGTTTGTCGGTGTCCAACAGTCTGACTTTGATTGTATCGCACTAGTTCAATGAACGGTTGGCATCGATTGTATAGATCGGTGTGCATGATTTGCATGGTTGAATGTCATTCATGTTTAGCGTTACGCGCTTACGGTTACATCAAGCTCATGTCAAGCTTCAAGCTCTTCCAAGAGAGATGAGAGATGAGATCGATGAGATAGATGATCGAGATGTGGCATGTGATGGTCGCTGATCGATCTGATCGATGATCGATGGCCCGCGGACCACAAAGATCGATCAAGTGGTCTTTTCCCATCCAGGGGGGCACGGGGTCGAATGTCCAAGGTATAGGAAAGCACAGGTGGAATGCTGGAGGAGCAGGGAGGACGTGGATGATCATCTGATGCACGGCGTGGGCTATGGGTGATGCATGATGGGCGCTGGGCGATGGGCGATGGGCGATGGGCGATGGGCGATGGGCGATGGGCGATGGGCAATGGGCAATGATTAATGATGGATGACGCTAATGACGGTGGGCCGATGGAGAAAAGGCGGACGACGAGAGGTATGACTCGAAGCCATGGTGTGGGGATGGTGCAACGCGGCCAGGCAGGCGGAGATGTCGGGGGCTGGGTGGCATGGTAGGCCATCCCCAGGCCCGAGGACGCATCGCGGGTGGGAGGTGTCGTCATAGGATACCACGGTTGGGGGGATGGGGAAGCAGCACCTGGACCCAACGTCCAACTGAATTCAATGCAGCGTCGCAAGGCGAGGTGGGGAGACCTGGGACCCACACGGGCGCGCTGCTGGGCGGGTAATTGTGCGGGGCACCGCAGCTGCGGGGAGACTGGTGCAGTGGGAGGGGGTCTGTGCGGGGCCCCAGGCAAGTGGCTGCCGCAGCATCTGAACATCTGATCGGGGCCAAGAGGTGGCCCACTGCACACTGCACGCTTGCCGGGTTGCCTGATCTCATGACCCAGTCACCGCCACTGGCGCCGCGCCTGGCCAGCGCTCAGCCCACTGGGCCAACCGGGCCACCACCACCACCGCCCACCCACCACGCCCAAGCGCGCCCGGGGGGGCACACAACGTGGCGCCCAAGCGCATGGCGCTGGTGCAGGTCGCTGGACACGGTGCCCGGCGGCGCCGTGACGCGTGATATATGGGCCAGGGTGATGGGCTGGCCGGCGGCTGAGCGGCTGAGCGCTTTTGAGTAGTACTCACTGAGTGCTTTTTGGCGGCGGTGTGGTGGGCGGAGGTGGGTGGAGCCTGTTGCAGCACGCGCCGGCTGCCCACCCACACGCAAGGGGGCAGCGTGGGGCGCAGGAGGCGCAGGCAGGGGCACTGCGCCCGTCTTGCATCTCCCCGGCCGACCCCGCTCGCTTCTCTCTCCTTGGCTCGAGCGCAGCTGTTGATGCACCAAGGCGCTGCGCCGGCCCCAGCAGGGCGCCAGTGTGGGCCCGTCTCAGCTGTGCACTGTAATGCATGTAACCGCCCACCGATATCGTGTGAGCAAACTGTATATAAGCTGGTGTCGACACTGGTTGTCGTTTTCCTTTTCCCCAGACCTCCCCGGTCAACCAGCATCCCAGCCCCTTCAACCGCCCCCCCCCCACCCCCCCAACCAACCTCCCGGTCGCTTCGTGCACCACCCAACTACCAACCAAGTTTGCCCAAGATGGGAAGAAAAGCCGCCAGAACGCCAACGCCGCCCAGGACGAGTCCAGCACGAGTCCTAAGCAGGTTCGTATTTTGTCCCATTTGTTTTCACCCCCTTTTTGTTGTATCATCCCTCCTAACCCTGTCCTGTTCTATTCGTTTCAGGCTGGTGGTGTTCTGTATCAATCGGCTGAGCCTGTGCTCGCCGCGACTGCCAAGCAGGTGCGCCTGCCCCACGTGACGTCCAAGCCGTGGACGCGCGAGGCGTGGGAGCGTGCCAAGCCGTGGGTGATGGAGCAGCGCCAGAAGCTCGAGGACCGTCACTGGACTCAGGCGAGCCACTTGCGCACGGAGCTCTTTGCGCTTCGCAAGCCTGCGCCTTCGTCGGCCGACACGGAAGATGGCTACATTTACATTCACATGCCGCGCAAGTGGATTGACTTCATTCGCTCGGGCAAGACGGAGGAAGACCGTGCGGCCGAGGAGACTGCCAAGGGTCACCGTCACCACCACGTCCAGCACCGTCGCCACACTCCGTCGTACCAGATGGCCTCGCCCGACATTTGGAATGTGCGCGTTGAGCAGTCTGACGAGCATCCCGCCACTGTGCTCCTCGATGCGGATGAGCCGCTCGAGAATATGTTCTACCTCCTTATGTGCATTCAGCCGGGTCTTGCCCGCCTGCATGCGGAGCGCACCAATGTGGTCCAGCCCGGTACGAAGCAGGTGGATGTTCACCGTGAAGGCGATGCTCCCTCGATTCGTATTCGCGCCATGGTGGCCGACAAGGAGTCGTACGTGCGCCTTCTGCCCCCCGGCTACTGGGTCAAGCGCAATGCGCAGCAGCTCGTCAAGATTCTGGGCCAGAACGAGTACAACGAGACGCTTGCTGCTGCCGAGGATGAAGCGCGCTCGACTCAGCGCACGGTGACTAACGTCACGGACCGTGCGTGGGAGGAGGCGCTGCCACCTGAGCCCAAGAAGGATAAAGAAAAGACCAAGAAAGTCCGCCGTCCGTCGGCGGCAATCCAAGAGACCGTCCAGCCCGCCCTCGCTGCCGCCTAATTTTTGCGGCTCGGTGGGCCTATACCCATCATTTGGGCGCGTTCTCTCCCCTTTTAGCATTATCAAGCCCCCGTTTGGAGAGACCCAAGTCCCAGTTGTTGTAGTCCCACCCCCTTTTCGCTCTGACTGTGTTTTTCCACACCACTCTCCGCTTCTCGATGTCTTTCAGCAAAAACTGTAAACCCATAACGACTACGACCGTCCTGCCAATTGATTGTCTCTTCTCTTGCGATTGTTCCGCGTGGGTATATAGCTCAGGGTTTTCTAGTCTTGCTTTCTCATTTGGAAGTGGTTTGCAGCCGAAAGGTGTCCTCGAAATGCACTGCAGTTGCAGTGCATGTGGATGGGACCGTGGGATTTGCTGATACTTGGCGGGGTGCCAGTGCTGTTAAAGCGTGTCTGTTGACTATATATAGGCGATGCATGCATGAATGCATGGGACCAGATAGGTCATCTAAGGGCTTTGTGCTGAAGAGGGGGTGTATCTGCATCCTGGTATGCTGGGCATCGTGCATTCCTTTTGCCAACAGCAGTTTTTATCAAGTTCTGTGTAAGAGCCAACACAGCTTGTTAGCGTCAACGCAGCATCGACCGTGACGGCATGGTTCGGGTGCACTGTGTGGATGTGGGTGGTTTTCGTGGGTGTGCACACGCGTGGGAGGCTACGCGGGAGGGAATGAGGAAAACATACTATCCGCAACTACCCTCCCTTGCGCGGTCGTGTCGTCAGGCTGACATTGAGTCTGTCCTGTCCATCGACATAGTATGGATGAGACTGTGGGACGTAAGTAGCCTTGCCGACACGTGGACGCACAGCGTGTGTGCCGGCTGGTGGCAATGGACGGTGCTCGGGCGGCCACACACACAGGGTACCGGCTGCATAGTCGCAGCGTTTATATTGGTGGGTCGCATGCAGAACGTCTGCCCCCCGCAGCCGTGTCGGCGGGCATGCAGCCATGCTCATATGCACCATGGCATCGTCCTCGCAATCGGACCCTCTGCCTTGGGGCCACCTGGTGCCTGTCCTGATTGCATCCTCACGGCTCGGTGCATGCCTCCTTGCACACGTCTCCAAGTGGCGCCGGGCGGGGCGCTGCAGCTTGTGGGCGCCACGGCAGAGTTCCTAGAAGCCTCCCGCCGAAAGCTTAATTACCCTCCTAGCTTCAAGGGACGGGCCTGGTACAGCGGCCCACTGCCCGTTCGCACTCGGCCGGCTTGGCGGCCGCAGCTGCACATCCTCCCGCACCCTTGCAGCCGGTGGCCGCCTGGCGCCGCACTGGGGCACACTCCACACTCTGGGCGCTAGCTTGCGCTGCCCCATTCGGGATCGGCGCCAGGCTGGCCCCAGAGCTCTGCCTGGGTGGATTGCGGAGACACTGGCCAAGTACAGCCGATGCACCTGCTACAGTCCTCCCCCCTTTTTCTATAAAGTACCTCCCCGTTCCCATGTCTCTCTGCCTCGCCGTCTCCTCCATCCTCCCCCAACCGCACACGCTGGATCGTGTGTGTCTCCTCCACCCCCGCTATATACGCCACCACAACCGCGATCCCCCCCACGCTCCCTAAACCGTCTTCACCATGAAGCCCGCCTTGTTGACCTCCCTCCTGCTGGCCCTCACCGCCTCCACCAGTGCGCTTGCCACGCCCCAGCGGCGTGCCTTTGGCACCCACCACGGCCACCGCCGTGCTCCATCCTCCCCCCAGAGCGCCACGGATACATTTCCAACAACGCCACCCTCGCCGCCAAAGTTGCTGCCCGTGGCATCCAGGGCCAGGCTACATGGTACCACCCTGCTACCGAGGGACCTAGCCCCGTTGGTAGCTGTGGCACGTACATGACCGACAACACGGTACGTTTGTCCTCTACCCTGTGTGTCTCTGATATGGCCCTGAGTGCTCTCCTCGCGTGCAAATGCCTCGATACGCTGGGCCCATCAATTGATGCGTGCTCCTCGACGTGCGTGACACATGCAAGACAGCCGCTGACCGTCTCTTTCTCTCTCCCTGCGACTAATGATTTCTCTTCAGCTTGGTGTTGCTCTGGCCACGCCTGGGTACGATTACTTTGCCCAACACGGAATCAGCCGCGAGGAGCTGTGCTACAAGACAATCACGATCAAGGGTATCTTTGGCAGCCAGCAAGCGCGCATTATGGACGAGTGTCCTCCGTCGCGTACGTGTTTTACTGCACAAAAAAGAATGCTTTGGAGAGGGTGCAATGGGCATGTTGCATGAATGTGAACCCCGTACCCCAGAGACCACACTGACCCTGTCCTTCTCCTTGATACCATACTCTGCCACGCGTAGCTTCGACCCAGACCTGCCTCAACGCCTGTGACATTGATCTGACGTACGGCCTGTTTGGCAAGTTGGCTCAGCATGTGTTGGGTATCTTCAACGTCGAGTGGTCCTTTGATGATGGTACCCCTTCTCCCTGTGGTCCTGCCCAAGCCAAGCCCACATCCAAGACTGTTTCCGTCAGCAAGGAGGTGGAGAACAAGGTTGCGCACAGCAGCGCCTCTTCCTCCTCGGGATCCACCAAGGACAAGGCTTCCCCCTCGGGCCCGGTACGCCAGCACGCTGGAATGGTGGGACGTGATTGACCCTGAATGGTGCCCGGGGATCAGTACGCCCAAGGGCACTATCCCCGTCGCCATTGGTCCCACCAAGGCCTACCCAACGCCAAGCTGCAGGATGCGTGCGGGAAATGGGTGACGATCGTAGCTGAGGATGGTAAGAAGACCAAGGCGCAGGTGGTGGAGTGGATCCCAGACACGACAGAGAACTTTATCGCCGTTGGCTCGGCGTACAAGGATATTGTGCCTTCGCATTCAGCCTCGGTCAAGTGGGGGTTTGACGCTTAATCTGGGTGACAATGGGCTCTGTTGTTGCTTGTACTGGTACCATGCATCGGACCTCGGCTTGATGGTTCGAATGTTCAGGCTATGACCGCACGTCTGTGGCATATTCTGTGGTCATGACATTCCGTCCTGGTCAGAGACGGACTGCAAGCTGGTCTTGCCCTTCTTCCGCCTCTCCTCATCGTTTCTCCTCTCGGCCTTTCCTTCCCCAGAGGTATTACCTATCGCATTCGCGCTGTCTCCTTGGTGCTTGCTGGCAGGGTGTTCTCTCAGATCTCATTCCCCTCATTCCCTTCACGCTTCAAAAGTTATAGGTGCCACTTTGTTTATGCGATCTAATTCCCTTATACTTGTTTGTTGCCTTGTGTACTGCATCGTCGGTTCGATCAATGGGAACCTTTGAGCAATAGATTGTGGTGGTGCGAGTCAAGTGCAAAGTCGGAAAGAACAAGGTCACTCCGTCGTGATGGCCGTACTTGAGCAGGCCCTGCTTGGAAGCGCGGAAGTGGTTGGATTCCTTGGACGAGTTCAGCACGCCATAGTAGAGACCAGACGGCCGGTAGCACGGCCCAGGCCTGTCGGCCGGCACGAATGGCGAACCACTTGGCGTGCTCACGGAACATGTGGCGGGTGATGCTCACCTGGTTGGGCGACAGAGCTGCGAAATAGAGATGTTTCGTTCGGTTAGCCAATGGGGGGGAGGGGGGGGGGGGCAAGAACGTCCATAGACCACCAGGTCGGGGGGCAAGGAGGGATCGAGCGAGGACCAATCGATCCCAGGGCACAGGAAGAAGAAGCAGGAAAGATCGCGGTGGTAAGCGGCGCCGGACCAACCACCCACGCAGGGATCGTACCAACTGCGTAAGCGTACCGGTCACTATAGCCACAAAACCACCTGCAACGACCTTGTCCACGGGGACGAGCGAACGCGGGGGAAGGAGAAAGACATACTGTAGGTGATAATGCCACGCTGAGCCTGGACGACCTGGCCATACCCAGAGATGTTGCCCCACCATCCGAGCTACAGACATACGCAGTACCCAAGCCGAAGGGCAGATATGACAAAAGGACAGGCCGATGTTAACAGTGTGACCCCCAACGCTCCACGCTCAACTCAGCGCTCACCGCTCAACGGACCAGCCGGACGCTGGGCAGAGAGGACGCGCAAGGGAGAATACGCACCCACTTGACGTACTTGGGCGCAGGCGCGCCGCCGCTGAGAGAAGGCTTTGAAGGGGCTGCATCGGATCGACGAAGTCATGGAATAGAATCGGGTGTGAGGGGCAAGGTTTGGTGACCGGTGACCGGTGACCGGTGAGGGAATGAGTTGAGTTGAAACGTTGACCCTTCAAGCTTCAAGCTCAGCCAGAGTACCAGAGTACCAGTACCGCACAGCCCCAGTAGTCTCAAGGGTCACGTGCTACTTATTAATTGGCATGGGTGCCGTCCAGCTGATATTGAAAGTTACATTTTCTGAAGACGTACGTTGTATGTTTAACCTTTCAGGCTACGTCCCTTAAAGTTAAGCTTAACCAGCGAGTCCCACCTACATTCTGCTACCTTTTGTCTGCTACGTTGCGCAACTACAAGCACCCAGTGGGCACCGAAGCAAAGCACCTGGTAGGTTGGACATAAGGATTTGGGCTGTCAGGCAGGGAGCCCACTACCCTCGCTGCGCCAACAGCATGGCATACAGGTGAGCTTGGGGAACCAGGATCCCGCAGCACAAGAGCGCTGAACCGCACCAGCTGCTCCGGCAGGGGTAGACAAGAGCCCATTTTGGGGTGAGAGCATGAGAGAGGCTGGTCAAAGGTGCGGAAAGAGAGGAGGTCATGGTCAAGTGGAACAAGGACCAAGAGGAACAAGGACCATCGTAAGGGAATCCGATTACTTCTTGGCCTTCTCTTCGGCCTCCTTCTTGGCCTGGTGAGCCGCACGGAAGCCTGCCTGGCGGTGGGTGTTGCGCGCATGGCGGAGAGTCTTGAAGGCCTCAAAGTCCTTCTCCTCCTGGGTGATCGCACGGGGCTTCTCAGCCACCGTGCCGGCAGGAATGGGGAACGCAGCCGCCACGTTCTCCACCTTGGGGGCCGAGGCGAGCTCGGCGAGCTTGGCGCCCTTGCCCTTGGCAGGGATCACCACCACACGCTCACGGTAAGCCTTGACACGCTCAATGTTGAGGCGCAAGCCTTCCTCCGAACGGTTCTTGCGGCGGTGGTCGACCGAGATGCCAATCACGCGAGCGAGCTTCTGGGGCACACCAGCGGCCTTGAGCTCCTCAAGGGTAAACCCACGTCCGGCACGCAGCTTGCGGTTGTACTTGAGCGTCGGGCAGCGCACAACGGGGCGAAGCGAGTCGACGGGCTTCAGACCGGAACGCGCCACCTTCCCAGCGCGGGCATTGCGCCTGCGCTTCTTGGCGCCGGGCTGGTCAAACCACACATTGACCCGGCGCTGCCAGTCCTTGCGGAAGTGGTTGTTGTGAAGGATGTTGTTGTGCCGGAAACCCATCCTGCAAAACGACAACGACAACGACAACGACAACGATAACGATAACGATTAGGTCAGTAAGGGAGCTCATAAGGGACCCAACCGATCTAAAGGTTGAGCGGAAGGAGGGAGGAGCACATCCCAGGAGGACGGATGGCAGCCTGATCTGTGCAGCGGGAAGCATCGCGCATCGACCAGCCGAGTCTCCCGCTCCATCCCTCACATCGACAATGTGGTATCTCACCACACGTGGCGGGGGGGAACTAGAAACGTATACGCACTTGACTTGGCGACCTGACTTGCTGGTGGGTGCAAAGATCCCCAGGCCTTAGACTGGTAGAGCTCAGACTGCAGTACGCCTAGGTTGGAGCGGTAGCACGAGGCCAGTGAAAAGGGCAATGTCACTTCCCTCGTGCTACGCTAGCACGGTAACGCTTTCCACGCCTGGCCCTGCCACAATTCGGGGCCGCAAACGGCCACTATGTGCCGCAGTAATACATAACCCTAGGATGAAGTAGGGTTTTGGGTTTGCTATTTTGAAACCAATTTCTAGGTTCGTCAGTTGTTGGAATCGGAGACTCGGCAGCATTGTGGGCAGCACGGACAGATCTGTTTTCTACCGTGAGATCGCCAGACGAAAAGGAAGAGGGTGGTTGGGTTCATGGATGCATCGACACCCAAGTAGTCTAATATAGGGAGCATTCTAGCATATCGACCTCTTTTGCTTATGTGAAGAGTAGACGAATTACATCAGAAGTGACAGCCAAAGGAGAAATATTCAGGAAAGACGGCCTGGATGGGAACTGAGCGTATCTGATCATTCTTGACCAACAAGCTTCGTTGGCGCAGTTGGCTAGCGCGCAGGTCTCATACGATTGTATGAGTGGGGAGTCCACGACATCCTGAGGTCGCCAGTTCGAGCCTGGCACGAAGCATATTTTGCGCACCGTATTATTTCTTTGAATGGAACTCATTTGCCTTGTCTTGGAACGGTAGATGACACGGGCAGCGGCAGAGCTATGGTAACCACTTTTCCCCATCTTTAGCTACGTGTGTCCAATTCCAACTCAAGGATGTGCTCGAGGCTACCAACGACTTGTGTAATAGGAGACCTGCGCCTCTGATCTGAGTAGCGCTCCGAGGTGCTGAATCGCTGATCCCCCAAACGTAATCATTCCGAGGCGAAGCCGCCCAACGCCGCTGGAGGCGGCGATCGATTGAATGTTTCAACCCACGGGCTGGCCATGAGATCTGAGATCTCTCCGCCAGGCGGCCGAGCCCCTACCATCTCGCTGCTCGTTGGGACCATGTCCGAGGGCGCGTCGACGTCGGCATCGTCGGCAGCCACGTCCGATGCATCGTCCGTGTCGTCGCATACGTCCGATGCTGCCCTTGATCCTCCACGATTCACTTTTGGCCCCGTGCCCTCGACCCAGACATTTGCCGCTGCCCACGGCCGGCCATGGCTGGTGTCGATGCATGCCGGCGAGTCGCTGCTCGTACTCGGCACCCACGCCGGCTCGGTCTATGTCTTAGACCCCACATCGTCCGATACGCCCCTCGTGCGTGCGCTCAAGCCCCACTCGGCGTCTGTTCAGGCGGTGGCAACCGATGCCGCCGAGCGTTATGTGGCCAGTGTTGGCCTCGACGGCCTGGTCAGTATCTCGGCCATCGGCGCTCCTATCGCCGCACGGACGGAGACGCCTTCGTCTATCCCTTCGACGCCCTAACAAGAAGGCCAATGGTTTGCCCTTTAGCTTACCGTTTGTCCCATCGGTCTCCTCAGCCGCCTCGGCCCAGGCCGTGCCCGAGCTTTCCTCCCAGGAGAGCTGGACCTACTCGGATGGGCGCCCGCTGCGCGCAATCGCCCTTGAACCGCTCTTCCACCGCCGCTCTACCCGCGCCTTTGTCACTGGCGGGAACGCAGGTAACGTTGTGCTACGTGAACTGCCGGCAAACTCTTCCGCTACCCCTGGTAGCGGTATTGGGCTGGGGCTCTCTTGGTTGCGCAGGTCAGGGCAGGGCGAGCATGTGGCTACCACTCTGCATGCAAGCGAACTGGATGGACCGATCTGGGCACTCACCTGGCGCACTCATCTCATTGCTTGGGCCTGCGACAGGGGTATAAGGATCTACGATCTTACTGCCCGGGCCAAGGTTGCCTTCATCGCCCCCCCTGGCCCCGATGTCCAGCCAGCCCTCACCCCGCCGCATTTTGCTTGGCGCGACAAGCGTCACCTCGTGATCGGATGGGACAAAACGATCAAGGTCGTTCGTATCCGTCCGCGGCAGGCCAAACCTGTTCCTCCTTCACCTGTCGTGAGGGGACGCGCTCGTACGAACAGTGTTGGTAGTACTCTTACCACTGCCCTCTCAACGTCCCCCTCTCCTCCAACCTCTCCCGTGGAGGAAAGCTTTGGCACTCCCTCCCGGCCTTTCTCTGGTATGATATCCAGTACTCCTCCTCCTCCGTCTAGCGAATCACCCCACCGCCGCTCGCAGCGTCCCAACCCAACGGGCCCCCGGTTGGCTGCCGACGTGGTTCAGATCCTCCAACTTGATGCCGAAGGCGGGTGTTGTTCCCTGTGGCCTGGATCTTTTGATTCTGGCTCATATGAATGAGGACGATGCCGATGACGCAGCCTCCTCTAGTACCCCTCTAGTCCCATTCACCCGCATTCTCACTCGTCCAAGAGCAGTACGGCTCTTGAATCACCTTTGGAATTGCGCCTGATCAGCGCATCAGGCGAAGAACTCAATGCCGAACCTGTGCCCCTGCCTCCACACCCTCCCGGACGACGAAGGGGCGTAACAGCGGACTATGCTCTGGCTTGTCCGGGCGGAAGCTGTGCCGACTTGGACGTTGCTGCTGTGGCCGCCGCCTTGGCCCAAGCCGAGATGATTCTTTCCGTCTCGGTGCCGGAAGAAAGGGTGCACGTGTCGACGGAGTCCGACACGCCCGGGGCCGGAGAACAGGACGCGGATGATGAGGAAAAATCGGAACCGACACCTCGGACTGAGATGTCTTCCAATGGATCTCATCGTACTCCTGCTACCCCTCCCTCGACATCCGCCATTTCCGTCCGCGCTCCGCCCGATCTGCCCGCTGGAGTCGACGCCACGTTCTATATACTAACCCCCTTTGGTCTCACGGCCTCCCACCCTGCTACATGGCAGAACCGAGTCGATTATCTCTTGAGCCTCGATGCGTATGAGGCCGTGCTGGGCCAACTCGAGGCTCTTGGGAGGAAGTACGCGGCAGCCTTGGGCTACCGGTGGGCCGAAATTGGGATGATGTACCTGTACCAGCTGGTCCGATCGGGAACACATCAGGGGACGACGAAGATCCCCCCTGGGTCGGCACCGACGTCCCCTCATTGATGGCCCAGAGCGTGCCGCAGCCCAGGCGCCCACCACACTTGCTCGCGACGAGGACACATGGGAAGCCTTCGTGTTTGGACTGGCAGAGCGGGCAGGAAAGTGGGCCATTCGTCATCACCATACGGATGTGGGTAGTGTGCCTCCTTCTGTTCGTGCTCTTGCCCCACATGCTGGATACCTCTCCTCTCGTTCACCAGGTACCAACCCTTATGTTGCCGCGCTTACCGCATTGCCGCCCCACCTTCCAACTACCGACCCTCAACTTTGTCCGCCGGTCTACACTCTTCTTCTTGCTCACCTTATCGTCTTCGCGCCCTCTGCGCTGAGGGAGGTGGTGGACACCTGGTCTCCGTCCTTGTACGATGTGGAGGGGGTGGTGGCCGCGCTACGGGAGCAACGATCGCTTCTGCTTGCCACGCCACACACTGTGGGCAGTCGATCTGATCCCAAACCCACGAACTGGGATCACCTCACCTTCTCTCTCGCGCGGGTGTACATGCGCACAGGTAGACCCGGTACCGCTCTGCCTCTTTTACTCTCCGTGCGTTGGCCCGGCGTGTTCCGCCTGATTGCCGAGCATGGGTTGTTCAGTGCGGTCCAGGACTTGGCTGGCGAACTGGTCCTTTTCGACCGAGACGTGCATCAGCCGCCTCCCTTACCTTGTCCTGACGACCAACCTCCCCGGTGGGAACGCCCACACCCGCAGCCGAGATGAAAATTACGACCCAGGGAAAGGAAACTCCTGAGGAGCGGGGGAGTTTGGTGCTTCGATCGCACTTTTGGTACAGCATGCGCTTTCCATCACCCCAGGCAGGGTTGTGCCACAACTCGCAGGACTTGGGACTAAATTTGAGCAGGGCCAAGCGGCTGTATCATCGGATGAAGAGGTGGCAACGGCAGAGGGACGGACTGTACCTCTACCTCTACTTGTCGGCATTGCTACGTGCCGTGTCGGCTCAACCTGTGGTTGTGGTGGACGAAGAGGCCGCAGCGTTGAGCCCGGCCTTGATCGCTCCCTATGCTGACCAGCTCGTTCAGCTGGCTGCACGGTTCGATCGTGAAACCCTCATGGTCGTCCTTCGTTCTTTGGCAGAAGAGTATGATATCCAGAAAGTACGTCCCTCTTTCCTCATTCCAGTGCTGAGACTGACCGCTCTGTAGGCATATCAGGTCTGTCTTGCCCGCGATTATGTACCTGAGATGGTGCTCCTCCTTGGTCGGGTAGGGGATTCGAAGCGTGCGCTTGACCTGATCTTGACGCGACTGGGCGACGTACATCGTGCCCTAACATTTGTCCAAGAACAAAACGACCCAGAATTGTGGGAGGACCTGTTCAAGTACGCCGAGACGCGGCCTGCGTTCATCACGGCGATTCTTACATATGGGGGGGACAGTCTGGACGCTGCGCGGTTCATTGCGCGTTTGGCCGACGGCTTGGTTATTCCCGGTTTGCGCGATGCGCTCACCCGCCTCCTGACGGCCAAGCGGAGGCAGCTCGATCTCCTTGCGGGGTGCGCTGATGTGCTCGCGATGGAGACGGGGACCCAAGCTGCCGAACGACAACGTACGGTGGCAGCCGCTGTTGCCGGGCCGTTCACGGCCACCCGGGCTTGCAGTATCTGTGATACCCCTTTGTTCCTTCCCTCGAGCACGGGTCCTGCCACAGCGTATGCCGCCCACGTCAATGGTACCTCTTCTACTCCGAATGCTGTCTCGGGGGAAGAGCAGGATCCCGCCATTGTGTTTCTATGTCAGCATGCGTGCCATTTGCGCTGCTGTATTGGTGGTCCGCCTCGTCTCAAAGCCCGTTTGCCCTCCATGTTGGCACACGGGATGGTGGGTGCGCCCCATCCCAACGAGCTGGACCGGATCGAGACCTTACCGGCTCGGATGCAGCCGGGCACCCACGAGGCCGCCCAGCCCTTTCTCCGTGCTCTCCTTGCGGATGTAGGAGAGGACGAGGGGGAGACAATCGAGCCCCACCCACCTTGGTCCCACCTCCGCTTCCCACCACCTACTCCTTACCCCTTTTCTTTCGCAGCGGACCACAGACACGTGCTTCGTCTGCAAGATGCGCGGCACCAGCGCGCTCTCCGCACTGTCCTGGCCCAGCTCGACCCGCCCTTGCGGCCCGCTTGTCCCCTGTGCCGCGCCCGGCCGACGTCCAGCTGAAATGAACTTCATACACTCCTGTCCTCCCTTTCCCTCCCTTCCCTCTCCTTCCCTCTCCTTCCCTACTGAGCTTTATCTGTAGCTTTCCGTGCAGACGAGGCGGGATCGCTCGTCTCCATCTCGTAGATCGATTGGTACCGAGGGGAAGACCAGAGTGGATACAGACCATCGTAGCGTCATAGCAGGGGGCAGGGGGGGGAGTAAGTGACCCCCGCATCAGCTCGTTGCTCCTCCTTGGGCCTCAATCTTAGCCTGGGCATAGGCGACGAAATCGTCAATGACCGAAGGCCAAGCACCCATCTCATCGTGGTTGCTAAACTGGGCATTAATGTCGGCGGTGAACTCGAGGAAGAGGTGCCACGTGTCCTTGGACACAGCCCGACCTTTGGTCTTGGTCCGCAAAAACTCCACCCACAAACCGAGTTGGCTGGGAGAAAAGTGGCCTCCCCTACCCTCAAACGTAGGCGAATAGGGAAGGATCAGGTCCCAGAACGCAATCGCCGACTCCAAATCTAGATACGGGGTCAGGAAGAGAAAGAAGAGTTAGTTCAGCCACAGATTCGTCGCGAAGATGGAGGGGGGGGGAGGGGGAGGGGGAGGGGGGGGGGTAGCGTACCCAGGCTCTTCTGGCCCTCGGGACGGGCAAAGCTAAATGTGAAGTCGTAGACCTTGTTGTACAGCTTCTGGGAGGGGGAAGAAGAAGGGATAGGTTTCTTGCTCGGGTCAAGAGAGAGGATGGGTTTGGCCAGTGCGTTGGTCTCGAACGCCTGGCGTAGCGCGGGCAGGGCCTGTTTCTGGAGTGCCAACGTATCCGCCTCGTTGAGCGTGAGCCAGCCAGCGACAAATCCCTCTCGTGTAAACTTGCCCATCGAGGGGGCGCCGAGATAGTAGCACAGCGGCAGCACCAGCACATCGTCCAGGGCCAACGCCAAGTCGGCAAAGTACCGTTGAGTGCCCTCGATCGTGATTTCCCCCTCGGGATCGGCGTACCGGGCAAACAAGCGCTCCAGATTCGTCTGTGCTTCGCGGCGCCTCTTGCTGTTCCCGCTGGATGCACGCGCCATGGCCGCACTGTCTTGGTAGAACTCGCCAATGGCTGAGGGCAGGTCCCAGCCATGCCGCTTCAACAGTCGTTGCGCATCGGTCAGAGCCGCATTGGTCACATCCCGGAACTGCTGCAACAGGGATTCCTGCGTCGCCTTGGAGGGCGCCTGCGAGGTGGGTCAGCCACAGATGCTCATGCTCAGCCCTGGAGGTCAGGCGCCCGGCGCAGCAGAAGGATCGACCATTCTCCGCTCAACTGTAGATGGGTGGGGGGAAAGGTGGCAAGCAGGGCCAGGGGCCAGCCCGATCAGCTTCCCTTGAGGACGCCCGCCCAAGCCGCGCTCACGCGCTCACGGCCATCTACCAGTGCCCCCCTACTTATGTAACCGCAAGATGCATTAGGGTTGCGGCCTGATGCGGCTGTTTCGGGCTTGGAGGGCCGACGTTAAGGGGTATTAATTGGTTCCCGCACCCAGTCCAAGTCTGGTCTATTGCACGAGGAGAGGTGCGGGAGCGAACCTTCACCGCCGTGCGCTCCGTCTCCGACACCCACATCCCAACGAGCAGACTGTGCAGGAAGAGGACGAGTCGAAGCGTGGGACGAAGGCGATGCGTACTGACTACCGAGAGTGAAGCGAAGGGAAGACCTGGAGCATTTGGAGGAATATTCAGGAATGAAGGTGGGCCACACGTTGCCGGATCGGACACGACGGAAGCGACGTCAGTGTGCGGGGGGGGTGGTACATGAGAGATCTGCAACGCCTTTGGAATGCCGAGAGAAGGAGCTCTTCGACTGTTAGAACAAGCAGGATGCGACAAGAACGCCAAGTACCGCGGATCGAGGCACCAAGAGCCCTTCAGTCCCCCTTGGTGTTACGTGACGACACTACGAGGATAAGTACGCCACCAAGACGGCGAACAAGAGTTTCGCGACTGGAAAGAATTAAGTGATGAGGGTCTCATTGGAGATGGTTCACCGCTCAGATAACTCCAACGCTCATTCGCACCGGCTTGTGCGCTACATCCCGTTTGAAAAGGGATGGCGGACGCCAGAGAGGGTCCGATCTGCTCTGTGGCGGCTCCCCTGCTTTCCTAACGGGTTTGGGGCCAAAAATTGCAGCACATCACGCCGGATGAGCGTCATCAGGTCGGTCTAGGCGTTGTCCCAGCTTAAGAGCTCTGTCAATAATAATGACTGTGCAGTCTAGAGTATTTTACAGTCCCGGAGAGGTCGAGGTGATGCCGAGGTGAAAAAACCCCCTTCATCAACATCTCGTATTGCTAGCATGCCACCATGCTCATTCATGCCCCCCCCTCCCTATCCCTGGGGAAAGAATCGCGAGGAGATTGGATCTTGAGGTCCGTGGCATTCCATGTCCGTTGTGCGTGTTATTGTGAACTGAAAGAGAGCTTAAAAGTGATGCACACCACGGGAAACCATCAACTATTGGGAGTGATGGTTCCAGCGAACGCAACGAAAACATAGGAGGTACTACGAGACGTCTACTAATGATCCTCTTTGCGATGCGATGTCACTGGTGATTCATATGCAGGAATGGCTTGAAAACTAGAGAAGGACCAAGCAGAAGGAAAGAGTTGTGGTCTATGCAAAAAGAACTATATAGAAACCGATGTTCGCGACGTCATGAGGAGATGATTAGAACCCGCTCCCAGAGCGGGCAGTTGAAGGTAGGTAGTGATACAGTGGATGGCCAGCTGACCATAATTTTCAAGGGCAGCGCGTAACTATGCCAGGCCTAAAAGAGGAACGAGAGAAAACATAAACGGTAGGTGAGACCGTGAACAAGGGAACGACGGGCGTCCCCGCTTTCCAAACCTCAGTTGACCTCTTCAAGAGGTTGAGTGACTTGTGAATGAACCGTGGGAGCGCGATGCCGCTGAGGAGCAAAGCAGCTCCCAATACCCAGAGCAAGGAAACCAAGTAAAAGAGGAAATTAAGGGGGAGGCAACAATGTGCACACCTTCCAGCACCCGTATCGAGGCTCAAGAATGGAGAAGGACACCCTTAGTAGCGTCGAGGTGGGTCGCGTCGCAGGCTCGCAAAGGTCGAAACCACGTGACGGAAACCATTTGGCCGTTGTAGTGGAGGTGCAACTTTTGGTTGCACGTGAAGGGGCTGGCGGCCGACATGGCGACAACCATGTCGTTTCGGTGGGGGTTAGGACCACCGCAGGCGGGGGCGTCGAGCGAAGAGCCAGCGTACCAGGTGAGGGTGCCTCGGTGTAGTCTTTGAAGCTCTTCCACAACCTCGCGGCCATCGGGAATGGGGACGGCCGAAACGACAGCGGCAGCAGCAGCAACAGTAGCCAAGATGGTGGAGAACTGCATATTGATAAATAGTGAGAGGTTGTTGAGACGCGAGCGAAGAGAGAGGAAGCGCGGTGCGACTGGGTGAAGAGAACTGAGTGCTCGGAGGGGTGTGGCGAGGATGGGACGAGCAGGTGCCAAACAGGGTGGGTCTATATATACCTCAGATCATCCAGGGGCGCGCGGCCAACTATTTCTTCTTTGGGAGTGCCAGCCAGTGTTGATTTTTGTCGCGAAGAAAACAGGGCGCGAGGCTCGCAGAGTTTCCAGGGGATCTACGCAGCGGTTTCCGTACACAATGTCGATGCCCGCGGCGCAAGCAAATCACGTCCTCGCGAAGTGCCTCCAGGTGCCTCCCACTCCACTCTGTGTGAAGATGTGAAGAGGGGAAGTGTTAAACGTTTTAGTGGAACTGTTCACCTGTCCAGCAACTATCCGCTTCAAGAAAGATGGGGGCCCTCGGCATGAGTCAATCAGAAAAGGGGGGGGCTTATGTGCTCTGTCACGCGTGTCACGCGTCGTCATGCGTCGTCACATGCCCTAGTACCACTCGCCGGTTCGTTACCGCTTATGCAGCACCGGCTGCACGACCAGGACAAAGACTTGAACGTTGAACAAACAACAGCTTGTCCAACCCCCTCTTTGCGGATCATGCCGAGAGGAGGGCCGACAGGCCCATGGGAAGCAGCAGGCCTGTGGGGCAAAGAGCAGGCGGCAAGGACAGATGATCGATGGTCGATGGATGGTGGTGGATTTCCAGACTGTGGACTGAGTATAATGGGGCGTCGTTGCGTGCGACAGGCAGAGGCAGGCCAGAGGCAGCCTGGCGGAGAAAAAGGCATTCCCAGCACATCTGCTCGACAGCCGCAGCCGGGGGGCAGTGTGAAGGAAGGTTTCGCTTTCGGCCGCTTTTGAAATTTGAAGCAGTGGCAGGCCGCAGGAGGAGCAAAACCAAGTGTAGGGTTGGGTTCTGCGTGCCTGCAGATTCGCGTCACGCGCGTCACGCGTCACGTGCCCTAGTCACTAGAGTCACTCCACAAGGATTGCCCCAGCTGGAAAGGTGGGGGAGGCGGGGGAGGCGCGGGGCTGACAATGTCAGCCCGCCACAGGCACCAGCTAACTGCGTGCTGGATACTGACACTGACGTGGGCTGCGTGGCCGCTAACCTTGGCTGATGCGCTGACTAGCTAGTAGCCAGTGACTCGGCCGCGGCAAGGGCTGGCAGGGGGCGGCAGGCGCGGCCGGCTGCGGCGGCCGGCTGGTGGTGGTGCGGCAGGACAGGCCAGGCACGAGAACGTGGCTCACAGAGAGGATGCTGCCTCCTGGGCCAGACCATCAAGTGTTCCAATGTTCAGTAGGGTCTCACGCGCTGTGTCCTGTCGCGTGTCAACATGTCAACATGCCACGTTTAACACAGCGGGCTCACATGCTCACCGCGCCAGTATGCCCATGCCCGTGTGGCTTTCCGACATGTGACGAGAGTGCGATGCGGCGAGCGCGGCGTGACGAGTGCGACTCGATCCACTATCCATCCTGCATCCCCTACCGCTCGCACATGGCTCACCCACATTTGGGCCGTGGAGACTGCCTTCTGACAAATAGCTACTCGTTCTCGGTCAGTTGCGGCTGTTGAGAACTAGGGTTGTCGAAGTGGATGGCACATGGTAAACCACCCTGGCTGCTCGCACTCGCTGGTCTCAGCCCATCTGGGGGGCGAGTAGGCTACTTACCGTTACCGGCTACCGGTTCCCCCACCTCACATGCCACACCTCTTCCAGCAAGACCACAGCCCCCCCTCTCATCGATCATCGTGCATCGACCTCATTCTGATTTGCGACCCACCAGCCCCAGTTCCCTACCCTTTTTCCTGCAGTTGAAACGTGGAACGCCCAAAGTGCCCGCCTCGAACTTTGTACGGTTGTCACAGCTTTCCACGTGGCAGCCCCAACAGGCTCTCTTCTGGCTGGCATCTGCATCGCCTAAGCACACATGCTGAGACGAACCCGAATCGGCCTGGGCCTTCGGGTACACACGCTTCTCAGCGCCTGAATCCTTCTACTATAGCGGCCTCAGGGCCTTAGGCCTCAGGCTGAGGCCTGAGCCTGACCCCATAGTCACTGTTTGTCCACATGAACATCCTCGATCCACACCATCGATCGTCTGCGAACCAGCGATCCTTTGTGGCCGTCGCATATATACGCGTCATATAATCTCCAGCCGGTCACCTTGTCGCCAATACAGAGCCCGTGGGCAGTATTGGGTGCCTGAGAGTCTGATCCTGTACACAGAGGGGGGTCAGCGCTCACTGTCAATCCAGTTGAAGGATCGTCCATCGTGTTTTGGACATGTTGGGCGTGTTTCGATCTCTCCGGACCGGCCGGATCGTCGTCCGTTGCTGGGCCTGTAGTGAACCTTATATCGATCGCCTTCTGTGGCCGGTCCAAACTGGTATTCTGGGTAGATCTTATAGATACCGGGCACCCCTTGACACCCTCATTCATGAGATCTGTGCGACCTGAGATAAATGCGGGCGCATGCCATGCTTGAGATTCTTCTGAGAGGGGCCCACTATGAACGGGGTGGCCGATGGAACCAGCTTGCGTGAAGCTTGGGGGTTGAGACTTGAGCCCGAATTGAAGTAGATGGCAAAACAACGGCAGTTCTTTGACTCGGATATTAGCAGAACAGGCGACTATACTAAGGTGTAATAGACAGAGTATACATATAGAAAAGGAAGGCCAAAAAGAGGCATCATGAATCGTTGAAGAGGGGTGGACAATAGAGAAACGCTGTATAGTCTGTGAGAAAAGGACAAAACAGGGGGGGTACACGAAGTTTAAGGAAGAGATGAGCCAGACTATAAAGGGGGGTCCACTGAAGCGCAGAGGGCTAAGTGCTCAGAAGAGCGCCATACGTATACCATTCATGGCATGTATAGGGTATGTGCGAGAGCCTAGAATTAATTATAGGGAGAACGAATGGTCGTTTCGGCCATCCTCTGTTATTTCCCACACATCCATCGCACTCTACATCATCGATCCGCCCATGCGATATCCACCCCACCCTAAAGATCGCCGACGGGTTAGGTGGCTGCAGTACCAAACACATGAGGATCATTTTGGGTTGCACCATGGACCAAGACCGAACGGTGGAACCGTTTGCAGCACACACCCAACAGGACGGGGAAGAAATGATACTGATTGCAAAATGGAGGTAGAAGAAAAGAGAAGCGGGATCGAGACTGAGTCGAACAAAGAAAAGCAACATGGAGACAAACAGGAATGACAAACACGGAACAAAAAGATTGACTGGCTAATGAGTGTGGTGATATAGGATACGCCCAACAGAGACATGTGAATTTCGGCGTCACCACATATTGGCCCAAATTACTGCGCACATCACCCTTATCTTTTCGTCCATCGAACTTGCCGTACGGTTCAGCAAGGAGGGCACAGGAAGCCAAACGAACTGGCGTAGGGGGAAGTAAAGGGGTTGAGTCTCCACTAGCTTCGGCCCTGCCTTCAGTTTTGCTAGGAGCTTCCGACCCAGCACATCTGTTTGCCCATTACCTGGCCCTTTCACAGTAGGATTACCTTCCGCCTCCCCCTACCAACTTTCACGGCAGAATGACGGAGGAGCGACATCGATACTTGATCCAATATGGAACCAAGACCGAGATTTCACACGAACCCATCACCGAATCTCGAGCCCTGATCCCCGACCAACGAGTTAGGTTCTACGGGGGTGTGGGCCCCGGACGTGATGGAACTCTTGCGGCCCCTGCCAGTCTTTAGGGGGAACAGAAAGGACGCCAAGAAAGTTAGGGTAGTTGCCCACGGAGCTGGAATGGCCCGATCACACCTGGGGTGGCCTGTGGAACGAGTCGGTGCTCTATGTCCGTCGGTAAAAGTGGAGGGGCACGAGTCTGACCCTGCCTTCTCGGTCGAGCATTGTTCCTGCAGAACCACTGACGAAGAAGGAAAGCGTAGACCAAATTTAGTGGGATCGCAAGGGATGCAGTAATGAGATGTGTCCCCCGATCCCCCTAGTCGCGGAGATGGTGGACTAGTAGGCGGGAGTCGGAGAAGCGGTGATGACAGTGACAGGATGGTCTGCCGAGCTAAGAATAAAGTTGCCATGCAAAAGAGACGTGCTCTTGTCAAGGAGGCCACTTGGACGTTCGGGGCCTATAAGCGAGCTGGTGAGGTTTAAACTATGCACGTTTAGTTTGCTGGAGATTATATGGGCTGGACGAGGGAACCAACATGAAGGGTGAGGCCTCTTGCTGAGTTCATCGAGTTGGGAAGACAAGAACAGAGCACCCTCTATGTGCCAGGGGACGGCGACCCGACGATGTGGTGTCTCGTCGTCGTCATCATCGCCGTCCTCACCACGGGGCAGATGGGCATTCATCCTGTGCAGAAAGAGGACAGGCGGGAGGGGCTGGAGCAGAAGGCGGGGGGGAGCAGAATTGTGGAGATTGCTGCCGGGGGCCGCCTGGGCCGCCTCGTCCGGTTCCGCCTTGGCCGGGGTTCCGCCCAGGAACAGCCGTGGGCTGCGAGTGCGGGGGGCCAGCGGCTATCGACTATCAGCGATTAGCGCTGCAGCCGCGTCGCAGCAGAGCCTAAGCACTTCGTACTTCGTACTCCCACGCCCCGCCTGCGCTGGCGCACTGCGCGGATGCGTGAGGGCGCCCACGCGTGACGCTGTCCCCCCGCTACGTACCCACGCCCCAGCCACCCGCCACGGCGCCAGTGCTGCTCCCCCGCCGGCCCGCTGGCGGCATCTGAGACGGCTATCGACAGCGTCAAGTCCGCTTTTTTCTCCCACCGCCCCCGCCTGCTCGCCAGTCTGTAACCCCCCCCTCCCCGCCGGTGACGGCGTCCGTTGAGCCGCTGCTGCTCCTCCCCTGCTCCCCTCGCTCTCCGCCATGGCGCCCACCCGCCGCGCATACGACGAGTACGTCCCCTGGACTGCCGAGGAGGACGAGCAGCTGCGGCAGCTCGTCGCCCGCTTCGGCAGTGCGCGGGACAAGTGTTCTCGCTGGAGCGAACACCTGCCCGGCCGCACCGCCAAAAACTGTCGCAAGCGCTGGTTTTACAGCCTCGACCCCAGCATCAAAAAGTCCACCCGTGGACCCCGCCGAGGACAGCCGTCTGCGCGAGCTTGTCGCCCTCTATGGCCAAACCTGGTGCCGCATCGCTCGTGACATGGAGGGCCGCACCGACGACCAGTGCGCCGCTCGGTACGTCAATGTGCTTACTGTCACCGACCGGCCGTGGAGCAGCGAGGAGGATGAGCGTCTGCTGGCGCTTCAAGCCGAACTGGGCAACAAGTGGAGACAGATTGCAGATAGCTTCGAGGGCCGGTCACCTCTTTCGTGCCGGAACCGTTGTCGCAAGTTTCTCCGCGCTTCCACCAAGTCGAGTGTGGCACCAAAACGGGTAAAACCGTCAAGCAAGCGTTCTTCGTCTGGTTCAAGTACTGCCAGCGTGCCCGCCATCCAGCTCACTCTTCTCCCGAGATGGGAGCAAGCTCTTCTTCGGCTTCCGCATCGCCCGCCAGCCCCACTGCCACCTCCCTTTCTCCACTAGCAGGCCGAGCGTGCCACCTGCTTCGGTGCCCCCACCCGCCATCCCGGCTCCGCCTTACCCCACTCAGCACGGAACCAGCGAACCACCTTTCTCCCACCTGGGCTTCCCCGTTCCGCTCCCCCTCCACCACAACCGCCACAACCACCACAGCCATCACCCGCCCCTTCGCAACCAGGGCAAAGGTCCAACCCGACCCAACCCAACCTCTGGCCGTTTCCCTTTGGTTCGCTGGGCCTGCCCCCCTCCCACTCTGGGACGCAGCTTTCGGCACAGGCACATGCTCCCTCGCCCCCTCTCCCTCAAAACGGGGATACCATGATTTCCCTCCTAGCCGGCCAGGCCGCGGCGGCCCAGCGCACGCTGGGGGGGACACCGGCATCGGTTGGGATGAATCCGTCCCCGCCCGATGCAGGGGCGTTGATGTCCTTGCTGCATTCGCTGGCGTCCGCTCCCCCCGGAGGTATCAACCCAGTGGCGACCGTGGCAAGCTTGGGCCCCCTTGGCGCGCCGGCGCCCCATGGGCTCCCCCCTGCCCCCGCCGCGGCCCCTTCGATGGCGCACCCACTAGGATTGGACTTGTTTGCGCCTGTGCAGCAACAAGGGTGGACCAACGGGCTGCAAGCCCTTCTTACTCCCAACGCGCAAGCCCCTGCTAGTGCCAGTGCCCAAGACCCCAACGCACTCACCTTGCTCACCTTGCTTGGAATGGCAAACCAAGGAGCGCAGCAAGGCGTGCCTGCGGTGCCGCCTGCTGATCAAAGTGGCTCTTCGCACCGGGGAGGGCCTGCGGGAGGAGACGATGGTCAACGCTGGTCCTTGTTACAGCAGCAGTTGGGACACTTGCTTCCCGATCCGGCTTTGGCACAGGTGGCATTGGCGTTGGTGCGTCAGTTGGCTGGGATCCCATGACACTTGAGAAGGGAGATGTTGGGCGAAGGACCCCCGCCCCCCCCCTCCTCCCTCCAGCTTTCTAAAAGAAAGGCACTCACATAGCCTCGAACCCGATTTCCATTTTCCCTCTTGTACGATCCCCGCCCGCCGCCGCAATGCATCCCACAATCTTGAAGATGCTAATTGTTGTAAAATGATCTTGAAGGTGCCTCTTGGTGCAAGGCGGAGGACATGGTGGTGATGGTGGTGGTGGTGGTGGTGATAGGGCAAGAGAAAGCAGAAGCGCTGTCGGGTGAGCTGAGGCGGCGCACTGTATGTCAAGTCCGGTGTACCGCTTGGCGCTTCTCAGATCTCAGCCCAGGCCCCACAGCCTGAGCGCCCTTGACTTTTCGCCCTGCCAACATCCCAATTCGCCGCCGTGTCAATTTGGCTCCTAATTTTTTCCGGGCGCGAGCGCACACTGTCGGCATTCCCGCCGTACTGGCCGGTACAGAACGGATTGCGCGGGGAGCCTGCGCGCCCCGCTTACGCGCTCACGCGCTCAATCGCCTGACACTGGCGTGGGCGCACTGCTGAGATCTTGGGGCCTGCCTCTCAAGCTCAACAGCCTCAAGCTCCTGAAGTTGCTCGAAAAGTGGCCGCGAAGCACAGCCCCTCTGACCTCAGGGCCTCACTACGGTGGTACGCCGTGGCGCGTGGGGTTGGAGGTTCGGCCGACTGTGTCCTTACAGCTTTGCGCAGCTATTCCAGCTTCACGCTTTAAGCTGCCTCTACTACGTACCTATACGCTTCCCCATTCCTTGTGTGTGCGTGCAGCTTGAAGGCTGTTTCGAGCCACACAACCGCGTAGGTTGGAATACCCCGCGCCATACCTTCGCTGATGGTACACGGCTGAGGCCATCGATCATCATCGATCAATATATCAATGGGCGCCCGGACCTGAAGCTTGAAGCACGGTTGGTTAGGCCTTAGGCCTTAGGAGAGACGACGAGCATCACGGGGTTATCGGCTAGTTATACGCGTTACGGGTTACCTGTCACACAGGTCTGCTCAGTACTGGCGCAGAGGCGATCTCTGGGACAGCTGTGCCCAGAGGCCAGACGCAAGCGTTATCCCCGTTATCGTATAAGAAGGAGACGAGGAAACAGGAGCTGTTCACATGCACTTTTAGTCTGCCTGTCTGGCCCTCACTGGATCCTCCCAGCCGTGGGAAGTGCGCACCATTCCAGATATTCCGAACCGCCGGTAACAAGTCCCGAGTTGGGTATGGAGGTGTGTCCTAGTAGGACATGTGCGCTTGGTCTGGCCAGTTGATCTATTTCGATCACAACACTCCAGCTTTAGGATGCGGAGTTGGCCGGCCCGATGTCAGACGGACCTTTCAGACGACAGGCAGCATCTGAGGATTGCCCTGTTGATATATGCAGTACTGTACACAGGCCCGCCGGTGTTGTCCTCTCCGTTGTATGGGGGGGTAGAGGAGGAAACACCAATCCCAAACAGGTAGAGAGGGCAAGAATCAACGACATATCATGATTTGAACTGGCGGGAGTACAGTATGGAGGGCAGCTAGAAGGAAAGGAAGGACGGATCTGTGCCGTAAAGGAATGCGAAAAAGGAACGAGAGAACAAATAAGAACAGCAAGCATCATAGTCCAGGGCAAAGTATACACATGTCACTGTAACTCCTTTGGCCATGCCCAGCGGGGCCGGGCCTGGCCTTGTGCCGGGTTGAAGCGTGGATTGAGCGCCACATGTGCGTCCGGCTGCGGGGGTGCACGTGGGAGGCCCAATGGGATCCAAAGGGTGTACCATGGCCCCACCACAGGCCGGGCATTGGCCCACCATACTCTGGGGCCTCGAGGACGAGCATGGCCAATGGGAGCGGCGGCCTTGCCAATTGGCGCAACGGCCGAGGCAAGTGAGGGCGTTAAGGTGGCTGGCACGCTGGGATCCACCCACCAAGCATTACCCACCGTACTGGACTCGCCCCATTCCCATGCCCAGGCGGTACGGAGCTGCTTGATCTCCCTCCGGGCCCATGCCCGGGCTAGGCAGCCCCCTCGTACTTTCCTCCACCACAAGGGGGAGGAGCGCAAGGCGAGTGCCTGTTGAAGCGCCAGCTCGGCTCCGGGAGCTACTGCCGCCCAAGCCTCCAACTTGGTCTGGTCCGACCAACTGGCAGGGCTGTCCTCCACCCCAGCTGGTTGGTCCCATCCTACTACATTTTCCGGCCGCCGAGGAGGAAGCGGCAAGGCACCGTCGATAGCGGTTTTCTGGATGGCACGACGCACCACACCGGCAGCACCAGTAGGTCCAAGGTAGATTTTGATCCGAACCGCCGAATCCTTCTTACGCTGGGTCATGCGCATCTGCTCCATCGTTGTCATGCCATGGGTGAGAAGGTAAGTGTGCATACAGGCCAAGATCGAGGTGAAGGTGAGAAACCAGAACGACAAGGGAAGTAGGCTAATCACCAAGCCATCGAGTCGGATCTTGGCTAAAGACCAGATGGCCGACCCCAACACCAAAGCCTCCAACGTCGAGGTCCAGATGAGAAACGTCCAGAACAGGCGGTGATTGCCCTGGCCTACGCAATTGTTGATCCATATGCAATGGTGATCCATACGCTCCACGCATCGTCCGCACCGACGACAATGATGGGCTCGTGCTGGCCGAGCAGCGTTGCATGTACCGCACCACAACTCATCCTCAGACAAGGGCCAGTTGCCCACAACTGCCGCTGGGCGAGGAGAGGTGCATCAGGACGAGCATCATCCATGGGGATCACCACATTTCCCATGGAGGGCGCCACAGGCTCATCGAGAGGGCCGACGCATTAAAATCGGAAGGGAGACGGACAAAGTCCGGATTGGGGATGGGACTGTCTCCCGGGGAGGGCGGAGCAGCGTCCGAAGGGGGTGAGCCTATGGCCAGAGCTTGGTGGAGAGAGAGGGGGTCGTGCGTTGAAGACAATTGTTCGGAATCGCTTTCTGCTTGAGCGTTGTCTTCCAAGGCCAAATCGAGAGACCAACGCGTACTGCGATCACTGCGGACCGATGGCGCCATGGGCCTCAGAGACGTGTTGTCTTGGGACCTTTGCTGCAACCATTCGTTACTTTGATCAGAGGAAGAAGATAAGTGGTCTGGCTTGGCACTTTGGTGAGGTGCCTCACGTGTGTCGAAGCTGGACTTGCCCCAGTCGTGGGCCATGAGGTGGGATGCATCGGCCGAGGAGCAGGGGTGAAGGTGAGACTGGGCCAAGGAGGAGGGAAGTGGAGACCCAGGGATGGTTTTGTTCATGGTACCCTCTGGCGAATCATCGCCTAGAGTGACGGAGCGGTGACAGGAGGCCGAGGGGGCCGAACAACGGTGAATGAAGCGGTAGGTGGCGTCGCTGGGGGTTCCGTTGTGCCCTTCTCGTCGGCGTGGAGCGAAGGTAGGGGCGTGTACCTTGGACCAGGGCTCGGAGAAGCAGGGATGCATAAGATAGGACGGTGGGGACCCAAGTGAGGTGGAAGAGGACAAGGAGAACGATGCCGGCTGCGCGGTGGCGCTTACAGGTAACGTGCCCGTGGGTGATAAGCAGGTCATCCGTCCCAGGCAGACGCGGGTGATGATAGCAGTGAGGCGCGCGGGGGTGGAGAAGCGGGTAGGCAAGACGGGCGACAAAGATGGCATACACCCACATATAAGCGATGGCTACGATGACGGGGATGAGACGGCCAACGAGAGCAGCGCGGCGCTCGCGCAGGGCAGCGCGCTTGGCATTTGCGTCAGTCTCGGTTTGGGGTCGATTGCAGCACCAGGAGAGGGGACAGCGGGAGCGCTGACGTGCTCTTGCACACCGACACAGCCCATGGTGGTGGCAGCACTTGGCGATTGGTGGTGGCAGCCTGGGCGGGTGCCAGACGCTGATGTGCGCTCAAGGAGGAGAGGAAGGAGGAGGGGTGGTGGTGGTGATCGATGATCGATCGCCGAGGCCTGCGGCGGGTGTGAGCAAGCGGGGTGTGGCGGCGGAGTTTGCGCCTCACCGTTTCCGCTGGGGCGACGGCCACGGGGCAGACACTGTCGCAGTGCAAACTGGGCCGTCGGTGCTCCACCACTAACTAGCACAACCACAATGCCGCCTCCCGATACCCCAGATCCATTTGGTACGCCGTTTCCCTCGCTCGCCTGCCCTCGACCCGATCTGACTCGCCCGCCTCATCCGCAGACCCCGAGCGCTTTCTCCAGCCCGACTTCTCTGCCCAGGCCTACACCCAACGCCTGCTCGACCAGCTTGCCTCTGGCGATGCCGAGCGCGAAGAAAGCGCCATGTCGCTCGCGCTCACCCGGCTCAGCCTCATGCTCGACCATCTCTCCACTGCACTGCGCGAGGAGGTGACGGAGCACTACGCCTTGCTCATCTCTGAAGCTGAGAAGACCACTCGGACCGAGCAGCATCTCACCAGCTCGTCGACATGGTTGTCTCGTTGCAGGCGAGTGTGAAGGAAATGAAGGCCAACGTGCGCGACGATTACCAGTTGCTCAAGACGCTTGACCAACGTATCCCCAACTCCAACTTGCTGCTGACACATTGAGGCGGGCCATCTCTTTCCTCCTCCTTTGCCGTCGGTTGGAGATCCAGCTGGCAGCAGCGTTCCCTCCCTCAGAAAAGAGCTCTGCCTCACTTCCCACAGCTGCCTTGACTATCAGAGCATTGGTACGTCCCTATCCTCCTTCACACCCCCTCACTACCAACTTCTAACCCTGGAACCAAGACGCGTTTTGGCTGAGGAGAAAACGGCAGCCGTGCCCATCACCAAACTAGACTTGATTGCAAATCAACTGCCCGGTATTGAGGAAGCTCGGACGCGTCTAACGAGTCGGATGGAAGACTTGGTGTCACAGGGCTCCAAGATCTTTCCCCGTCGATTCTCAACGACTCGCTACAGACAGCTTTGCATTTGGGCATGCTCTCCTCGCTCGTTGGACCTTCTGGCCGACCTGACGGAGGTGATCCGGACCCGGGTCAAAGCCGCCTTTGACCTCACCTTGCTTCAACGCGAATTCGGCCTGAATCGGTGGGGAAAAAGTATGCGCAGTACATGCGACGAGAGGAGGACCCAGAGCCGATTTGGAAGCGAATCGAGGTTCTGTTGCTGCACGATATGGTGACGGTCTGCAAAAAGGTCTCGATTTTGGAAAAGGTACTTCGATTCAAGCAGCAAGGTTCCCAGACCCTCTTGGACGATGTACTGCTCACTCTTGGCGATCGACCCAGCCTGATCTTTTGGAAGACCATGGCTGAAGCCTTCACTGCCCATTCTGAGTTGGCCATGGAGGAGGTCCCCCCTTCCGGCGTCTACTGGAGAGCACTTTCTGCGTCTGCTGCAAATATTCCATGAATTCTTTGATCGGGTGGCTCTCTATGCTGATACGACCTACACCTATGCCCGACAATCGTATGCACACCCTCCATCCCCCCCCCTTCACCTCACCTTTTACTGACCCTCTCCCATTTCCAGGCCAGAAGCCTCGATGATCATGCTGCGTCTCAAGCCGCTGTCAGGCGTACCTAGCCCGCATTCGCCAGCGGCTTATCCGGCTGAAGAGGTAGCCGCTCAGGGACGAGAGGGGCGAGCGTTCACGTTGCGTGTGCTACAGGAACTTGATGTCGCCTGCTGACGCTCTCCTGCTCCGGGGCCTGGCCGATCTACTTCCGCAAATTCTCTTAAAGTATGGGAAGACATTGCCCGCCTCTCTCCGATGGGGCCGACGCGGCCGCCTCTCTTTGGGGTAGCATCTCTGTGCTCAAGGACAAGAAACCACTTCTTCTCTGCCACTTAGGGTGTGTGGAAGTAAGTCTACCTCCGCTGGAGCAGATTCTGGATCAATCCTTCCTCACGCCCCTGCTCCAAGAATGGATGGAGGCTGTGCAACTGCCTATCTCGCATATGGAGTACTCCCCTTCCACCCGCTCTTCCCACTCAATCAGTCCCTACATGGAAGACCTACGGGACAAAGTGGACCAGATCCTCACCCTGCTCCCACGGTACCACCTCGGTACCCGTGCCGAC
Source organism: Moniliella sp. 'wahieum' (assembly GCA_003971905.1). Taxonomy (NCBI): domain Eukaryota; kingdom Fungi; phylum Basidiomycota; class Moniliellomycetes; order Moniliellales; family Moniliellaceae; genus Moniliella; species Moniliella sp. 'wahieum'. Next base: position 226,677 of record RSEE01000051.1, on the reverse strand, counting down.
GACTTGTACGTTTCTCTCCTCCTCTTCCTCTCTTCCTCCCTTGCGGTTCAAAGAGGCAGTACGCTGACGTGAGGCTCGAAGGACTACCTTGCTGGTCAATCACCTGGTCGCGGCATTTGTGGAACAAGTACGGTTCGTCTGTGTTCCTCCGTCCGAGTTTTCCGGCAGCCCGCGTTTGCGCGCCGATTGGGACGAGGTGGTGCGCTTGCGTCTCAACTTGCGCCCCAACGACTAGAAGCGTGGCGGCCTATCCTGATCTTCTCAAATTACAGAACGAGTTGCAGTTGCTGTAACAATGATGCATTAGGAACCATGCTGCATATGCCCTCGAGTTCTCCTTTAGCTTTAGACCAGTTCGTAGTTCCGCTTGGCGGGCGGCGGCAGCTCGACTCGGACCGCATGGGGGACACAGTCCTCCCGCCCCCACACGCAAAACGAAGGGGAGCTAGCGGCGTGCAGACTGGCCCAGACCGCACCGGCATTGCACGTGTTAAGGGCTTGGAAGAGGGCATGAGCGGCGCGCTGCAGGGCCGGATCCTGCCTCGCGGCCAACGCATGGAGAAAAGCAGGGTGCACACACAATGCCCAGGTCACGCCAGCGTCCATACGGGCCCCTACTGCCGTGCACACCCGAGCAAGACATTCGAGCAGCGCGAGCAACAGCGTCCTTCGCCGGCCCCGGGCATGGGGGTCGAACGCACTCAGTTCGGTCCGGTTCGAGGGGGCGGTAGGAGCAAGTTTGTTGACGATCAGTTCCAGTCGGGGCCAGGCTTCGGTGGCAAACCGACTGGCAAGGAAGTCGGGGCCAACTCGGCCCAGGCACCCAACGTGCCCAGCGCCTGTAGCAGCACGTCTCCCTCCTCTTTGAGGCGGAGAAGGAGGTAGGGCCAAGCGCGAGCAAGCAGGGGCAGAGCGCTTTCCCACTGCCCCATGCGCACAGACTCTGTGCGCCTGCCATGAGCAGTCGCAGGGCCTGACCACGCAGCGTGGGTGTGGGGTGGCCCAGGAGACCGATCGCGCGTTCGAAGATGGACTCAACAATTTCCCGCAGTCGTTCTTTGGAAGGGTCCTTCTCCACCGCCGTTCTTTCTCAGGCTGCGTAACCATCCCCTCGGCTCTTCCTCGGGCGGGGAAGGCGCAACATGTCCTGTAACAGCTTGGCGATCTCAGCTAGATGCTCCTCTCGTGTCTTAATGGGGCGGAGCGTGCGTTGGCCAGGCTCTGTCGGCACAGGCCCCTCGATTGGTGTTGTTGCCAACACCTCCACCACCCCGGCCAAGACAGCAATGCCGGCAACGTAGGTAGGGTACCCCTGGAAGTTGTCCAGCCCATCCAACAGGTCGTCAACGGCATCATGGATGTGCACCACCACTTCTGCTCCGAGCATCCGCACCAGTTCCACCAAGACCAGCGGGCCTGCCTCGGCGGCCGCCGTCACAAGAGCGGCAGGATCCTGCGCAGGTCCTGCTCCTGCCAGAGGAGAAGGGATGACCCCGCTCCGTACGGCACTGACGGCACGGGAAATAATGTAGTCGGCATTGTCGAGAACCAGCATGCGCAGTGAGGGGTAGCCTGTATGGTAGGCGATGGTCTTGAGAGCGTCACTGGCAGCGTCCCGCGTGTCCGGGTGAGAGGAGGCAAGACCACGGACAACATGGTACGCCACATCCATCAAGGTGCCCGTATACTCTTCGCCGGCCAGACGCGCCGCATGGGCAAACACGTTGGCACCATCACCAGCGTCTCCCCCGCGTGCGTTGGCTGCGGATCAGTAGGCTTGGAGGAGGGAAGCAGTGCGGCGCGGACATTTGCACATTTAGGATCGATTCGGACGCTAGCGTATCTACACCGGTAACGTCCCCCTTCAATGCGGGCGCACGCAGATGTTCCACCTTGTCTCGGTGGGCGCGCGGGGGAGGAGCGCGTGGGAATTGATCGGCGCAGCGCCTGCCCCAACTGCGAATCGGGATCGTGCAGGTAGGCAGGGTCGACAGGATCCATCAAGGCCGAAACCAAGATGGTTGTTTGCCCGGCCAGTTTGCGAGCGAGCTTGCGTACCAGTTTGGGCTTTTGCTCGCCCATGGGGGAGAGGAGGACATCCGTCACGCCCGCCAGGATGCGTTCGGCCACAAACAACAATAGGTCCCTCCCAACACGATCGGTCTCGCTTGCACGGATAAGACCTGTGATCAGCCGCAGCGGGCCCGCTTTCTTTCGTACTGGGGTAAGCGCCACTGCGCCCAGTGCTCGACCAAGCGCATAAAACATCCCCCCCAATGGAGAGGGTGTTTCGAGCACAAGCTCAGGCACTATACCTCGCTGAACATGGGCGTTCATTTGCACAAGGGTGCCGAGCAAGGGCGGAAGCCAGTCTCCTCCCGCCAAGGCAACGAGGATTGGCGTTTCGAGCAGGATGCCCTGTTCAATGAGGTGGAATATGCTCCGGACTCGTCTGGTAATCGGGGCAACGTCGTGTTTCCCTCGCACCCTGTCAGGGAGCGCTTGGAGCGCCTCCTGTAGCTCCAAGGCAAGGGATGTCTTGACATGAGGCTGGGACAGAAGCCGCCCTAGGGCACGCTGGGCTGTGGAGGAAACGATGGCAATACTCTCAGGGGAGGCAAGATCAATAAGCGACCGTACCAACGCCTTAATGCTTGTTGGCACCAGAGGTGGTGGGGTAGGATCTTCTGCTTGGTCCGCTAGGACAAGCACGGAAGAACACAACTCCAATAGAGCCCACGCGAGACGGACCATTGCTAGCTGCGGTCCGGCTGAAGGGTAGGTTCGAACGGCAAGGATCTGGACCACATGGCGGATCGAACGGAGAGTTTCCGCATCTGGTTTGGGGGCACTCGTATCATTCAATGCGTGAACGAGGAGATTGCGCAGTAAGTCCAAGGCCAGCGCCCCACCTTGGTTGGCGACAAGGAGTTGGGTCAGACGGGAGACCGTTTGAGGCAGGATGCCACCCCGCAGTTCCCCTTTCTCGAGGTAACCATCCAGGTTCTCCCTCCACTTTTGTGCCAAGGGCTGTGAGATGAGACCCAAAGAGAGGGGCAGGTAGGGTGAGGGCAGGGCCTGGGTCCACTCCAGCCCCATAGGGACCAAGCAAGGCTCGTAGCACGTCATCCTCCACCACTTGGAGCGGATCAGGTGCAATCCACGTGCAGGCACATGCTCTCAAAAGACGTAATGCAGCTACCTGAAGCCCCGCTTCAGGTGTTTTGTTCGGCACAATCAACAGGCAACAGACCGAGACAACCCGTCGCAGGGGCAAGTACATCTCCGTCTTGGGATCTGAAGCTCGCTCACTCAACTCGGGGGGTGGGTACACTTGGCGCACCTTGCCCACCTGTGGAATTTCGAGCGAATCGAGGGTCGGGACTTGGTCTTCTTCGGTAGGTTGAGCACGCGGCCGTAACAGAGAGAAGGAAATTGCAAATAGCAGTGAGTGGGGCAGCAGGTGGGGTTGATTGTTGCACCACCCTCTCAAGGAACATGACACCCATCTGAAAAAAGAGTTCGAATGCACTCTTCCTCCCACTTGCTTGTATCGGGGGACGAAAGGAGGGCCACCAATTCGGCCAAGCCAAGTCAAGCATTGGAAGGTGGCCTCCACGCCAGAGTCGCTAAGGGCCAATCCTGAACCCCTCTCCTTCTTTTCTTCCTGCTTAGGCGTAGACTCGGATTGAGTGGTGGGGGGAGGAAGGGCGTTGGCCAGAACAGGACTGAGAGCTTGATAGATCATATCCAACAGGCGGGGATCCATCTTCTCGTCGTTTTCAAAGGCAAGGGAGGCATAGCTGCTCCCTTGCTCCAGATCACGGCGCGGAGTAGCACGAATGCGTTCGAGTTCAGAGCGGAGAAGATGGAGAGAGTAACGAGAGCTTTGGAATCGGGACGAGTACTGTCGCGGACAACAGCGCCACATGCCTTTGTTACTTTTTCCATTTGCTCGCGTGGAGGAGTGAACCAGCGACGTCGGAACAGCCCGCCGAAAGGGCCGTCGCCCGGTCGCGGGCGAGCGCCAAACGGCCCATTTTGTGGAGGGGCAAAGGGACCGGTTGCTGAGGGTTCTTCCTGGATGCGGGTTGCGGAAGAGGAGGCGGAGGAAGATACAAGGGTTGTTGGAACAGAAGAAGCCGGAGTGGGTGCGGCGGAAGAGGGGGAGTGGCAAGGGACGGCTTGAGGAAACCGCGTTTTATGGGTCGAGGTGGGTTGGATGGGGGTGGCGAAGGTGGGGTATGGTTGCTAGGTACGACCTGTGATGGATCTAGCGAAGCTGGGGATGACGGAGCTGGAGCTGGAGCTGGGGCTGGAGCGGGAGCCGGGGTGGCGTCGTCTGACTGCGAGGGCGAGGGGAGTGGGGCGGACGGGGTGGGGGCTTGGGCAGGAGGAAGCCCGACTGGATGCCCCGCGAGGAGGGAGGGGGAGGGAGAGGCGGGGTGTGGTGGTGGTGTGGGGGGCTCCTGGGGTGGCCGCGTGGGGCGGGGGTGCGGAGGAAGCCCTTGTGCATGGTTGCCGTCGGCCAGGTTAGCATCGACCCGAGCAGAGGGGCGAGGAGCCCGCGTTCCGTTTCAATTTCCCAGTCCCGCTTTCGCTTCCAATTTCAATCCATCCCGTGGCAAGACGAGGCGGGGCCGCGGTCACGTGAGCCCAGCAGCTCGCCCGACGTGACGCGTGTGGTGCTGCGGGCGGAGGCGGGGCGTGCACTGCCCCCCTGCCCTCGCACGAGGCGCCTCCGCCGCCACCCAAGCGACCCAATGACGCAGGCATAGCAAACCTAGTGCTCCGCTACACAGCCTTCGCGCCAACGCTCAGCGCTCAGACCATCCCCTGCGCACCCCCCACCCACGCAGCCGGCCGCCTCCCACCAACCAGCCCCACCCCCACCCCGCCCCTCCTCATGGGCCTCTTCGACCATCTTCACCACCACCACCACCACCAGGCCCAGGGCCAGGCCCCGCCGCCTCCGGTGCCCGCCCGCACAGGCGCAGCAGCGCCGGTACGCTTGTCTTCCCCGTCCCACTGCGCTTTCCCCCCTCGGCAAAAGCTAACCCCATTGCCTGTCTAGACCGCTAATGCTGCTACGGGCCCCGTCCAGTTCGGCTACTTTACCAACTGGGGCATCTATGCCCGCAAGTACTTTCCGTGGGATGTGCCCGTCCAATCCTTGACCCACATCCTTTACTCCTTTGCCGACCTGCGACCCGAGTCGGGCGAAGTGTTCTTGACCGATGCCTGGGCCGACGAGCAAATCCGCTTCACCGATGCCTCCCTCGCGCCCACCCTCGAGGCGGCCCACGCCGGTCCCATCGATAACTGGAACGATGACCCTTCTGCTCCGCCGCAACTGTTTGGCACGTTCAAGCGCTTTGCCTATCTGAAGCAAGCCAACCGGCACCTCAAATTGCCTTTCCATTGGGGGCTGGACTTTTTCTCCTCACTTTTGGCCCACCCTGTCCAGCCCACAGAACCGTGACAACTTTGCACGCTCGGCGGTCCAGCTGCTGGAAGACTATGGCCTGGACGGGATTGACAGTACGTACTTTTCCCCTTTCACCCTTGTGTTCCTATCTCGATTTCTGACGTTGAGATGTTGTGCCTAGTCGACTGGGAGTACCCCGACAATGCGGAGCAGGCAGCGGCGTATGTGGACCTACTGCGTCTGGTACGGCAGAAACTGTCCGAGGCCGAGCAGAAACACCAAGAGGCCACGGGCCAGAGGCCGCACTTTTATCTTACTGTCGCTGTGCCTGCCGGCCAGAAAAGATCTCCATTTTGGACGTTCCGGGCATGAACCGGTACTTGGATTATTGGAACATCATGGCATACGACTATACGGGCTCTTGGAGCCCCACCACGGGCCACCAAGCTGCTCTGTTTGGACAAGGAGGAAGCCGGCAGGGCCTGTGTGGTGCAGCGGCGGTCGATGCATATGTCCGCGCTGGAGCCGACAAGAACAAGCTCGTGTTTGGCCTACCGCTCTATGGCCGCTCCTTTGCTTCGACGGACGGATATGGCAGTGCATCCAAGTACGGGCGCTGGGTCGTTTGAGCAAGGCGTGTGGGACCTGCTCGACCTGCCCCGCCCGATCCCAAGTGAACCGACCCAGTCATGGCTTCGCAGGGTGCTACGAGCCGCATCGCGGACCTGGACTTCATTTGATTCTCCCCAATGTCCGCTACCAAGGCCCAGTTTATCCGCGCCGAAGGGTGGCTGGCGCCATGTACTGGGAGTTGTCGGGTGACTACCGCTCTCCCGATCCGTCGGCCAGAAGCCGCCGATGGTGCCCGGTGTGCGTCGATTTTGGGACCACTCGACCAGAGTCCAACTGCATCAGTTACCCTTTCTCCAAGTGGGCAACCTGCGTCAGGGCCTGCAGAACTAGGCGGCTTGGGCCCAAAAGATGGCAATTGAATGTGAATCCGCTCCATGGAATATCCATCGAACGAAGCTCTTGGGGGTTTCGTCCTACCCCATGTTTGGAGATCAGAATAGCAGGCTTGGTGGCAGACATGGCATGTAGTGCCCTGCGGCGTTCTGACCCACACGAACATAGTTGTATGCAAGCGTATGTGGAAGTCTGTGTGGCTCCGTGACTGTGGTGCACAACTGCTTCGCTGGTGCAGGTCTTGCACTGTGCCACTGACGCCTCCCTTCCCTTCCCTTCCGTTTCCTTCCTTCCCAACGTTAGGTGTCTTGCCTGATGTGCACGAGAGGGTAACAGTATAGCACTGAGGGTGCTGGTGCGAGGAAGCCAACAGTGTAGGATGGTGAGTTGTGCAACAACCACGATGCGGTGAGGCAAGGGCGTGTACCCCTGTGCACGGACGGCTGCACTTTTCCCTTTCTGAATATAAAACGCTGACTAAGGCCGAGCGTCTGCGGGCGAGACAGACATTTGTCCTTCCAACACGAATGCGGTGATTCAACGCCCAAGGAGGGTCCAATATAATGTGAGAGACTGATGGCAGAGGAAGAGGGCAAGAATAGAAACCAATGTCATCAAACAGAAGAAAAGGGGAAGAGGAATGGAAGGAGGGGAGATTCAACTGGCTCGCCAGAAGCAGAAGCAGAGCCAGAAGCAGAAAAGCAGAAGCAGACAGAAGCAAAAGCAGAAGCCAGGATACGCAGCCAGAAATCAGGTACGAGCCGCCCACGCATTCGGGCCAAACGAGTTGAGGTCCAAAGCATCCGCCACAAAGCTGCTACGGCCAAAGCCGTCTCGTCGTTGTGCTGGCGTGCCACCACCTGTACTCCAACGGGAAGACCAGCCATGGCTTTGGCGTCGTACGCCTGTTTGCCATACAACATGAGCGACATGATCCGGGAGCTCTGTTGGGCATTGCCCAAGGCTGGGAACGCCCCGACCCCTGATTGTACCGCTGGACATCGCGGCAGGGGCTTGCAGGGGCGGTGCGACGGCCGAATCGAGGTTCGGATCGACGCGGGTGACGGGCAAGGCGACACTGGGGCAATCCAAAAGGTTAAACAAGGCAGTCGAGTTGGCGAGGGAGTGAGGTTTTGCACGGCGTTGGTGGGTACAGCAGGCGAGGCTTGAACGGGGGTGATCACGCATCGAGGCGCAAGCCGCGCCAATTTGGTGGTTAAAGGCCCGCACATACTTGGTCCGGTTGCCCACCACGGCCCAAAATGCGGCGCCCGACTTAGCTCCAGCATAGGCCAGAGCTTGGGCCAAGAACCCGTCCCACCACCGTGCGCAATAGGAAGCGAACCACAACGCGAACGAACCAAGGCAGCTTGGCAGTGAACAGGGTACTCTCACGGGAGGTTCGACGGGATCGTTCCCGATGGGGGAGGAGACGCCGCGCCCCTGGTCGGTAGTGAGGATGCCACTAAACAGCGAAAACCCTTCCGATGCATTGATCAAGGTAGGGGGGATGGGAACCAGCTCGATACGGGTGGGCTGGTGGTGGAGGCAGTGGCATACTTTGCTTCCAGCCGCTCTACCACATCGCCATGGCCCGCTCCACAGCCGGGGAAGGCTTGGTGATTCCGTCAAAGGTATAGTACCCAACTCGTAATGTGCGTTGCTCACCAGTGGCGAAGGTTCATCGGTCGGGGTTTGCTGGAGCGTGTCCAATGCCTTGGGCGCAGCGCGAAGCAGTTCTTCCCGTAACGGTTGAGGCGCCAACGGTTCCGAACCAATCGCCTCTTGCGCCTCACCGCACTGACCGTGCCCCCGGAGGCGGGTGGATGGCGCCAATGATGAGACGGTAGAGGTAGAGCAGATCGGCCATGGAACGTGCCATCGGACCCCACGTCGTCCGGATCGCTTCTTGTCCCAGGCTGGCCGACACGACACCGGTCATGGGCAACCGTCCGGACGAAGGCTTGAAGCCATAGATGCCATTGAGTCCGGCCGGGATGCGAATCGAGCCGCCGATCGGTTCCTACTCCGAACGCGGCACCATCGCATGCTAGCAACGCACCTTCGCCTGAGCTGGAGCCACCAGCAATGTGGTCCTTGCTGTACGGGTTGAGGGTGTTCCGTACAACGGGTTAGCAGAATGAAATGTGAGCATGGTCTGAGGGACGTTGGTCTTGCAGAGGGGGATGCCGCCGAGCGAAACGAGAGCCTGGATTAACGCCGCTTGTTCTTGCGCATGGCCGGCTCGATGGTAGGCCAGGCAGGGTTAGAGCGTGCCCACTCGATGAACCCGATGGTGGAGCGAGAGCCAAGGACGAGGATCTGGTCCTTGACACTAAAGGGAACGCCATGCAAGGGCCCCACAAGCTGGCCAGACGTCTTGAGATGCGCATCGAGCGCCCGAGCACGTTCCAGTGCCGGGCGGAAGAGGGACTGGGTGATAGCGTTGGTGGCAACCTGAGCGCGGCGGGCAGAGCGGATGAAGGCAGAGACGACCTGCTCAGCAGTCCAGGTCGCATCCTTCTGGCGCTGACAAGAGTGTGTACGTTGCACTCGAGGATTTCGGCGTCGTTGGGTTGCAACTCGTATTCGTGCGCGCGCCACTTGGCGGACCTCGTGGGCGTTGGGTCCGAGGGCAAGGAGGACGGCGACTTTGCTGAGCTCGTCGGCGGTGGCAGGGGCAGGGAAGAGAGGCTCGAAGAGCAGGTCGTTGCGGGCGCGGTTAAAGTCGCGGACAAAGCGCTCCCTCTCGGGGCTGTGGCGGGCCAGCATGGGGAGGAGGGCGGTGGGGAGGAGCGAAGAGGAGTGGAGAGGAGCGGAGAGCCGAGGCAGCCGAGCCGCGCCGTGAGCCCACTGTATCTTTCGAGCCGAGGCAGGCCGAGACGTGTCCATGTGTCGTTTCTGTGGCCCCACATGCTGCACTCGGGCCATGGGCCATTGCAATTTCAACTCCGCGTGCTTGCGTAATGTCCCGGCCGCTGTTTGCCAGCATGTCGGCGGGTCCGCACAGGGGCAGTGTTGCAGCCCGTGGGGACAGGGGCAGTGTACCGGCACCAGCTTCGTGCGCCTGCTTGGAAATTGGCCTGGCGGGATGGGAGGCCAGCGGGTTGCCTCTGCCCTCCCACCGCCTTGCCTTGCCTCGCTTGCCCAGCCCGTCTTGACCATGTCGACTTTCCTTGGCTTCCGTGTGTACTCGACGCCCATCGTCAAGCCTCTCTTCCCCTTCATCCTCGCCACCGGCGTGGTTGGCTACCTCATCAAGAACACCCAGGACAAGGGCAGCAACACCCCTGAGGCGCTCAAGGACCCCAAGAACCCTTGGGGTACGTTCTCTCTCTCCTTCCCATCCACCGCGGCCTTGGTGTGGTAGGACAAAGCTGAACGTGGTGACTGACTCGCACTCTTTTATCTCCCTCTAGCCCGTCTCGCGCCCAAGGCGGAGCACTAAGCTCAGCATGAGAGGAGCTCCGGCCTGCTGACTTGAAAGCTGGGCCCTACCTTTCGGCCTGCTCTAGACAAGCAATGCACCTCCTTTTCCATGCCAGCACAGTTTTGCGTACTGAAGGAACCTTGAAGGACCCCGCTCCGACCCGTTGCTGGAGACACAAGCGACTATGCAACGAGAGAGGATAGTAGCACATGCGGTTGTGAGTGCTTTTCATAGTGGTTGGGGAAGTCACAATAAGGAGCATTGGGTGCCTTCTGGGAAGGCGAGATAGCAAGGAGCTCCCAGGGCCTACATGGAGCAAGATGATATAACCTAAGAGAGATACGGGTACAATGAAGGTAGGGAGCCCGGGGGGTTAGAGAAGGGTAACGCGCAGGAACGGCAAGTTGGGCACGAAGGGAAGGCAGGAGTTATCCCTGGGGTCGCTCCTATTCCTTCTCTTCCAGTTCGATGGTAAAGGAGGTGATCTGGGGCAGGTAGGCCGAAGCAGCCAAGTCGAGGTACCACATGTCCCCATACGCCCCCTTCCCATCAAACCCGCCATGGAAAACGAGGCCCGAGTCGCGGAGCCTGGTTTGGTGGTACCCCCGCCCGGGCGGCGGGGTGCCATACGCCTGGCGTTGTTCCCATTGCAAGTTAACCAAATTGAGACGTAGGATCTGGGTGGTGTAAGACTTGCCATCATGACCACCAATCACAAAAAGGTAAGAACCGACCTGGGTCGCCGTATGGCCTAGGCGGTAGTGCATTTCGTCCGTCTTGATCTGGTACCAGACCTTGGTATCGAGTTGGAGGATGTGGATGTCGTTGAAGTTCGTGTGCCCATCCGAGCCGCCAATCACGATCAACTTGTCTTCAACAATGTTAGCGGTGTGGTAGCCGCGGCCGGCGGGGGCCTTGCCAGTGCACTCCCACTTAGACCATTGCAAAACCGTCTGATGCTCTTGCATGTCCGCTCCTTCGCTCTCTGGCGCCGGGTCGGACGAGACGGGAGGGAGACTGTACACCTCGTTCTGTGCACCCAACCCATTTCCACACCCAAAACAATCATTTGGCCGTTCCAGGCGTTGGCAGTGTGGGCACGGCGCGGGCAAGGGGGCGTGCCAAGGACCTGGACACCAGGCTGGAGCTTGGACCAGCGAAGGGAGAGGTGTCAAAAACATAGAGATCGTTATAGTACGACCTCTCGCCACCAGCAAAGATGTAGAGGGAATGGTCAATCATGCAAGCCGAATGGGCGCGACGAGGCGTTGGCACTTTTCACCCGAAACTCAAAGTCAGGAGCACACATGGCCTCCGTGTCAAATGTCCACAACTCGCGGCAAACAACCTTTGGCATCGCGTCCACCAAATATGTAGGCCGTCTCGTCGCTCAGCGTTGCACTGTGAGCGCGAAAAGGCCTTCGTGGGACAACACCGTGGACGGGAGAGCGAGACCAGTATCTGCTCGGCGCCGGCGCTTGAGCCACCCGGGCGGAGGGCAATTGGGGCATTGCGATGCGAACGGCAACGCGGCCGCTGCCATCTTTTCCTGTTTCCTTTTCCTGATCCTCTTCCTTGGCCTTATCTTTAGCATCTTGAAGACTCGGTTCCAAGCGGTCCTGCTTGGGACTTTCAATGTGGGTGTCGCTGCCGTTGGTTAGGCCGCCGAGCGGATGGAAAGGGTTGAGACGGAGGCAGAACCGAGATGAAGGGCGGAGTGGCTACCATTGAAAACAATCGTGCCCGTCTCTCCGTCCCCTCGGGCCGTTAAGGGGAGTAGATGTGGCCAGCCAGCGCAGGTGGAGGGGCAGCGACAGCAGCCGTGACGTGCGAGAAAAGGTGGAGGTGACGAAGGAATCGGGGGGCCAACAGCTAAAGTGCTCTGATTCTGATCGGTGAAAACATAGGTGATCGGTGATGGGAACATATTAATGTGAGCCCGAGGCAATCGCGCTTTTACAGGCTGGCATATGCGATTGTACAAGCTGTAGTATGTTGAACGTTGACCACGAGCAAGTGCTGCCGCATCCTCTTTCCTAATGTGTTAAGTCGTTTTCAGTATGACCAATGATCTCGGGATGTTAGACACAGCCAGAACCAGGCAGTTGACACTTATATATCCAAGCACCACTGCTGTACGCGCAGGTTTAATAACTAACAGCAACTCTCCTCATTACCGCCGCCGTCCCATATATAAGCTGAGTATGAGTGCCCTCTTCAACATCCTTCGTAGGCTCGATCAAGTGAGCAGAAACATATGCTGTTGCTCATGCTAATAGATCGCGCATTCACCTCGTTCATGGCCTCTCGTGGTAAACAATAAAAACGCTCTCGACGGTGAGGCCCACGGCAAATCCAAGATGCCCACGAACCCCTGCTTCCTGAGGAGAGGCACGAGAAAGAAGCGACGTAATAGAGCTAGCAGAATGGAGGTGGACACCGGGTCGTTCTAAATCTTGTCCTTGTTACTCTCTTGTGACGTTTTGAGGGCCATAGCCAAAGCGTGCACGAAATGTCAGCGGCACTGTTTGCTGTGGAGTTTATCAAAGAGCATATTGCACCTGTTCTTCGTCATAGTTGTTGGTCCTATACAACATGGTCCTTTTTGGCTGTTCGACATGAGTGCATGAGCGCCGTGAGCCGCGGAGGGGGCACCAGGGCCATACGAGGTCAATGGACATAAAATGGATCCCACAGTTAAGGAGCGTTTGCAGGGCAGCTGTCAGGAGACGGAGATGGGGGAAAGGGTGCAGATGGATTGCATACATCTATGGACGCAGAGGAGTATATGACTTCCTCAGGAAGGGGGCACAGTCGAGAGGTGGACACAGGATCTCCCAACTGATAGGATCACGCCATAGTGCCCATACGGGCCTAGTGGGCAAGGGCCCCCTAGCACGGTGTGATTCTGACAGCAGCTGTCACGGATGTGCATGACTGGATGTGCATACCACGGTGGATACGAAAGCCTAAGCGGGGGAGATAGGGGAGATGAGTATTGGTGTGGATACTAGTGGGAACGTTGCTCTCATCATCCGTCCCTCAGTGTAGGGACATTTCCGATTCGTCCGTGGTGGAGTGTGTGGCATGTGACACCACTTGGCCCGATGGCTTGATCGATCCTTAAGCTTGAAGCTTGATCGTCCATGTCGCTGGCGAACCGGAACTGGCTGCAGAGTTCATCCGGGACTCTCGCGCTGCGGATTGGTTAGCGTCGCGCCTCGTTCCCCTCCTTCCTCATCTCCCGGTTTGCATTGAAGGTCGGACTAGCGTCAGGAGCGTACAAGAAGCTATCTCTGACTGTTTGCGTCCTACTCAGGGCAATCGTATTTTGCTTGGTAAGCGTAGCTCTTCTCAGTTAAACGTTACGTTGGACAGCTCTTCTGGTTCTAGAGGGCTCTCATTGGTTGACCAATTCATCGCGCTCACCCATTGATCTGCTTCTTCGCCCTAGCCCCCATTCTTCAAGCTTGAGCGGGGAAGATATATAGGGGACGGCCTAATGTGGATACTAGTGGGGATGCTGCTCCATCATCATACCTGGTTAGAGCATTTCCCGACTCGTCACGGAAAGCTTGTCATCATGTCATAGGCCCTCGCGTGACGACGTGACTTCTGAGTGCGGAGTACGGAGTAGAGATCGGTAGCCTGATCATTAATCATTTATCATTTCCACAATGTGATGTTCCAGCCATGAGCATGATGCCTGTGAGGCTGAGGCCTGTGAGGTTCAGGTCGGCCCCTAGATTAGCATGTCAAAAACCTGGGCACAACAGTCCATGTATAGGTTTCGACATGGAGTGGGTGATCATTATGGCAGTGTTTTTGAATAGAATAGTTCTTGCACTGCGGGTATTCCCTGTGAGGCCTGTAGCCGCAGTCTGACATCTGATGACCTGTATGTGACAGACGCAGTGTTTGCAACAATGCGTGCCCTTTACTGAACAGCAGATAAGATATCCACTTGGTCATTTATGGGCGTTGACCCTGTCTGGCTCCCTCTCAGATCTCATGTGGCGACTGGGAACTAGCGGGCAAGCGACCAGGTCAGCTCTCCCCCCCACCTTTGTAGAAAGAGGGCAGGAACCACGACCACGGTCACCATTCCACGTTGTGACGGCAGCACATTGAAGGATATTATCATGGAGAGTTGTTCATGCGCATACCAATGGGCCCATCGTTGGCCCCGAAGCTGAAGATACGGACATGTCGACACAGTGCTGGACGAGGGGGGTACCCGGTACATGAAGATCGATTTTAGTAAAAGTATACGGTGCGCATGATCGCGATCACTGCACTCTCCCATCTTTTATCACGTCCCCCCCCCTTCAAGAACTAGCATAACAAAAGTAACGAGAAGTATGTCCTTTGTGGCAGCAGTATTACCTGGAGCGCGGATATTGAAGAGTGTAGCCTCCGGTTTCTCTATCATTGTTGCTTTCCATGTATAGGCTCTCAGCAGCCTCACCACAATCCCATCGGTTCAGCAAAACCTGATGAGCAAGAGGCGTCTTTTGCTGTTGTTGCTCTTCGTATAGTAGTAGGCGCTGTTCACCTCGTTGCCAATGACATCAATGATGCATGTGGTAAACAACACGGCGTTTCATTTGACGGTGAACCAACTGTATCCAACGGCAATAGTGATGCCAGTTTGCATGAGGAGCCGCGGGACGGAACGACTGAAATAGAACTGATCGTGATGGTAATTGGAGCTAGGTAAAGGGGAACGGAGGAGATGGATACTACGGATCCTCTGGTATAATATGCACGTTGCAGTCGGCTGTGACAGGCTGTGCCTGCTGTTGCCGATACGCCAGATGGTAGCGAGCTCTTTAGAGCTCTTTTTCATATAATGTTCTGATGACGTTCCGACGACAATGTATCCGTGCACGACCAACCACATGTACGAGCAACGGCAGCGACGACGGCTCCCGCAATCGGGAGCAGGAACCGCACACTGGTGTGTTGGGGGAGGTGGAGGAGAAAGCCAGAGCCGTGAGCATACTGCGTACTGCCAAAAGATGGAGACCGATCGATCGATCCAACAAGCGGTCCCGATGAGGCTCTGGCCTGAGGCTCTGAGGCTTGACGTCCTGAGGGCTGAGTCCTGGATCCGACGGGGACAATAGACAATGGAATCTGATGAGCGCGATAAAAAAAAAACGCGGGGAATGCGGGAAAGCGGCGGAGCGGGGCAGGCGGACCAAAGAGCCAGCGGCAGCAGGGGAGAACAAGGCAGGTGGCCACGGAGGCCTCAGGGGCCTCAGGATGAGCCTCACTGACCCGCCTGGCGTTCTGAGGCTTTCTTGGACTTGGGTTCGACGTGGACGGGAATGGACCTGCCCAGTGCGATAGGCTGAGGGCGCGGAGGGGGCTGACGCGTGACGCGTGACGAAAGCGGGCGCGGACCAGGCGGATGCAGGCTGCTTACGTATGCACTGGCTGCGTCTGCTGGGGCAGGCTGGAGGGGCTGGGGCACGGATGGGGCGATTGGGTCCCACTGGGCCTCTTGGGTGCGTGCGAGTGCTAGTCAGCTAGTCAGACACGCTGATGTTATTTCCGTCGGCACGGTCTGGGGGCAGGCCGGGCAGCACAGAGTTGGGCGGTGTGGCGCCGCGTGGAGGCGACAGCCGCGCGAAACTACGGGAGGCTGTCTGGGGTGCGGCACTGGGGCTGCGCGACACGGACGAGACGGGAAGAGGACGCCCAGGCGAACCCAATGATTAGAGGGCCGTGTGGCGGGCACGCCAGCCCAGCTGCGTCGGCCACATGCTGCGGAGACGAGCGTTTCAAGCATTAGTAATGGAGCGTGCGGGTGCTGGGGCGGCTGCCGAGGCACTGCCGAGGCCCCGGCGCTTGGCACCACCACAAACAATCGCAGCCCAACAAACCCGCCGGGTTCACATGCACACTGGCCCCGTGCCTCGGCCGAGGGCCCATGCTCACTAGCACTGGCTTCACGCTTCCCTGGAAGATTCAATGGGGGCCGATGGGGTTGGGCGGTTCGGTTGTTGGTTGGGTGCCTGGCGTGGCGCGCGCCAGACGGGCGACGGGGCGACAGAGTACACAGACGGAGTACTGGTCCGGCGTGAGCACTGGGCCCGCTGACGCGCTGCGGGGGAGGCCACCCCAGCGTGCTGCGTCGCGGGCAGATGGGAGGAGCGCAGCCGCTGGAGCGGCCAGGCGAGGGCTGGCGTGTGGCGGCGTGCCCGCCAGCAGAGACGCCGGGCGCGGGAAGCGGCAAGCCTGATGGAGTCGACATCCGACAGCCGCTGGGCTGGCGGTGCGCGCACAGTGCCCCCCGCCTGCCCAGTCCCTCACGCGGCCGACTGCCCCTGTCACCCGTCACCCTCCCCCGCCACACACGCGCCGTGCCCTGCGTTGGCCTGCGGCGGCGGCGGCACGGGGCCAGTACCGACGTGGCGCTCGCGCCCCACGGTTTCAATGTTGCAGGCTGGGCACGCGGCGCGGGGGCGCAGGCAGGCAGCAGGCAGCACACAGCACAGGCCATCTTGCGGGCGCTGCGGCCCCAGCGGCCCCGACGCAACAGGCTGGTATCGCACCCGAGTTAATATCGCTTCCCCAACCCGCCTCCCCAGCCCCGGCCCGAACCTTCCCCCTCCCCTCCTCCCCTCCTCCCCGCCATGTCCGACGTCGTCGACCACGCGCGCCAGATCTTCCCCATCCCCCCTCGCCAGCGCGGCGAGGGCTCCAACCCCAAGAGCTACCCCCCCCCCCAGCCCCCACATCAACTGGGACCAGTAACAAACCCGCCTCCACACGAGTCGATCAATGACACCGACAGCTTCTGGGCCGTGTACGTGCTCTGCCCCCCTCTCCCCCTCTTGCCCGCGACTGCCCCGGTAGCTGACTGACTCGTCTGGTCCCAGGCCGCGCGCGAGAACTTGTCGTGGGACGTGCCCTTCAACCGTCCGCCACGGCGGCTTTGAGCACGGGGATGTCTCCTGGTTCCCCGAAGGCCAGCTCAACGCCTCGTACAACTGTGTGGACCGGTGGGCGTTTAAGAACCCCGAGAAGGCTGCCATCATCTACGAAGCCGACGAGCCCGGCCAGCACCGTGAGATCTCGTATGGAGAGCTGCTTCGGTCCGTCAGCCAAGCCGCCGAGGTCCTGCGCCGCCTGGGCGTCAAGCCCGGCGACACGGTGATTGTTTACCTGCCCATGATCCCGGAAGCTGCGATTGCGTTGCTGGCCTGTGCACGTGTGGGTGCGGTTCACTCGGTTGTCTTTGCTGGGTTCTCGTCCGACTCGCTGCGGGATCGGACGAACGACTCTGGGGCGCGCGTGGTGATCACTGCCGATGAAGGTCGCCGTGGCGGCCGCTCGGTCGCGACCAAGTCGATTGTAGATGCGGCGTTGAAGGAGTGCCCTGGGGTGGAGCACGTGTTGGTTGTGCAGCGCACTGGCAACCAGGTCCCCTTTACGCCACGGACGCGATCTGTGGTGGCACGAAGAGTGCGCCAAAGAGCGGCCCTACTCACCCCCTACCCCACGCAACTCGGAGGATCCGCTCTTATTCTTTACACCTCGGGCAGCACGGGCAAGCCAAAGGGTGTGGTGCATTCCACGGCAGGGTACTTGCTCGGGGCCGCACTGAGTGTCAAGCACATCTTTGATGTTCATCCCGATGACAAGTTCGCTTGCGTTGCCGACATTGGCTGGATTACGGGCCACACCTACATTGTCTATGGTCCATTGATGAATGGCGTCACAACGCTCATCTTTGAATCCACCCAATTTATCCTTCTCCTTCTCGCTACTGGGAGATGGTGGACCAACACAAACTCACCCAGTTCTACACTGCTCCCACCTCCATTCGTCTGTTGCGCAGGCTCGGCGACGAGCATGTGGCCAAGCACGATCTTTCTTCCCTTCGTGTTATTGGCTCGGTTGGCGAGCCGATCAACCCCGAGGCGTGGCACTGGTACAACGAACAAGTTGGCCGAGGCGAGTGCGCGATCGTGGATACCTGGTGGCAGACGGAGACCGGGTCGATCATGGTGACTCCCTTGCCCGGTGCGACCAAGACCAAGCCCGGCTCGGCCACCTTCCCCTTCTGGGGCATCCAGCCTGTCCTGCTCGACTCCCAGACGGGCAAGGATTGAAGGGACGGATGTGGAAGGTGTGCTGGCGATCAAACAACCTTGGCCTTCGATGGCTCGCACGCTCTATGGCGACCATAGCCGGTTCCTCGACACATACCCAAGCCCTACCCCGGCTACTACTTTACCGGTGACGGTGCCGCCCGCGACCACGATGGGTACATTTGGATTCGTGGGCGTGTGGACGATGTGATCAACGTGTCGGGCCACCGTCTGTCGACGGCGGAGATTGAGTCGGCGTTGATTGAGCATGTGGGCATTGCCGAGACGGCGGTGGTGGGAGTTCCGGATGACCTGACGGGGCAGTCGATTTGCGCCTTTGTCACGCTCAAGCCTGACTTTGTGTACGAGTCGGAGGAGGCGTTGATCAAGGAGTTGGTCATCCAGGTCCGCCGCAACATTGGACCCTTTGCTGCGCCCAAGAAGATTGTGATTGCGTCGGACCTGCCCAAGACGCGGTCCGGCAAGATCATGCGTCGCATCTTGCGCAAGATCGCCGCGGGCGAGGCGGACCAGCTGGGTGACCTCTCTTCCCTCGCGAACCCGGGCTTGGTGGAGCAGCTGGTCCAGCAGCACAATGCTACGGCGCCCACCAAGAAGTAAGCCAGGCGGGCTTACGTGAGGCCTGAGGTACGCTTCCTTTGCTCGCGCCTGCCTGTCAGCAGGCCTAGCCCTTGCGATCCTTTGCGAGGCATCGCACCTTTCGTCGTACCTCCCCATTGTATCTGTTGTGTATCTCTTTTCGCGTGCCTCACCTCGCCAGTCAGTGGTGGGGTTAGCAAGGCATGAGTCTTGTTTGCCATGATCTGCCCTTCATTGCATGCTGATACACAACATTCCCTCCTTGGCTCCCTTTCGTAGCAGGAAGACTGCCATCAACAGACTTGGCAGGCACAGTCACGTACATGTTCTTACCTTTATCTGTGGGGAAGAGAATTTCGGTACTAGTTCAATATTACACGTCTGACAGAACCGAGAGAGGAGGAAGAAGGCCGTACTAGTCGCGTCTGCTGGTCAGTCGAACGTCCAGGCGTTCACGTAGCACGTGTCGATCTGCCGTCTCGGGTACCGGCTTCCCGGCTGCGCTAGACCAGCAGGTGTTTGAGTAAGTACTACCCAGACCACCCGGTGGACACTTCAGCACTTCAGCACTTTCTCTCTGTTCAATGCATCTTCAACGTCTTCAGTTTCATATTCAACACTTAGCACTTATTATACAGTGACCATGGGCCAGAGTCCACACACACACAACGTTGACGTAGTGGCTTATATCGCCCTTCAAGCTTCAAGCTTCATTCATTCTTCCAGAGCTTGCGCATCCACACGCCTCGCTCATCTCCCTGAACCTTCCTCCTCACGCCCCACCCCCACTCGGTTTGCCCGACCCCACCACCCGAGCCGACACCTTATCCGCAAACCGAACCGTCCCATCCACACACACGGCCCGCGACCGTGGCTCCGTCACCTGGTCCCGTGTGCCCGCGGCCCACACGTAGCCTCCCGTACGGTAATACTCACCACATACGCACCCCCCTCAGCGTCGACGCCTAGATCAGCTTCTGCATCCGCCCCGGGCGGAGGGTACGTTGCCTGGACATGGCGTCCTTCATTGTACATGGCTGCCGTGATGGGTCCAACGCGGCGAGAGGCAAACCAGTTGGCGGCATCTTGGATGCTGTCGCCTTGGTGCAAGCGCGCTTGCACCCCCGGGTCGCGCAGCGGACGAATCACCACCACGTCCACTGCCTCGGCCGGGCGCGACAGCGAGGCACACAAGCTCGCCCATCCACTGAGTCTTCCGTCACGCTAGGCTGTGTTGGCTGTGTCTCCGCGCCCCCCGCACGGGCGGCAGGCAGGGGCGAGGCAGCACTGAAGGGAGCCGGTACGAAGCTGGGCTCCAACCGGTCGGTGAGAAGAGCGGCAAAGTAGAAAAAGGGACCAGGGATAAGTAATTCGGTACGATCGTTGGTGGGATGAATGGGTTGCCACGTCCTAGAGCGAGCATCGTAGTGCTCCAACGTCTCCTTGCCATCCACCACGTAGGGTCGTAGACGAACATGGCCTGTCTCCTTGTCCTCGGTTGCGCTCGGGGACGGAGGAGCATTGACCCACCGAGTCAAATTCATTTTGGCCGCAACTTGGAAACGTTCGATCCCAGGGTACTGCTGTCGTAGCTCGGGGCTGTCGCTGTCGGCAAGGATGGAAGCATGCAACGCGTGCGAGGAGACCACGTGCGCAACCAACACTTCCTCCTTGGCTCCCGACGTTTCCGCGTCCACTCCCATCAAGTGGTCACGCACCAATGTGAGTGGGACACGCCGAGGCCCAGTAGGATTGTCACGTGCCGGTGGGGTGGAACAAGAGGAGGAAAGCAAGCTCTGGAGCAACGCATGGAGAGAGAGGAGCGCCAAGCATGGTCTCCCGTCCACCCGAGTTGCTTGGCCTTGTCTTGAGCATTGGGGAAGATACGAGAGTAGAGCGCGTTGGCCGTTCCAGCAGGGATCAGGGCCAAGTGGGTGATGGGAGGCGGTGCCAGCGCTCCTTCATCCAACGAGGAATGGCCACCGGCCTCGGAGCCAGTTGGAACCAGACCATTGAGCACCTCGTGGGTCGTCCCATCTCCTCCCAGAACGACAATGTAGACAGTCGTATCAGATTCGGAGGCAAGGGCTTCAGCCGCAAGCACGGCGCCATCGCCTGGTGAGCGAGTGTTATACACTGTCCAGCTCAGCGAGAGACTGGGGTTGGCAGCGGCAAAGGCAGTGACGAGGGGAAGGGCACTCTCCGACCAGATCTGCTCGGCGGCATGCTGGCCTGCAACAGGGTTGGAGATGACGAGGAGGCGCATGTTGGAGGGGCGAGGAGGGAGGAGGAGGAGGAGGTGCGGGGGAGAGGGAGACGCGCTTATCGGGCGATGGCGTCAACGGCGGTGCGTGAGAGAGGCGGAGATGGAGAACACATCAGGATGCGGTGCTCCGCAGCCAGATGCATGCATGAACAGAACGCGGCGCCCCGCTTCAGGCGCTGTTGCACCGACTCTTGCCCATTTCAATGCGGCGTGACGCGTGACGGTTGTGACGGTTGAAAAAAAAAAGATGCGGCCATTCACCCCCCCCCCCAGTAAAAGATCCACTGTTCTTCGCCTTATCGGTTTACTCCTCCGTCATGGTGCAGCGTCCAACAGCAGCACTGCCTCCATTAAAAAGGCAGCCTACGCTAGCGCAGCTCAACGATGCTCTGTGCCTCGTCGAGCACCTCTATGCCGCCTTTCCTTCAGCCCAGCTCGCCTCGCCTGCCTCCGACGACAGCGAGGAGGACAGCTGCGACAGCGAACAAGACGATGATGTGTTGCGTGCGAGCGCAATCGAACGGCAATTTGCACTCTCCTGGGCCCTCCGTCTAAGTGGAAGCCTGCTCGATTGGATTGATCCCACGGATGCCGAGAGGCTCCACGATCGTGCCGCCAAGGTTGTGGGTGATGCAGCTCGGATCGCCGACGAGGGCGCGCTGGACCGCGAGTTTACTTTTCCTCTTGCCTCTCTTGATTCCGTCTGGACCCAGGCTGGACTGCTCCCACAATCAGCATCTACGTCAACGGCGTCTTGGATACCGGGAGTAAAAACGGGACCGCTGTGAGCAACGGGGATTACGTTCGGAAGACTCGCACTTGGTCGCTTACTCTCCGGGACGAAGCCCTTCCCCCAGCCACTTCCCAAGAGGGGGGAAGGCTACGACTGAGGACGCAATTGCATCTCGTGCGCAAGATGCTGCCACTGCTGTGGGATTACAAACCTGGGCTGCAGCGGCCGTGTTGTGTGACTACTTGACCCGCTTTTGGACGCCTTGCGGCCACGAGGGGAGGTCCGCATCCTAGAGCTGGGCGCCGGCACCGGTCTCGTGGGCATCTTGGCCGGCAAAATGGCGATGGACCTGGTTCCGACGATGAAAGTCAAGGCTGTGCTAACGGATTATCACGAAAAGGTGCTGGAAAATCTGGAGCATAACATCCATCTCAACTTCCCCCTGCCACGGAAGGCGTGCGTGCCGATGTATTGGACTGGGCGGAAGTGGATGAGCGCATCAGGAGCCCCCATTTTCTCCAGACAAGAGAGGAGAAGGACGGAGGCAATGTCAAACCGCCATGGTGGGTTCGGACGCTCACGATGGCGGGTACGACCTTGTGCTCGGGGCAGATGTGATGTACAGTCCCGAGCACGCCGTCTGGTTGGCCTCATCCTTAGCTGCCATGATTCCTGCTGGGCCCGGACGCCCCAGAGCCGAGGGCCACATTCTGTGTGCCGTGCGCGACAAGGGACGCTTTGCCGCCATGCACCTGATCCAAACTGCGAATCAAGTGTTCCAGCAAGCTACCTCGGAGGGTGGTGTGGCCAGCCATCTCCAGCTGGCAGCCACGCTTCACATCCCCAAAGTGCCTGGCCTTGGACGTGCTGACGAATGGTTGGGTGCACTGGATTTTTCACCGCCGGGCAAGTTGATCCTAATCCATGTTGCCGAGTAATTCTAGTAATACCCATCATATCTAATCCATCGTCGGTGTTTGTGGCAAAGGAGGGAATGACATAGTAGTACTTGATCAAGACACTGGCGCAGCCACGTCGGGCACATCGGCCCAGACGAGGTATTTTTGCGTGGAGGGGGCCGGGTCATCCTCGGGAGCAGACGGGGGGGAAGGACGCCCTGATTGCTTCGTCTGTGGTACCGAAGTTGACGGCCTTGCTTCTTGCGTGGCGGCGGACGGGGAAGAGGCTTCCTCAGAAGCTTCTCCTACCTCACGTTCCTCTTCAACGGGGACGCCAAACCGCCTGCCCAGGGCAAGAACAGTCTGAGGGTCAAGATCAAACTCCTTGGCTAGTGCAGTAATATGGTAGGTCTGGGTCGCCTGGGCACGGGCCGACAACAAGTCGGTGAGGGCAGACGCCTCGAGACGGGTCGACCGGCTGGCCTTGGAACCAAGTGGGATGCTCGAGCCTTCGGGAATCGGGTCTGCCTGTCCAGACATGGGGTCATGAACACGCTCCGTCGGATCCAGCGAAGCCTCCCTTTTGCGCCGGGCCAAAATCTCCAACATTCGGTCGTCGTTACGAGCGAGACGGATGCGCGGCTTGCTCATCTCGATCGGGCCTAGGGCAAGATGCGAGGCATAGAGTGGCTCTGGTGTCGTGGCAAAATCAGGATCCAGGCCATCCTTAATGATCTCTGATGAGCCAAGATGAACCATAGTCAGCTCACATCTGTTTCGGCGCGACTAGGGAAGAAGGGACCTGACGTACCGGGGTTCTGGTACTCGGCGCAGTGAGCTTGGGGGCGGTAGGAGGGGGCGGAGGGGGAGCGGAGGATGCGGGTTCGGGCGGAGGGCGAGCGCCCTGGGCGGGTGGAAGGGTACGGCGTACAGGTGCGTTCTGTAGCCCTGCGGAAGCAGATGTGCGGCTGAGCTTTGAGACGCGGCCGCCCATGACAAGAGGTGGGGTGTGTTGTGGTGATGGCCGTTGAGAAGGTCGAGTTGTGTCTGCACGCCACACGTCACGGATTGAATATTGAACGTTGAACGTTGCACATTGGCCAGGCCACCGGCAGGCGAATATCCAGACGTTGTTCTGAGGCCGTGCGAACTAGAATCTGCTCTTTCTGAACAGACATGAATAGCGCATCTTGATTGCATTAGGTGTGGCATGCAATCGCCCTGGAAGGTAGGCCATCGGCCGGTTATGATCCTTGTCAAGACCAGACAAGCCAAAGCACAAAATCAGGGTATAGACTCTATTTTGACAGTCAAAAACATAGGGAACAACTAAGGTGTGGGGAATTTGCACATGTCTTCCATCTTCTCAGTACGTACTTCTTCAGTTGAAGCGCGCCATGACCTATCTTGAAGTTTTGATACCTGCCTTCCTTTCTTGCCAAATCAGCATCAAGTGAGTGGTCCCCCAACCCGACCTAGAGTGCACAAAACACACACAAACCTTGCCATTCGGACCTATATCCCTCTTCCGGTTTCAATTCGGTTCCCAGCTCTACTCACATTCGTCTTCAGAGTCTGAGTTCGAACTGTTATGACCCCCTGCTGCCCGCTCCTTTCAAGACAGCAACTCCTGCAACAAGGGTCGGTCTCCACTGGCTATTCAACACCGCGAACAGCACCATCACCTGGCCAGTGCACATCTGTACAATGCAAACCAAATAACAGGCGGTGCCGTCGACGCTTAGACCATTTTTAATGGGATGTCTTATTGTTTGCCCCTCTTCCTTCGACGAGTCCTGATACCCAAGTATAACTCGGGCTGGGAGCACGTGAGGGCTAGACGCGGCCTGCCTGATTTTGCGAGCACGCATCTTTTTGAGCAGCTTGCGGTGCTTGTGCTTGCGCATCTTGGATTTCCGCTTTCGACGCGTCGAGTCCAGCCAAATCCGCGCCTCGGTCTCGAGCGGGAGCGAAGCGTTGAAAATGATTGGGTTGGTGGTATCCACAGTTGGTGTCTGCACTGTGCTTCCCAACCGGAGGGAAGCGTCGTGCATTGCTCGTTCCCATGAAAGCTGGGACCGGACCCGAGTCACAAAGTCAGTCTTGGACCCGCCACCATCGCTTCGGTCAGAGCGGCAGGCACAGTGTCAAGACCCAGAAGGCGACGGAGCTGGTGAGCAGGCATTTGAGCCATCTCCGTTGGAATCTGGTCCGCAACCGGCGTGGGTAAAGGGCCGGAAGAGTTCGGCGCCCAAGGAAGCGCACCAGCAGCAGCGCGGCGGAGCATCAAGTCCTGCCCGCGGTGGACCGCAGCGAGACGGTCGACCGAACGAAGGAAGGCGGGCAGAGCGGGCAACGCTTCTGACCGTTGTTCCGGCTCAGAGAGGGGGGCATTGGATACCGGAGCAGTCCGGGTAGAATAGGCGCGCAGGGAAGCACGTGGGCCGACACTGCACGCCACACGCCATGCTGCCACACTCATCCTGCTGGTGGTGGGGGAGGGTGGAGCCTAGTCCAATCGACAGTCGGAAAGGGCAGGGAGCGGAATGCCAGCGAGAAGAAGCGGGTCCGTTCCGCCCCGCCTCAGCCTCTTCTATTGAAATGTTTACTACTCCGCCTCAAACGTCCTCTCCTGTTTTGTTACTTGTTACAGCAGCGTCACGCGGAGCCGACGGGATTGATGCCCCACCTGTGGATCGCCTACGTTGGTCCTCAAGAGACCTACTAAGATTTGAGGCCGAAGATGAACATCTTTCACCTTCACATGCTTCACAATGGAGGAGAAACTCGGTCGGACAGCCATAACCAGAACTGTTGGTGGTATATAATAAGCGCCCGAGACCAAAAACCACATGCCTGATAGTGAGCTTTTTCCCGAGTTGGAGGGCAAACAAAACAGATCCTCATTACTAGACCAGAGCATGCACATTCGATGGTTCTCGGCTATCCATGCGCACACCGGTGCAGGCATACTAATAGTTGAACACATGAGACGTCGGTTCACCATTGACGAGTACTGTGGGTGCGGTTAAAAGTGCTACCTAGTACACGCCGTGAGAGAGCTGTGCGCACAACGGTGGCTGTGTTGGCCATGTGGTCGTCACGCCAGGTAGTAGGCGGGCAGCAATGCGACCGAGAACCATAGTGCTTGTGGTGGGAAGTGCGCGTGTAAAACGGCTGCTGCGTCGCGTGGGCGGTCTTGTACAGACCGGGCGTGGACAGTTGAACATTGCCGGTCTGGGTGGGTTAATTTTAGGTTGCGTTCCAACAGGGCAGTGGCAACGGGGATATTTTTCTGTCTCCCCGAAAGCACCCCCACTCCCGCACAAACCCACCACCACCGCCAACACTCATGGCGGGCACGAAGCGGGCGCGTCCCCGCATTGCAACATCTGCGCCTGTACTTCACCCTTACGCGCCATCCTCCGACGAACGGAGCGTTGCAAGCGAGGCCACCCTACCACCACCGCACGCTCCAGCCCTTCCAATACGTGCATCCTCTCAGCCTCGCCCTTCCCTCCACCTGTCATCGAGCCATCGAGTCTGTCGGCTTCGCTTCAGGCGCTGGCTCCAGTTCGTAAACGCGGAAAGGTGCCACCACCACCGCTGTGCCTTTCTCTTCGTCTGAGGTACCTCCTTCCTCGTCTCAGATGCCCTCGCAACCACCCAAATCCGCCCTGAGCGGCGAACGCCTCAAACAGGGCATGTTCAAGTCCTTTGTCACCAATGCCCTGGATCAAAAGGCTGTCGTGCGTGTTCCCCCTCCCCCCCAATTTCCCTCATCTCCATCCATTTTTCCAACCCGCACGTCATCCACTGACGTGTTGTATCTGGTGTGTAGGGGAACTTGACGCAGTACAATGAGTTGACGACAGCATTTGCCGTTGCCGTGCCACCGGCAGCCGACGAGGAATCCGGGGAGGCGGGAATCACCGCTGCATCCACTTCTTTTATGGCCTCCCCATCGACCCTGCAATCCTGGCTCGTTGCGTTGTCAGAGCAAGTGTCCAGGTTGGATTCGAGCCATGCTGCGCTGGTTGATATTTCTGCTTCTCCCCTGGACACGATGAGCGAATCGTTTGTGCGAGTCTGGGTCAACTTTGTCTACCATCTCGTCTCAGCCCGCGGTGAGTGGCTTCACCCTGTACTCAAGAGGGCAATCAAAACGTTTCCTACCGCACAGATTGGCGGGCCCTTGCTTTGGCTGATTTGGCCCGCACCGCTGGCTCGGACGCAGCTGGCCCACAGGGTATGGCCACCCGTCGCTTGATGTATGACCGAACCCATGCTCTCTTGCGCCGCCTTTTGGCCGTTGTGCCTACCCTTACCTTTTCGCTCGAGACGATGCTGCGCACATATTTTCCTCCAAACGTGAGTCAGCCATGATCCAATTGGTTTATATTCGCAATGCTCTTCGTGTGTGTGAGTATTGCCCTGAAATGACGGACTCGGTACTTAATTTGGTGATCGGACGGGCTCTGCAGACGATGTCGAGATCCAGTGGAGCTGGACGAGTTGGAGGACGAAGCTGGGGCAGCATTTGACTCGGACGATGAAGACGATCCGTTGGACCAAGGAATCGATCAAGTCGATACCGACGATGACGACGATGACGATGACGAGACGATCTGTGGAGGGGGATGAACAAATTTCTTCTGATGAGGACGAAGAAGAGAGTGAGGATGAAGGAACGGCTGCAAAGTCGATTGTACGGGTACGAAAATTGGTGGACCAGCTCGACTCGGTCATGAAGGTGCTTCTGGATCACATCAGGCGGTTTCATTCCACGTGGGCCAGCAAGCCAATCGGCAAGCCTTCACCGGTGCCCGCGATCCTCGGCACACTCTATTTTCCACCTTGCTCTCCACTTTAACCGCTCCATTCTGCCCACATTCAAGTCACGGCACGTTCAATTCTTGCTGTTTTGGTTCACCTCGCTCGACGCCGATATGTCGATCTGTTCCTCGGTTCGCTCTTGTCTGCCGCGCTGCACTGGGCAAATGCTGATCCCGATGCCAAAGACGAACCCCCCATCATTCGCCTGGCCGCTGCCTCGTACGCTGCGTCGTTTGTATCACGCGCCAAGTTTGTCTCTGCATCCATCTGCCGCGATGTGATGAACAATTTGTGTGCATTCCTCGAGGGGCATCTAACGACGCTTCCACCCCTGGTACCCCTCTGTTTGAGGCGCCGCCTGGTTCGCCCGCACACCATCCTTTCTACTCTGTCTCCCAAGCATTCTACATCTTTTGTTTCCGTTGGCGCGACCTGCGCACTGGTGAGGAGAGCTACGGTACCAGCCTGCCATCGGGTCTTGGCAGCCCCGATGCACAAGCGGCATTCAGCATGTCCTCATTGGGTTCAACGGGTATGGGGCCATCCCCATCCGGGCAGAGCTGGAAGATCGGGTGTGGGAGCGTTCGTTGGGTGTGTTGACGCGGGCGGTGACTTCGTCCTGAACCCGCTCCGTTACTGTGCCCCGGCAATTGTCCAGCAATTTGCCCATGTGGCCCAGTACTCTGGCTTTTTTTACTGCTATTCCATAATTGAAGCCAACAAGCGGGTGGCTACCCGCGATGCTGACTGTGGCTCCAAGGAAACAGCTTCCATGGGGCTGAGCGATGCTTTCTTCCCTTTTGACCCGTTCCGGTTGCCCAAGTCAGGACGCTACATTGATCCGTTGTACCGTGAGTGGGCCGACGTTGCCCCTGAAGACACAGATGACGAAGAGGCCGAGCAGGGATCCGGGACCGAAGACGGTGCCTCCACCCACTCGTCGCCCGTTGCCATTCCTACTGCTGTGCCTGCCAAGACGGTGCCAACCGACTGGTCCTCGAGCCTGGACCTGGGGTCGATGAGCATCGAGTCCCACTAGCATCCCCACATTTCCATTCCATCTTCATTTCGCATACCCGTCCAACTATCATCTGCATCCCACCATATATGTGTCGCCGCGATGTAGCTCGGATAATGGGCAGTCTATGCCCAAGCGCGTGCGCGTGATTGCCTTGGTTGTTGAGTGAGTGGTCCATGGGAGCGAGTCGTAGCAAGTGATGAGGGTGGAGTTGAACCAGTCGAAAAGGGTGACACCGCTGGTCACCCTGATCTCCCGAAAGAGCGGAGGGTCTGTTTCAACATTTCACTATGCTGGTTGGATCGGGTCGCGTCGACGCGAACTGGTCGAAGGGCAGGGCAGGCAGGGCGAGGGCTGAACCCAACCCCCCATCTGCCTCTCGCTCGCATGCCGTGCTCCGTGTGCCTCGACGACTTTACCGAGGCTGCCGAGGCGAGTGCCCGCGCACCCCATGCGCTTCGCTGCGGGCATATCTTCCATGGAGAGTGTCTCGCTCTCTGGCTCCAGTCGGCCAAGGAAGCCGCCCCCCTCGTCTGTCCCCAGTGCAAGTCGGCGGTGGCGAGTCGCGAGGAGGCAGTGCGACTGTACCCGCCGACGTGTTTGATCTTGACGTCTACCTTCACCAGCGTGTTGCTCTTCGTGCTGCCCCGGGTATCGATGACCCTGGCGCGGTCGAGCGTGGTGAGCTGCCGCCTGCTGTGGACGAAGCCTTACTTCATTCGCTTCTGGATTTCCAGCGCATGCTACAAGCGTACGTGATGAGCGTCCATGGTCTCCGTCTTTTACGGTACGATCAGCTGGCGATAAAGTGATGCAATTTGTCCGCAGGCCCATGCTGTGCCCACAGAGTTGGCTGAAGACCTGGGGAACAGTCTGGCCCGGCTGGCCGATGCTGTCCAGGCACTTGGGGCGGTGCGGGACGAGATGCAACGAGCGACCAGCCGAGCTCAAGAGTTGCAGGGCAAGTACATCCGCAAACGAACTCGGTTAGCAGCACGCTCTGACGCTCTGGCTGCCCAAGTAGCCGCCCTCGATGGCGAGCGTGAGCATCATGCCCAGACCCGGATCGAACTGGGACGGATTGAACGGGCTTTAGCGGCCCAGGCACGGCAACTGGACCAACAGCGAGATCAACTGGTTGAGGCACAAATGGCTTGGCGCTCCGGCCAACCTACCAAGGCAGTTGCCCTTCTGCCACCAGCACCAAACTTGCTACCCCTCTCATCGATGCGGAGCGGGACGAGATGAGGCGGGAACGAGCGGCCTGGGTGCAGGAAAGGGAAACGCTTCAAAGGAACAGAAGGAGGCCCAATTTCAGCTGAGAAGGCTTTGGAGCGCGCTGCAGCGGCAGAAAAGTTGGCCTCAGAGCTGCAACAGCAACTGGATTCGGCTGCGGTTGTCCGGCAGACATCGAATCGCTCCCCCAGGGACGAAGCGGGGATCCATCGTCCGCACGGGAAATGAGGAAGATGATGTGGCGGCGATTATTGCCATGGCGCTGGGTGGCCCTGCTCAAACATTCCAGCAATCAGGAGCTGGAGAAATCGAGCCCCCCTCGGCTGCATGCGATCAACGTCCCGCTGCTCCACCGCAACCCATCCGCCGCCCTCCCACCACCACCAAGGCTGCAAAGCCCGCTCCTTCTACCAACAAGACGCTTAAGTCTGCTCCTCCCCCTCGGCCTTCTACCCCCACCAAACAAAGTCCTCATCCTCCTCGCACGCCGGGTTCAAAGCACAAGCTATCTCCCTCCCGCACCCCCAGTTCAGCGACCAAGCTCGACCGTTTTGGGCCTCGCCCTATACAGCCTTCAATCACAATGGCCGTTCTCCCCAGCGAAAACGCAAAGAACCATCCACACCCACCGGAGCTCCGCTTACTCTGACGGCGGGCCGGCGGGCTCTAGCTCGGACAGAGAGTCTGGACGAGGGTCCACGTCTGGGGCGGCAGGAGATGCCGACGGACCAAGACCTGGCTGCGGCCGAGGCGGCGGACGAAGGGGTGCGTCTTGTGCCTCGGACACCACGCACACCTAACCACACACCTGGCGCGGGAGCTATCACCGCGGCGTTGGCAAGGGGGATACACCCTCGGGCGCTGGGCGCTTCCCCATCAGCGCTTGATCCAGCAACCGGCACGACGTCCGCATCGGGCTCAGGCGCAGCCCCCGGGGTGGCATCGACCTCGGCGCCTGCACGACGGCCTGGGGCTGGCACGCAGCGCGCAGCGCAGCGAGAAGAGATGCAGCGGCTCGTGGCCAATGCCATCTCAGGGACGATCGCGACGGGGGCGAAGCGGCGGAGGTGAGGGTCGCCGAGCGCCCAGGCCCAGGAGGGGAGGCGTGGGAGTGGCGTGGGGCAAATGTATTGTTGCCAACCACCGGGGCAGCGGGACATGGGACAGAACGAGTGGCAGCACACTGGCGCAGTGTTGCCGAAGCACGTGCCGTGATGTGTGGCGCTGGGCGGGTAGCTGGTAGCTGCGTTGCAAGTTAAAGATACGCCGTACGTCCTCTGTGCCCTCAGCTGAGGGCTTACGTTGGGTAGTGCCGCAGTGCTCGCCTGCCCCATGTCGCTGCCCCCGCCGTGTCTCGACTGAGCCTACTATAGCGCCTAGCCTACTCGCCTGCTAGCCAGCCTACCCGTCTCCCGGCGGTGCCAGTGCGCAGTCGCCTGGGCTCCTCCACCACCAGCTCTCTTGTTGGAGCATGCTCGCGCCCCTCCTTTCTGTCCGCACCGCCGGCCTCGCTGCCCGGCCTGCCCTGCGCACCTCTGTGCCCGCCGCCTTGGCGGTCCGCCGTCTCGCCACCGCTGCCCCTACGGGCCCCTACGACCTCGTCATCATTGGCGGTGGCCCCGCCGGCTACGTGGCTGCCATCAAGGCCGGCCAAGCCGGACTCAAGACAGCCTGTGTTGAGGTGCGCGGTGCGCTCCGGCACCTGCCTCAACGTTGGCTGCATCCCCTCCAAGGCAATGCTCAACAACTCCCATCTCTACCACCAGGCTGGACACGACTTTTCCAACCGCGGCATTGACGTCTCCAGTGTGCAACTTAATTGCCGCGCATGCTCAAGGCCAAGCAGGACAGCGTCACTGCGCTGACCAAGGGCGTCGAGGGTCTGTTCAAGAAGAACAAGGTCGAGTACGTTAAGGCTTTGCCTCCTTCAAGAGCCCCACGGAGATTGCTGTCAAGCTCAACGAGGGGGCGAGACGGTGCTCGAGACAAGTACACGCTCATTGCCACCGGCTCCGAGGTCACCCCCTTCCCCGGAATCACGATTGACGAGAGAAGTTTGTGAGCAGCACGGGCGCCCTGTCGCTCCAACAGGTTCCCAAGAGATGGTTGTGATCGGTGTGGTGTGATCGGTCTTGAGCTCGGCTCCGTCTGGTCGCGTCTGGGTGCCGAGGTGAGCGTGATTGAGTTCAACGATGTGATTGGTGGGCCTGGTATGGACCCTGAGGTGCCAAGTCATTCCAGAAAATTCTCGCCAAGCAAGGGATCAAGTTCCATTTGGGTCAAAAGGTGATCAGCGGCGCTGTTAAGGGGGACACGTGCACCCTCGAGGTGGCCCAAGGACAAGCCTGGCACCAAGAACGTGTTTGACGCCGACGTGGTGCTCGTTGCAATTGGCCGTCGTCCCTACACCGAAGGCCTCAACCTCGAGGCGATTGGAGTGGAGACGGACTCACGCGGTCGCGTGGTGGTGGATGACCAGTACAACACGTCGGTCCAGAACATCAAGGCCGCTGGTGACCTCATCTACGGCCCCATGCTTGCCCACAAAGGTGAGGAGGAGGGCATTGCTGCCGTCGAGCTGTTCACCAAGGGCCATGGTCATGTCAACTACGGTGCTATTCCTAGTGTCATCTACACTGCGCCCGAGGTGGCGTGGGTCGGCAAGCACGAGGGGGAGCTAAAGCGGAGGGGGTCAAGTACAAGGTGGGCAAGTTTCCCTTCTCGGCCAACTCGCGTGCCAAGACCAACAGGACACGGATGGCTTTGTCAAGTTCCTCACTGAGGCTGAGACGGACGAGGTGTTGGGTGTCCACATTATTGGCCCCAACGCCGGTGGAGATGATTGCTGAGGCAGGCTTGGCGCTCGAGTACGGCGCGGCAGCCGAGGACATTGCGCGCACGTGCCATGCCCACCCGACCCTCAGCGAAGCATTCAAAGAGGCTGCCATGGCGTACGTTCTCCCTTCTTCCCCCCTTCCATAAGCCTCTGGTGAACGATGGTACTGATCTGACACGATTCGAGCAGCGCGTACGACAAACCTATTAACTTTTAAACGCTTCTGCCTCTTTCACTTTGCGTCTTTTGTTTTCCTATTCCGCTCATTGTGTTTTCAGACGTGAACGACCCTTCTGCCAGGACTCGCAGCGGTGGCCGGCCTGGGTCCCAATGAATGACTGTGCCGTCTTCCATACTAAGGCCTATGTTGAGATGCGGTGATCAAGACTTGCTCCCAAAGAGGACTATTATGATGATGCCTGGGAAAGGGTTTGGTGCATGTGTATATTCCGCGTCTGACCTAAACAGTGGTGGCACCTCGCGAACCGTAACAGGGACGGCGTCCGAGTGCAGCGTAGGTCATGATTCCCCGCCACGCTTAAGCTGCGGTAGAACGAGTGGGACGGTGGCGTACCGGTGATGGTCATCGCCGCCAGCCGAGGTAGATTAGGCCAGTCGGATGGGTGGCCGCTGCTGAGGCTCCATGTCATCATATATATATGCGGATGCTGAGGAGGTTAGGGTTGTGCAGTGCGCCCCACACCCGAGCAAAGATGAAATTGGACCCGCGTCGCGTGGAAGTGATCGCGCAGGGAGCGCGCACCGCACACGGGCGTGTCGCGTCCATCGCTTCTCGTTTCCGAGCGTCGAACGATCGAGGGGAGCAAGCAACTCGCCACCACCTCCCACCACCTGCATTGCCCCCCCCCCTTCGTGTCCGTCGCCATGAAACCCGGACCTGTGCGATCGGCATGCCTTCCCGCACCAGCATGTCCAAGACGGCCAAGCGCGGTGCGCGCGACCTGGCGCGCCTCGCCCGCCCAGCCCAGCCCTCGCACGTCCCTTGCGTCCCCCGGCCCCCCGCCCGCGCGTTTCGAGTACGATGATGACGACGATGTTGTTTGGGCCGAGCGCGGCCCTGCCCTTTTCACTGCCTGAAGAACGGAACAAGTCGCTCGCCAGATCCCGTGCGGGACGATCGACTTTGAGCCACCGTATGATGATCCCTTTTGGGACCACATTGACCCGTACAGCGTCACGACCTTGCGGTAGGTGCAGTTTCACCACCACCATCCCACCTGGGATCCGGCCTACTGACCTCATCTTTTTTCCTTATCCAGATCTCGTGTCCTTCCCCACTACCTTCTTGATGAAGCGTATGCGAAGCGACGCCACGTCAGCCTGTCGGGTCTGTACAGTCTTGCGCGTCTCGACCGGCAGCGGTCGCATCCTTTAGTGCCCCGATCCCGTACGGCTTGCCTTTCCCTGAGGAATGGCTTCTCACAGCGGTGATTGTGGCCAAGTCGAACATCAAGTGGACCCAAGCGGCTGCGGGGCCGGGTACAGTGCCCGAACTAGGGCAAGATCTGATCGAGCAGTCCAATCCCCTCATCGACTCGGACGACGAGGCACTAGACCGAGCCCTCAAGGCCGCCCACGACCGGGCTCGGCGCAAGCCCGAAATCAAAAAAGAAAAATGTGCTGGCCAACGCAAGTTTGTTGTGGTCACCTTGCGCGACTTGCGTCGGGGACCGATGCCCTTGGTCCCGCTCACTCCCCAGGGGGGCGCGAACCCGGGAGGAGCTTAATCTGATGGTCTTTGAGTCCGATCGAAAAGGAAAGAAGGATCCAGCTTCAAACGTCTTGCAACCTTGCGAGTTTGATGGGCTGACTGGCGGATCGAATGGTGCGTTTGAGAAGCTGCAGACGTTGCCGTTGGGGAGTGTGGTGGCTCTGATCAGTCCCAGGATCATGCCTTTTCGCGTGGTACGTATACTTTTTGTTGGTTTTTTGTGTCTTTTTTCTCGTACTGATCCATAACGTCTAGGGCGATCCCTCTACCACCCTCACCCTTACTCCTTCCAATGCCGCTTCGCTTTTGCACATTGGCCGAGCTGCGGATTATGGCCAGTGTGAGGCGCGGAAAAGCGACCAGGGCAGGTGTCGTGCCTTTGTTGATAAGCGCCAACTTGCGTCTCCCCTCTGCCGTCGTTTGTTCGTTGCACCGAGTCTTCTATGGACCGATCCCGCGTTGAGCGGCCAGAACTTGCACCTGCTGGCCGCTTCGCCCCGGTCAAGCCAAGAACAGTTACCATCGCGTCAAAGAGAAGACCCATGGGACGGGGTTGACATCAAACCCAAGATTCCTACCAAGTCTGGCCATGATGTCGATGTCAACCGGCGCACTTGCCTGATGGCAAGGTCAAGTCCGAGCCAGTGTCGCACTCCGTTGCCGCCCGCAACGATCCGGACCAGGACGATTGGGATGCTATCTTTCAAGCGTCCTTGCAAAGGAAAGGCAAGAAAGTTCGGTCCAACGATCCAGCCGACCGGAATGCTGGAGACATGGTCTTGGACCGGTGGGATCAAGCTGAATTGTACGAATCTCACCGTCAACACAAGATTGATCGTGTTGGGTTCCGTGCGGACCCGACCGACGAGAGTACCCATCTGTATGATGTGCAAGCCAATTTGGGCCGCGGCAAAGCTGTGCTGAAGGCGATGCACGACAAACGTCTGGCCCAAGAGGGCGTTGCTGAGCGTCTCGATCGGCCCCGTCCCAGTGGGCGCAGGAATCCGATCCGACCTCCCGGTCAGAATGGGCCTCCGTCATCAAGCCCTCCGAGAGTTCAACTGAGAAGATACGACGATCCAGAAGACGAAGAAGAACAACTTCAGCTTGCTGCCGATGCGTATGAGGCTGAGATATCCAAGGCGGATCGCCGGACGTTTTATCGTCACTTGGGAACCGCCTCGAGTGCAGCAACCGAGCTGATGGAACGGGCCCATTCCCTCCTCGACAGCCGAAGAGAGCATGAGGAGTTGGAGCGCAAACGCAAGCGGGCTTCCCTCGAGTCTGCCCGACGTCGAGCCAAGAAGCCGGAACGTGGGGCACTCAGCATGTCGTCGTCCGAACCTGACCTGGAAGAGGAAGTGGAAAGGCCCTCGGGATCTGCAACGCGCACTCTGCCGATGGACACTTCGCCCACCTACCGCCTGCAACCCTCGATGATGCGTCAGATTGGCTTTGACCCTTTGCCAAGAAACCGGTGCGGTCCGGGTCGGGGGGCAAGCCCAGCGGGGGCGGAGCAGGGGCAGTGATGCGTCCTCGCGCCTGCTGGCTCGTACCATCTCTTCTGCCCACGCGCGGCGACCCACTGCACCCAGCCTCCGCCCGCCTCCGTCTCGACCGCAGTGGCGCAACGTCCGCCCGCCCCCTGGGACGGAACGAACGGCAAAGCAACAAGCCTACGATGGGTTGTACGGCCTGACTGCGGACGACCTTTTCCGATTTGGACGTTAGCGACGATGGGCTGGAACTGTAGGGACCAAAGCCACGCAATTCCACATCGCCTTGGACCCGTAGCATATTTTCGCGAAGTACTACGACTTGCACGCGAAAAAGAGAGGGCAGGAGGACGGGTACCTGGAGATGCAGGCTAGAGGGTACGGCAGGGTACTATCTTCGCGATAGATCGAGCCCCACAAACTGCTTGGCAGGGGGGACAAAATGGAAAAAGGTGTGACGAGAGTGGGATTCGAACCCACGCCCGGAGGACTACGGTTAGGAAGGAACCTGAACGTAGCGCGTTAACCACTTCGCTATCTCGCCACTTGTTTGGAATGTCCAAACCTCATTTTCATCCTATTGTTTTTCGCGTCTTCGCCGTAAGTGGTACTAGGCAAGGTTGGATGGTGAGACCGTCTGAGACTCCGACTGGGCCCTGAGGCTCAGGCCTCAGCCTGAGGCCTGAGGGGTGGGGAGCTGAAAGATGATTCCAATGACGCCAGAGGCATCCCAACGCACTGCGACCCCCCCGCCACAGCGCTCTGCACCTGCTAGGAGGCTGAGGGTATTAGTACAATGGCCGCCTCTCTCCCTAATCCTGCTGTCGCTCTGCCTCTCTCGTCCTCTGCCCGGCCGAAGCGACACTATAGTTCCTGTCGGCCGTAAAGGCAATGTCCCTCCCAGTGGCACCAGCGCCTTCAGCGCATCAGCCACCTTAGCCGCCCATCCAGCTCTTTGGAGCGCTGTAACGCGTAACGCGTAGCGAGAGCGAACCCCAATCGACTACTATTCTCAGCAGTTCATCATCATCCCAGCATATTCCCATTCCCCGGTTTCAGCTTCATCGCTTCCCACGTGCAGATCTTACATGTCGGGTGCCCATGCCTGACTAAAGGGCCCAAGCCAGCTTGGTGAAGATACCTGGGGTACGTCGGACCTAAGAGTGGAGCTATATGCTGTCGTCGGCGGGTCTTAGCCGGGGGGAGAGGGGCAGGTGCATGTTCGGTGGTGTTTGAGTGGAAACTCCGTTAGAGTATAGAAGAAGGTCGATTGGGGTCAGAACGTGCTTGGACCGGGAGGTAGATGCGAGCGGAGCAAGGGACATGGCGAGGCCACCACCTCAACAGAAAGCAGAAAGGTCGGCTTGTATGGCCACAGTCTGCGCAGGCGCCGGAAGGGGGAGCAGGACCGAGTCTGTGGATGTTAGCTTGCGGCGAGGGGAGGAAACAGATGAGTACGAGCCTGCGAGGACTGGGGGTGGAATTGGGGCTGGGAGTCGAGTGGGCGCGCGTCGCGGGCTAGCGTTCGCTGTGAACGTCGTGAACGTTGAACGCGTTGCTCCCCGTATGTATCTTCACCTGTCCCCCCCGTCGCGTTCCACTGTTTTGATCGGCCGGGCAGGATCCATCATCGACATCATGCATCACTGCATCCTTGCATCTGCATCATACATGATCAACATGATCCCACCCCAGCGCCCAGGCCCGTCTGCCCATACCTACCCTTCTCGGCCTGTCACGGTGACGCGTCACCTACTAGCCCCAACGCGCTGCGACGCGCACCGCTGCCCACACTGGCCCGCCTCCCGAAGCCGCATCGCCCCCCCCCACCTGTTACGTTCCTGCGCTACTTCCCAAACCTCAGGATCTACATCTACATCTACCTATCGTGCACGGCACCAGGCCAGACCCACAGCGACCGCGATGGATTCCAGGGTACATGCGCACCCTACCAAGGAGCGAGCAGAGAGGCTTATTCATCCGACTTGGGCTTGTTCCGCTGAGGACGTTGAGGGAGCCTGCGGGGAACAAGCAAAGTGGTGAGCATAGGGGAAGGCCAAGGTGGATAAGAACGGGGGAGGGGAGGGGGGGACGTACGGTGAGCAGAAAGGACGCGTTCAGTAGTGGGCTGGTCCTCGGTGCCCAACACGCGTTCGATCCGCAGATCCGCCTCGGCGAACACCAGGTCGCCCTTGCCCAGGGAGGTGACGCGCTCGACGGCGTGGGAGCCAAACGCGTAGATGCGGTGGAAGGTGGAGGTAGGCGGTTGTCCTTGGAGACGGGGTCGTTGGTAGCGATAGTGTAGGCGACGAATTCGGACCCGTTGGCCGTCTGCCGCGGTTCCGACACGTTCACCACACGGCCCACAACCGTCAGACGCGAAACGTCCTTGGCCACGGCGGAGTTCGAGAGCGCACGGGCAGCGCCCAGGGCAGAGACAGGCGTCTTAATCGAGGCAGCACGGAGAGCAGCGAACATGGTCAACACGCAGGAGTGGGGGTGGTAGAACAAAACCAACAGACGGAGCGTCCGCACCTCTCGTTTTTCCTTCATGCTAGCTTGGCGACGCCCGTCACCTGAGCGGAACGAAAAGGCATCGGAATTGGCCTCGGGGTGCAGCGGAATGTTTTCCATAGAACTTCGACTGGAACGTTGCATCAGGCGTCACGCGTCGCGCGTCCATGCATGATGCCGTAATGTCGATGTGTCCATGCCTGCCGTGCCTCAGCGCTAGCCTGCCTCGGGCTCAGCCTAACCTCTGGTGATTCATACTTGGGGCCGACTAGCTGACTCGTCAACTGTGTCCGAGAGGCTGCCGCAGATCAAGTACAGGGACAGCGATCCGAGCTTGGACTCGTCCGCTGCCGAGGAATCGAGCGCTTGCAACCCAGGCTCAGATCTTGCATCATGAATAGGATGAGATCGATCATCTCGATGATCGCCGGCGCGCCGACACTCGTCCACACAGCAAGCACGGAACCAGCACGTAGCTCGCCGCTCGCCGCTCACCCACGTACTCAGTACTCACTCGGTACACACCACTCAACAAATGTGCATTTCATTAGGAGACGAGAAGGTCCTAGACCAACGCACCACGTCCATCTACCGCGCAATGCCAACAGGAGCCCAAGCGAGACTACAATACAGACAAGACTTTGCTCGAGGGGAGAGAAAGCAAACAGATTGGATGCAGCACACAGCCCAAAACAGAAAACGAAGACCCATCTCGTGCGAAGAGGAGGAACAAAGGAGTGGTCAAGGGAGGGATAAAAACGGTGGTTTGTTCCCAGGTAACGCAAGCAAATAATGGGAGAGAAGAAAAGGTGCTCCAACGCCCATGCAAGGGGGGGGGGGAGGAGAGAGCAAGGAGGTACAGCCGCGTGATCAAAGGAAATGGGGAAATGGGGAAATTGAGAAATGGTGGGGGAGGAGGGAGTGTCCAGGGCGGCACAAAGCTGCGCTTAGATCATCGCACGCCGACGAGCGAGGTGAGCGCGACGGGCTTGGCGTGCCGCCTCGTTGGTAAAGGAAGGCTTGACGTTCCGGGCGGACGGCGTCTTGCCCTCCGACTTGGCACGAATGATCTTGGCCAAAAACTCAGTGCCGGTCTTGTCGGTGCCAAGGAGAACCTTGAGGCTGCCCTTCTTGTAGCCCTTGGCAAGCATGGTAAGACCTTGCTGAACAAGAGCCTCGATGGCTTCGGGCGAGGCGTTGGGCTTGGATGCCTCTTGGTTCAGCAGAATGAAGGAAGGAACCAGCCCAATTTCCTTGGCCGCCCCGGACGCCGAGACGGTGCCATCGGCCAATTCGTCCTCAACGTTCGCGCGGGCCGAAAGCTTGGCCTGAATACTCTTGACGGAGGTGAAGGAGCCGTTGAGCAGCTCGTGCACCAGCTGCTTGGCTTCGTCCGT
Source organism: Moniliella sp. 'wahieum' (assembly GCA_003971905.1). Lineage (NCBI taxonomy): Eukaryota > Fungi > Basidiomycota > Moniliellomycetes > Moniliellales > Moniliellaceae > Moniliella > Moniliella sp. 'wahieum'. The sequence continues at coordinate 187,185 of RSEE01000051.1, read as the reverse complement.
CGAGCCCGTCAGGACGGCGAGCGATTTGGAGTTGTGCTGGTGGATGGCCGTAGCAAGCTGGGCGAACTCGGTGCGCTGGGCGTCAGTGAGGTTCCCCTCAAATGCGGTGTGTTGCAGCTGGAGGAAGCAGGGATGGTGCCAATCTGCTCGGCCAGGCTGCTGGCGAACACAGCCGACGCGGCGGCGAGAGCAGCAAAGAGGAAGTGAAGCGCATGGTGCAGTAAAAGAGTGTGGGAAAGGAGAACGAGTGTAGCGGTGAGGGGGGGGGAGAAGGGAGAGGGCTGAGAAAGAGGAGCAGAAGGTGGTGGAGGGTGGGAACAAAAAGCGCTGGTGGGTGCCCCCTAAACACTACTTGAGTGCCAGGGGGGAGTCGGTGGGTTACGGTGGGCTGCAGGGGACATGTGAGTGACATGAGAACACGCGTGAGCATCCAGTGACTGCATGGGGCCAGTGGGGGGTGCAGGCGGCGCTGGCGGAGGCCGGCGCAACGTGGCTTGCGCTTTGCCCACCACCACACAGCGTCCAGGCCACCGTGTGGGAGAATTGGTGCAGGGTGTTTCAAGATGCATGATGCATAGCACGGCTTCAGGCTGCAGGCCTGCCTTAGGCCTCAGGGCCTCAGGGCATCGGGCCATGCCTGTTTCGAACAACAGTGGATTGGCACGTACCGCAGCGCGATCAGCTGGCTGGAGCAGCAGGAGATGGCATGGGACTGGCGCCATGCTCCGGTTGCTATGGCAGATCGAGAGGGATCGCTCTTGCACGAGGGTCTTGCAGGAGTGAGCGCTTAGCATGCGGCCTTGTGCCTTTGCGGGTAGCCCGCGCCCGCCGTGGCGCGGGAGCAGCGACGGAGCATGTGACGCGTGACGGTGGCCACACAACAGACTGCGTCCCTGCAGCAGAGGGTGGAGAAGGAACACACCGCCAGTCCCAGCCTGCCCACGCGAGAGCGGAGGCACTGCCAGGCGATGCTTGGTGCCGGTGATGTGTGATGCATGATGCACCTGGATCGACACGGGGCATGTTTAGGAACAGGCCAACCCAGCTGGGTGCGCCCAGCTCCAAGCTCCAAGGCGCACCAAAGCCCGCAACCAGGCACGTACCCAGCGCCGCAAGTGGCTTCAAGCTTCAAGCTTCAAGCTTCACAGCATTGCGCTCCGCAGGAAGACTGGCCCTGAGGCCGGAGGCCTGCCTGAAGCTTACGGGGAGACAGCTTGCAGCGGGCTGCGCGCTGCGCACCTAGGACCGCGACGCGAAATATCTCACGAGGAGCGCGCAGATCGACAAGGCAACGATGGGTGCTTAACGTGTACACGTCACAAGGTGGTGCTGGTCTTTGGTTCGCATTTCAAGCTTCCAGAGCTTCAAGGGGCAGTTCTGGCCTCTGGCATGAGGTCTGTATCACAGGATGCAATAACACACATGCATGATGCGTGACATGCATGTTGAACACAACTAGCAACTAGCCACTGCCCTTCCTCTGGTGCGAAAATGGCGCAGGTCACACACACTTCTGGCCGCGCTGCGACCACGCATCCATCCATCACATTGCCCGTCTGCACCCGATGTACGCCGTCACATGCACGTCACACGCATCACACGCCAGGCGTCACACTCACCCGTCACCGTGGCCCTGGATACATTGCATTGGGGGGCAAACGAAATGCACACAGGGGGGTGCGTGTCCAAGTGCAGTAGGGGGGTAACGCGTAACGGTTAACGTATTGCAGCCAATCATGCCCACCCACCCATGCATGCCCAATGGCACCTGTCCAAAGCGCACGTCAGAACACCTGATCGCCATCCTCACTATCCCCACCAATCGAAACACGAGGCGAGGTAAGAATCGTATAAGGGAAGGATCATATAGTGGGACAGGAGCACAAGGAAACAGTACAGTGATGTGAGCCTCTCTAGACGCGCGAGGAGAAAATAAGGCCAAGGGGGAAGGACGGAATGGCTCAATGAACGTCGGGCAACATGGCACCGAATGTTGGACCCGATGTACAGGTGTGGGGTAGGCATCGGGACTTTGAGAGAAAGCTAGATGTGGGGAGGGAACACGCCCCTTTTGTCCTCTGGCGACATAGCGAGCGGTGCGAATGGGGGCCACCAGGCCCACTCTTCCGCAAATCCACACCGTACAGTTGACCAAGGCACAGTTGGAGGTGCTCGCGACGAGCTAGAAGCAACGTATGTTTCTCCACCTAGAGCGCATGAAGGCCAAGGCTATACCAGTCTGATGTCAGTCCGTCCTACTCTGCGTGGAGCGTGTCTACTGTGGGGGTAGAAAAGGAAAACGAGGGAACGACAACGTACATTGAACCAAATAATTGACTTCGTTCGCGATGCCAATCTTGACCTGGCCATGATTCTGATCATAGAGACAAGGAACTCGACGAACGAGACCTTGGTACCCACGCCGAATATTCGTCCTGCGCTTCGACTCGGACGCCAAATGATTCGCTCTTCGCTGCGCAGCAGTCAACCGACGCGCCGCGCCGCCCCCTCCGTATCTTCTTCCCCTCCCAGATCCGACGCTCGGGGATTCTCGCTCACGTCCACCTTCATCGCCCTGATCTTGGCAAGATAATGCCGTGCCAAATCAGGCCGGCGCCAGACAAGACTTCGGCTCGTACCTGGGATAAGTGCGGTTGCTTCCATTCGGCGGACACGCTTGACTCTCGAACAACGCACGGGCTACCTGCACCGGCAGTTGCCCTTGCTCCACCGCCGGCGTGATCCGGGACAAATCCAACGTGAGCCGGTACTGGTTCGCCAGCGGGGCCCACGAACGAAGCCCGAATTGCACCTCCCCTGTCCCGGCGAGAGAAAGTGGGATGGCGCCGTCCGAACCTAGTGCCCCCTTCACTGGCGGGGGCGGTATAGCCTTCTGAGTGGCCTCCCCTGCCCCTTGCCTTGGGTGAGACCGAGTCTTGGGGGGGCTTTGTATCTGAGCCGGAAGGGCCAAGGGACGTTGGTGGTACCTGGGAACGATGGGCAGGTTCGTTTGTACCGTGCTTGCGTTTGCGCTTGGTCGGGAGAGCAGGACGGGCCGAAGAGGGCGTCTCGGTTGGCGCACCCGATAAGGAACTCCGGCCATCCCTCCATCCTCCTCCTATGGCTTCTCCGTTGCCAGAAATGGATGAGCCTTGGTACCTTGGCCAGCGGGGCTGGGGCAACGGTAGGGTGAACAGGAGGGTGGGGGGTGCATTCTGCTCTCAAGTCGTCGGCCAGGATGGGGGCAGGCAACCCGCCCTCCCATAGGGGCTCGTTTGGGTCGAGATGGCTAGGAACCGGAGCACCGACGAACGGCGTAGGCATCGTCATGGACGTAGGAACGGCGTAAGCGGCAGAGGGGTTGTGCGGGGGAAAGGCACGTCCATAAGGATCGGGAGATGGGATGGCCAAGTCGCTGAAAGAGGCAAGCGGGTACGATGGCTGCTCCGTTTGCGTGGCGGGTGCTACGGGCGGAGATGGACCATTGTCGAGGGGTGGGGGAAAGTCGGACGGGAGTGGGTGGGGCGGGAAGCGGAAGCATCAACCGCGGCGGCATTGGTGAGCGATTGCTGGAAAAAGGCATCCTCAGAAAGGGTGAAGAGCATGCTACCGTTGGGGGGGCAGGCACTGGGACTGGGGGGCGAAGGAAGGCCAATCCAAGTGGGCAAGGGGGCGAGCGGGGGGTAGGCCGACGACAGGGGGCCGGGGCGGAGCGTGCTTGTCATCAACGTGCACGCAATGGGGAGGGATAGGCTGTGAGAGAGGTAGTGTTGGTGGGGAAGACGCAGGTGGTAGCGTGGGTATGCTGCCTGGGATGGAGAGAGACTACTAATGGAAATGGATGGTATGGGGGAGCGGCACTGTGTGTCTTGGGTTCGGAGATCTGATGCGGGCTATTACGGTGGGGTGTATGATACGGACGACGCAACGCTGCGCGCTCAGACTGAGCGCGAACCGGGCGCCAGGGAGATGCCACAGCACAGGTGCGGGGAAGGGCACAGGCACGCGGCCGACACGAATCCAACCACGAATAGCAGGGTGGGATGGCCAGCGTATCGATGGGAAAGCGGGCCGAGTGGGGTTTGAGTTGATACAACGCAAGTTCGGTGTGCAGTGTCTGGCCTTGTCTGGCTCGGCATGCCAGCGCTGGGCCCCAGCCGCCCCCACCCCCACATCGCCGTAGTCAGTGCGCGGCGAGCCAGACGCAGCGTCTGTGTGGGAGCGCACGTCATACACCGCAGAGCAACTTGCGGGTGTTTGGGCACAATTGCAACGCCTCTCGGGGCCACCCCGAGCAGCGTTCGATACGTGGTATACTGCCTCAGCCTGGGGGCGGTGGCGGACGGGGTCTGGCCCCGCATCGAATGCGTTGCCCGCATAGTCAACTAGTCACAATCGCAAGGGCCTCGCTTCCTCCACCGCCGCCTCAGGCCTCAGGCCGTCGATGCTTCTTGGGTACACCACCACCAGGCCGACCCGGCACAAATGCACAACCCCACTCCAGACGAAGCCGTGGGGCACGCCCGCCACCCACACTGGCCAGGTGCTGGCCGCGGCAGCGGTTGCAATCTTGCAGTTCCTGCGTCCCCAGCACAGCGGCAGCCACACCCATTTGGTTCAGCGCCTTACCCCAGCCTGCCCCACCTAACCCCAACCAAAGTGCACAGCTCCGCCGTACTCACTTCTTGGAGGCCAGTTTACAGCGAAAAGCTAAGCAAAGCTTGACACAGCGCGGCCATATGTATGCCAGCCCCCCATTTCAATGTCAGACCTTAGGCCGTAGATCTCAGATCTCCCTGGTGCCACCCTGTTCCATCGTCTAACTACCCCCACACGCTTTCTGAGCCAATTGCCATGTCTACACCTGAAGCGTGAAGACGCGACCGTCGCTTCCACCACCAGTCGTCCACATGCATCCATTCGCTCCACCACATGCGCTGGAAGAAGGCTTCTGAACAAGTACAAGTCTGCAGGTATCATCAGGACATCTCCCTCTCGGCCTGGTCGCTGAATGAGCGAGAAAGGAGGAGCTTGAGATATGCCTTTTTACCACAAACCCACCCACACAGCGAGAAGGCATTGAAGGTTGATGTGGAAGGGCCACGTACGCCCGCGGTCTTCTCACCAACACGGAAGCGGCACCACAGTCCACGCACGACAGCCCGACGATGGTAGCTTGAATCTCACCAGTCGGCACCAGACAGGGATATTCAAACCCCACCAGTGCGGCATATACCAGATGTGGGGCTCAGTTCGTGTGTGTCGCTGTGTCCCTCTCTTTCAGGCTCGGCGTTACCAGAATTGTTCTATGCGTGGTACGGTCTCCTCTCTTCCCCAATCGGCTTGTCCCTGGTCAGTGGCCACTGTGAGCCCTGTAGTTCTCAGTTGTTGTGCGCGGTAAGAAGCCTTTTACGACCAATAGGGTGCACACCAACGTGCTGGAAGAGAGAAGGAGTGTGGCGGGCAGCAGATTTTATGTGAGAAGATGTGGGGGAAGGGGGTTAGATGAGAGGTACAACAGATGATATGAAATGGATAGAATAGGACCACAAATAGCTCGCAAGGGGAGCGCGTGGCCGAGAGACGGGCAATAATTAAAAGAGGAGATGACTGATATAGCCATGGTGAAACCATGGCGTCGTGGTAGACGGATCGCGCCTCCATAAGTATCGTGCATCAAGGAATACTTGCTCATCAGCTGCAGATGAGATTAAGGTATCCACGGAGGAATGGGTGTATTTGATACCCATTACAACACGCCAACAGTCTCGTTCGAATGTTTTGATGGACGGCGTAAAAAGGGATGTGCTAGGCAAGTGGGCTGCGGGTGGCCGGAGGGAATTTGAGTATCCGGCGAGTAGTGTGGGGGGAATCCGAAGGTGGTGGTCATGTGGCAAGGGACGGAAAAAACGGAGAGAGACCAAGGCGCTGCTGGTTCCTTAGGGTTTGTCTTTTCTATATGCTACCGTCACAATTCTCACGAGCAGCCCAACTCCGTATCTTACAAAGCGTGCCACCTGTCACATGTGGTAACACACTGGAAGAGGCTTAATTCAGACTGGGCACTGACCTGCACTAGCACAGCGATTGAAGCGTGAGCAAAGGAGCAGTGTGTGCCACTAGCAAATTGGCCACATGCATGGGGACAGTGCGCAGTGGTCCGTGCGCGTCGGACAGCTGTGCCCAGCGCACAGCCTTGGGAGGCCCTCAGGCCCGCCTCAAGCCTCGTGTAAGCAAGCCCAGTTCACCCTCAGAGGCCACACCACATTCCGACTTTAGCTTTATAAGGCTCGCGCGGCCTGTGGTTTCTGCTTTGCTGCCATCGCCATCTCCCTCGTCCTTCCCATCGTGCACTATGGAGAACCTCGTCAACGCTGCCTCGTCTTTTGTGCAACAGCAGGGCCAGCAGGGTCAGCAGAGTCAGCAGGCTCTGGCACCTCGGCCGGTGGCTTCAACCTCGGCAGCCTGGTGAATGCGGCGGCGAACCACCAGAATGGCAAGACGGATGCCAACCAATTTAGCGCGATTGCCTCGTCGCTGCTGTCGAACCATGACCAAATCACGCAGGGCGACCACCCGACGGTGGACGAGGTGAAGAATGCGCATGCGGCTGTGCAAGGCGGCAACAGGTCAACTCGAACCAAATTGGGGCGTCGGCGGCGGTGCAGGCGATCCAGTCGGTCCTCGGCTCGGGCTCCAACACCAGTGCCAACAACCAGAACGGAGATCTCCAGTCGAAGCTCATGGGGGTCGCCATGTCGCATGCTTCTGACATTTTTGAATCGAAGCAGGCCCAAGGCCTCATTTCGGAAGCGTCCAAGAACCAAGCTGTGCAGCAAGCGGGCGAGTACGTTATGAAGATGGTGATGAAGCAGAAGGTGTGTATCTTCTCGTCCCTTCTCTTTCTTGATCTCTCTACGGATGCTAACTTGGTTGGGTACTTGTCTAGCTGGAAAACGAGGCTGGCGGCCTGGGTTCGCTTGCGTCCCAGTTTTCAACTAAGCCGTATTGGCGAATGTTGGCACGGAGATGCGATGCGTACCCACAGTGGGTGCCCCTGTTGTGGCTAGAAGATGTTAACCTTGTACCACCAATCAACGCGTCAATGCCATCTACACACAACAGCTTGTTGATGTGCCTCTTGGTGGAAGTGGCGGGCTGAGCGCTGACCGGCTGAAAGCAGACCCGTTGGTATTTGAAACTGAACATGGGAGTGGGAACGACAGTTGTAACGTACTGGCGCTGAGCCTGAGCTCCTGATGGTGATGCCTGATGTTATGATGCATGATGGCGCTGATGCGCTGATAAGGCGCGGAAGCTGCAAGGCCCAAACACTCAATTAGGTCGAGGATGCAGATCGCAGACCATCAGCTGGGCGTGGCAGGCCTGGTACGGCTGGTCCAGGCGGCTTTTACCAGCTATGCGCGGGCAAGTGGGCAGGCAAGGCCGGCAGAACGGTAGTGGCCACGTGGCACCCACCCAATCAAGCGGGGGGGACGCAGCCGCACGCAGCCGACCAGGCAGAGAGCGCCGCTGGCCGCGTGCGGACGGGTGACGGCCCGATAGGGAGACGCGGATGGGTGAGCGCTCAGGCTGAGCTGATGCTGAGCGGGGACGGGGCCGGAGACTGGGACTGGGCGGCTGGTGCGGGCGGCCACTGGCCCTGGCAGCGCCAAGGGACGGACGCGTGATGGAGGCGGTGACGCTCATGCTGGTGAGCGTGTCGGGAGCAGCCGCACGCCGTCTGCGCGCACCACCCTCCTCCGCCGCTCAGGCCCGGGCGCCCACCGCCCAGCAGCACAACCAATCGTGGGGTGTTCCTGCTTTGCCCCCAACCACCTGCGCGCTGCCCCCCCTCTCCAGCTCAGCCCGCCCCAACCCCGCCCTCTCCGCCCACCTCCTCCCTGCGTACCCCCTTTCCTCCCCCGCATGACCCCTCATGCGGACCACTCTGGATCGACGTCCTCAGTGGTCGGGTTCACACCGTGTGGGACGCAGGATTGGCGAAGGCTCCTTCGGCGTCATCTTTGAGGGCACCAACCTGCTTAAAGCCAGACGGTCGCTATCAAGTTCGAGCCGCGCAAGAGCGAGGCCCCCCAGTTGCGCGACGAGTACCGCTCCTACAAGATCTTGGCCAACTGTCCCGGTGTGCCCCAGGTCTACTACTTTGGCCAAAGGCTTGCACAACATCCTTGTCATCGACCTTCTCGGTCCCTCGTTGGAAACCTGTTTGACATGTGTGGCCGCCGCTTCTCCATCAAAACGGTATGCATGACCGCACGCCAGATGATCACGCGCGTGCAGACGGTGCATGAGAAGAATCTCATCTACCGCGACATCAAGCCGGACAACTTTCTGATCGGCCGTCCAGGCACCCGCTACGCCAATGTCATCCACATTATTGACCTGGGCATGGCCAAGCTCTACCGCGACCCCAAGACCAAGCACCACATCCCTTACCGCGAGCGGAAATCCCTTTCTGGCACCGCCCGCTACATGTCCATCAACACCCACCTCGGTCGCGAACAGTCACCCGCCGAGACGACCTCGAGTCGCTGGGGTCACGTTTTCATGTACTTTCTTCGCGGAGCTCTCCCCTGGCCGGGCCTCAAAGCCAACACCAACAAACAGCGTTACGAGAAGATTGGAGAGAGAAGCAGTCCACTCCCATTAGGGATCTGTGTCAGGGGTACCCAGAGGAGTTTGCCATCTACCTCAACTACGTGCGCAACTCGGGTTTGAAGAGGAACCTGACTATGATTTCTTGCGAGACCTGTTTGCCAAAGTACTTAGGCACCAAGGCGAAGTGGAGGACGAACAGTATGATTGGATGATGCTCCGTGGTGGAAAGGGATGGGCCGCTCCCTCATCTGCCTCTCATGCGCCAGCCGCCTCGGTTCAGCACCGCTGGCGCCCACTCCTTCGCCACACGCTGCCCATGCTGCTGGGCGCAATCCTCTCAGTCGGAGAAAGGTCTGCACGACCCACGCTCTCGCGGCCGAGGCGCAGGCGACCCATCCGCATATGTTCTGAACCCCAATGAAGCGCCCACAGCCAGCAAGATTGCCCTGCATACTCCACCAACGCATGACGCACCAGGAATTCCCAATGGTGGTGTGGAAGCCAGTCCGCTGCACCTGTGTCGGCACCTCCCCAGCGCCTACCGCAGATGGCAGGGGAAGAGCCACCACCACCCAAGTCGCGCCTATTGAAGATTCTCTCCTGGGGTGCTTAATGAGGCCTACTGGGCTCGTTTGGCCGGTGATACGCAGCCGAATCCTACTCTCATTCTTCGTATGATCTTGTACCCCCCCGCCCCCCCCCTCCCCCTTCTTGGCTCGACCGATTGTAGCTCGGCAACACGTTCACATGGACTTGATGCAACTCGTAACCCACATTTGTGAGCGGGAGTTCCCCGTTTCTTGGTGCACTTCTCTCCTCCTGATTCTCGTGGCACGCATAGCCCCCCTGATATCGTTATTCGAATTTGGAGGAGATGCTTGCCTGGCGCCCTTTCAGCGAACGAACGAACACGCTGAACACACTGGCTGCCCAGATTACCCTGTATATGCCTGTCCACTCCGTTGGCGGCCTGGTGCTGCATTTGATAGGCAGGATGTACTTCGTACACCCATCCATCAGAAAAGGGGGGCAGTCGGAGGTTGCCTCAGTGCGGTAGCATGGTAGGACTCGGCAGTTGAGACAAGGTCATGAACGGCATCGGTGGGGGGCGCCTCTTTTCTACTGAAGATGGCGGTAATTGCGAGCTCCGCGCGTGGCGAGTCACGTGCAACCGGGCGGAATTGAGTGGCCCAGGCATGCTATCAGGCGTGGAAGAACCCTAGCGCTGATTTTTGCAATTGTCAGATGCGGGGCAGGCAACTGGCGCCGTGCGGGGCGGAGCCATTATAATAGCAAGCGCAGGCTGCTTCTGGCCTGGGTCGACGGCTCTGGTTCCCAGCAGCCGCCGAGGCTGCAACTGCAACCCTTGGTCTGGCTGCTGTCGGCTGTCTGCCACCTGCCTCTTTCCACCCCGCTCGACGTGGCCGCTGCTGGTGTTGGCTTTCGGTCCTGCCTCTGTCCAGCCATGGTCTCGCCGCTCGCTCTCCTCCATGGCGCTGCGGAATGGGCGCTGCGCCCGTCGTGCTGCTTCCGCGCATGGCCTATGCGCCCTCCGGCCGTCGCTCGCTATGGCTTCGCTTCACACGTCGGCCTCCTCCCCCCCGCCGAGGTGCAAGACCGCCAGCGACCGAGGGGCGTGACATCCACACAACCACGTATGGGACGCGATTCAGCGCAGGAGGAGCTGAGAACCCGCACGATCCGGCCGACAACCCGATTTGAAGCAGGACAAGGAACTGGTCGATGCGACGTGGTGCTGAAGAGGTGGACGACGCATGTGACCAGCGTTCACCGCCAACTCGTTTCTTTGCCGGCGAAGATCTTAGCGACCAACCCAGGCTGTCCGTGGGGCATACCGGGCTTTATCTACCCTTCGCAAGACCCGGAAACCCCGAGCCCCTCTGGCCGACTGGGCCAACAAGCCTTCGATGTCCGAGCGGCTGTTTAAGCATGCCTTCCTGACTGAAATTGCACGGGGTATTTTGATTGTTTTGGCCAACTTCTTCCGCCCGCCGACCGATCATGTACCCGTACGAGAAGGGTCCGCTGAGCCCGCGCTTCCGCGGCGAGCACGCGCTGCGTCGCTACCCGACCGGCGAGGAGCGGTGCATTGCTTGCAACTCTGTGAGGCCATTTGCCCGCCCAGCCATTACCATTGAGTCGGAGGCACGTGCCGATGGGCAAGGCGTACTACCAAGTACGACATTGATATGACCAAGTGCATCTACTGCGGTTTCTGCCAAGGCATGTCCGGTGGATGCGATTGTCGAGACGCAAAATGCTGAGTTCTCGACCGAGACGCGCGAGGAGCTCATGTACAACAGGAAAGCTCTTGGCCAATGGTGACCGTTGGGAGTCGGAGTATGCGACCAACCTCAAGCTACGTCTTGTCCCCCCACGTGGGCGCGGTCCCGAACTAACACATTCCCTGCCGCTTTCCAGACCACCTCTACCGCTGATCCCTATTTTCCTCCTGCCATGCTCGCCTTTTGTGTCCTACCGATACAGCCACCCATGTGTAGGCAAGGTTGTGATGGAGATATACATACGTTGCCCCGACGCTTGGCGGATGGAATGTGGGCGGACGTACAAGTAGTGTATATGATGTAGAAGCACTCATGTCAGTGCCGAGGGTGGGCACACTCGAAATGCTCGAAGCGTCACACACACCCCTCGCCAAACCAGGTGGCTAAGCGCCCGACTACGAATCTTTTACTGATGATCCTGTGGTCCTGTTCGTCAGGGGATGTATTACGACCCTTCTTTCAGTCTCTCTGCCGCTCCATGATCAGTTCCGTCGGCCATACCGCACAAGGGCCCGGGAGGCTGCCTACGTTCGACCACCACCGCGACGATGATGCTGGCTGGCAGGACAGGAGAGGTATGTATACTGTACAAAGTGCCAATGCTACTAGCCCACCTCGTTCACACAGGTATAGCGTTATTGGAGTCACTGGGTTCCAAATATAATCTCCAGTGCTATGATTGTCTTTCAACACTTGCTCGGCATCATTGTGGATGTTGCGTAGCTGCCGTGATGCCCTACATCTCTTATCAGACTCATGCTAATGAAGTGCCCTCTCTGCGCGCGCAAGGCTGGGTCCAAGTTGCGTGTTTCGATACAAAAGGATTGCTATAAGTATGGGCTTAACCTGTTGAAGAGAGGGATTGAGAGCTACTGTGACCGCGGGTACTGACCCTCCACGGTGTTTCTTGATACCCGGCCAATTCCGAGACTCGATGAGAGTTACTGCATCCGCTGTCTGGCCGCATCAACACCATCAAGAGTACATGTGGGCCGGCGACAACGACAAACCCGCTCGCACTACCCTCTGACCGTCATATCGTAAGGCAAACAGTATCCGCTTGACAGTTGCTGACAGCAGTCCAATGCCATTGCAATTGAGCAGCGCCCATCGCTGCTAGAGTGGTTGACTCCATCCGTTCCGCCGGCGTTCCCATATCACGTGGTAACATATAGCTTCCGGCGCAATAAATCACCACACTTGCCTTATGCCCACCAACACGCACCCTATCATGTTGAGCATGGCAGGGCCTATCCAATTTCTGGGACCTTCAAGCGTAGCGTACGCACGCCCTCCCCACCCACGTATCCATCATCACTATGTCCGCCGACAAGTTGCCCCAGGTGCTCAACATCACTGAGGAGGAGGTCAAGCTCTTCCTGGCTGCCCAGACCCACATTGGCACCACCAATGTGACTAAGGACATGGAGTCTTACATCTACAAGCGCCGTGCCGACGGTGTGCAGCTGATCAACCTCAACAAGACGTGGAGCAAGATCGTTCTCGCTGCCCGTATCCTTGCTGCCGTTGAGAACCCGCCGACATTTGCGTCATCTCGGCCGTCATACGGTCAGCGCGCGGTGCTCAAATTCGCCTCGAACACGGGTGCTACTGCGATTGCCGGCCGCTTCACCCCTGGTACCTTCACCAACTACATTGTCCGCTCCTACAAGGAGCCCCGCGTGATTGTTGTCACCGACCCCCGCGTTGACCACCAGCCATCCGCGAGGCGTCCTACGTCAACATTCCCGTTATTGCCTTTGCCGATGCCGACGCTCCCCTCAAGTTCGTCGACGTGGCTATCCCCGGTAACAACAAGGGCAAGCACTCGGTCGGCCTTCTCTGGTGGCTCCTCTGCCGTGAGGTCCTCCGCCTCAAGGGCACTGTCTCGCGCACTGAGCCGTGGGGCGTCATGACCGACATGTTCTTCTACCGCGACCCCCAGGAGATTGAGGCGGAACAGCAGGCTGCTGCTGACGCCAAGGCTGCTGCCGAGCGCGAGGCTGAGGCTGGTGAGCTTGGCGAGGCTCTCCCCGCTACGGGCGCCCCCGAGGCGGCCGCGCTGGACTGGAGCGAGCAGGCCACTGGTGCTCAGGACTGGGCCGCCGACGCCACGCCCGCTGTCCAGCAGCCCATCACCTCCTGGAGTAAGCGTCTCCGGAGACTGGGAAGACCGGGGCGGGTCCTCGACTTGTGGTGTCGTTTTCCGGCTGTGGCGGTATAGTTTAGTGCCTCGAGCCATTTCGACGATGAGTGCCACCCTAGTGGGAGCCCTTGGTCTCGGGCGGGCGATGACGCTGGATGCTATCGACCAGGACATAAACCCCCAAAGTATGCATGCCTCATGCCCATTTCCATTTGCCCAGTTGGTCGTAGGGACATACACGATGCATGAGGGCGGCGGACAAAGCGGGATGTGTCGACGAAGTGTGAGTTGGTGCGACGCGGCTCTAGTGACATGTGACAGGTGCTGCGTTGGTGGCATCGCTTGCCCGACCTGTTAGGCCCGTGGCGTGTGGATGTGACACGCGGTTGTCACATGTGTTATCGGTGTGTCACCTCCGCGCGGCGGCTTTCCAGTGGGCTTCCCCACGGGGATAAAACGTTCAAGTGGCGATCGGCTTGCTGGCTGACGCCACGCTGCGCCATGCGGATCCCCAAGCCCAGCCGGACATTAGCGGCCGCAGCCGCCATTTGGACAGCATTTGGAACGTTGCGCTAACCGCTGGACGTTGCATCCACTGCACGCCTGCCACCACCTTCCCCGCATCCAACCGCCCTCGGACTCTCTGACGGCCTGCGCTCTGTCCATGCGCACGCCCCTGCCCCTGTCTGCCGCGGCCGCCTCCCCCACCCTCCTGTGTTCACTGCGCCTCTCCCCTTCCGCCTGCCCGCGCTGCTGCGTCGCCCCCGGGGTGCAAGCCAGCGGGCCATGGTACGCGTTCTTTTCAGTCCGAGGCCGAGCGAAGCGGGCTCGCCCATCTCTATGCCTTCAACCGCACCGAGGCGCGTCACCGCCGCCAGCGGCAGCGGCCTCCTGTCCTCCCCCTTCCGCCTGGTCCCACACCCTCCTTGCTGGCCCCGCTCGTCCCACTTTCCTCAGCCCCGTAACAGATGCTTCTCCCTAAGTGCCTCTGCCGCGACTCAGGCGACGTTGTCATGCTGCCCCGAGTGTTTGGCCCGCTCGTGCCTTCCGCGCACGCGAGGCTCAACGTCAGCTTGACGCCATTGCCGGCCGGCCGCCCCAGCGACCCAGCCCCCGCTCGTTTCTTCCCCCCACTCGACCATACCCACCAGTCGTGCCTCAGCCGCCTGCTGTGCTGTATGACCAGCCCGCTGTGCCCATCCACTCTGTTGAGGCCCACCGTCTTTTCCACCAACGTCTTGCCCAGGGTGGTAAGTTGTTGCTGTGCCTTTCCCTTGCCGGGGTTGCCACCTACACCTATTATTCCCGGTCCTTCGCTACCCAACACCCGCTAATGCCCTCAACCCATACCAGCCAATCGCACATATCTGCCTCTTCTGAACGCACTTCTCGTTAATTTACCTGGTGCAACACCGCTTGCGAGGATATGTACGGGCTTGCATACGCGCTGGCACTGCTGGTGCACTCCATACATATCTTCTCTCTTATTCTGGACCATCTCCTTTCGTCATTAGCGAGGTGTTTTGTGCTAGCTTTTATCTTCGATTCTACTACACATTTCTCCTTCACTGCCTCACCGGTCACCTCAGGCTTCTGTACTTAATATCACGCTTGCACTCGGAGCGTCCGAGACGCCTTGCAATTAACTGTGGCACGCCGCTGCTCCATCCTTTGTACGGTCAGCTGTCGTCTTTAAAGTCACTCGGAGCATCCGAGCGTGGTACATGTATTGCCAGGCAATTTAAAGTCTGTTGTGTAACAACGGCATCCTGCCTCCCCATTGTCCCGTTCTACCTCCCACCTGACACCTTGACCGGTACAGCCAGCATGGCTACCTCCACCACCAATCTAGTTTCCTGGGACCGGGGCAACAAATCGAGCCAAACGCACACGAATCTGGCCGATATCTCCTCATTAACGGAAAAAAACGCGGCTGAGCCGACAGAATGGTACCAGGGCTGGTATTTGGGGCTTGGCGCGAGAACTCTCCTGGCTCTACTGTCGCCTTTACTCGTTGCGCTCACGTTGATCGCTGTTCGTGTCGCACTCGCATCATCCCAATTGGACGGGCGCATTGCGGATGCTAAACACGAGTGGTCAGCCGTTGTAGCGCGGCGGAAGAAAAGGTTGATCGCATGCGGAATTGGGCCTACTATGCCGCACCCGAGGTCAACTCTCACACCCAAGAGGCGGTGCAAGAGGCAGTTCGGGCTGTGGGTCACATCCTCATTCTAAGGTGCGCTCTTCTGCTCCCCTCACGGTCACCTGTATCTGTGTGCTGGCACTGACAGTGATCCCGGTGGTATAGTGTGACAGCGCTCGAGGCGGTGCTGGTATACATCGTTGATTCGTATCGGGATACATTCCTGTGCTTTATCGTGCTTTTGGTGCAGGGCACCCTATCGGTCATCACCTCGGCTCTGGACTTATTCAACCAGGCCCTTACCACGGTGGCCAACGGCATTCGTACTGCAATCCAGGATAGTGTAAAAGGAATCAACGATGCTGTTGCAGGCGTGGTGCACGTGGCGAATGATTTGCTCAAGATCTTAAACAAGTCAGTCAAAGCGCCTCAGATCACCGTCCCAAGCCTCGAGTATGTCCTTCTATCCTTTAATCTCTGGCTTCAGCCAACCTGTTTTCCCCACTGGAAGCGGTGGTGCCTTCGTATCTCTCTCCTTTTTCCCCTTGTTTTTGCCGCTGACGCATCTCTATTGTGTACAGTGCCTTGAAGAACGTTACATTGCCCGCATCCTTCACAGACGGACTACACCGCATAAACAGCTCCATGCCGAGTATGCAGCAGGTTGACGACAAACTTGATACTGCCATTCGTGCCCCGCTTAATGCACTCCAGTCTGACATCAACTCCCACAACCAACTACACATTCACCGCGAACCTGCCCCGGCCAACGTATCATCCCGTCCAAATTTGTGACCAGATGGCGCCCCATGTAGCCCGACCCCTTGATTCATTTTCCTCGGATGTGGCTCATGTATTTCGCTGGCTTGCCATTGGCCTTGCAATCGGGGCAGGGATCCTGGCTCTGTTTCTCGCTGCTAAAGAGTTTCTTTCGTGGAAATCGTTTGACAAGACATTCTCTCAAATTGGCCTAAACCGTTTGGGCCTTCGCCAATCATCCCCTCAGGTTCTATATGGCCACTCCTTCGCCCTTTGGCAGCAACGGCGGAAAATCCGTTGTCGACGCGCCTCTCACTCTGGATCTGCCGTATAGGTCGAGCTCGCCGGCCTGAACGAAGAGCCATGGTTGGGTGGTATGTATCATTGATGACTCATCCTGCTTTGCTTCTTCTCCTTGCTGTAAGCGTGCTGGGCATGCTCGTGGCTGGAGTACAGCTCTTAGTGGTGGACGCGGTGCTCAATCGTTCGCCTCGTTCGGGTGCGGATAATATGTGGTCCCAAGCATGGGCCGAGGCCAATCAGTCCATGTACGCCGACAGTGCCGATTATGCCAACCAGACCAACAACCTGATTGCATCCGCTCAAACCGAACTGGATGACCACCTTTTTACCTGGGTCAATACCAGCACGTCGACGATGAACAACACGCTCAACGAAATCACCGACGTCCTGTCCGGCATTATGAACCAGACCTTTGCACCTACGCCTTTGGCAGAGCCGATGCAAAACTTTATCTACTGCATCATCGGAAAGAAGATCGAAGGCATCCAGGACGCCCTTACCTGGATCCATAACAATGCCCATGCCACCCTTCCAACTGTCGCACCCACTGTTCTTGTTCTCGGTGCCAACAGCAACTCGCCCGGCAGTTCGAACCCTTCTGATTCGGCCCCTCATGATATCCTCACCAAAATCGTTGACGCCTATCGCAAGGTCTCTACACAGATTTGCTCGTGAATGGTGTTCTCTTGGGGATCTGGGTGGCCGTCTTGTTGTCTGCTTTGGTCTTTGCCCTGTTTCGTGCAAAACCACGGCGTTCCCGGGGGTCCGTCCAACGAGTGGGATGCGTCCTCTTTCGCTCTCGTCCCAGCGCACACTCTTTCCTTACCAACGTACCCACCATGGTCCTTCAGCAGCCTCAGAGCCCCCCAGTTCCTTTCGTAACGTTGCTCCGGTCGACAATGCTGTTCTCCCCATCTCGGCTCGATCTCCTCCATCGTACGCGTCCCCTCCCAGTCTCAAGTTGATGGACAGTCGTCCCAGCTCCCTCAAAAGCACTAGATCTACGATCCAAGATCCACTCGCCCTTCTGCTTGATGGGGATGTTTGGGACCCGGACGGATTGGGACACGCCTGGAACAGTATCATTCCTC
Organism: Moniliella sp. 'wahieum'; assembly: GCA_003971905.1. Taxonomy (NCBI): domain Eukaryota; kingdom Fungi; phylum Basidiomycota; class Moniliellomycetes; order Moniliellales; family Moniliellaceae; genus Moniliella; species Moniliella sp. 'wahieum'. The sequence goes on along the minus strand of RSEE01000051.1, from coordinate 169,815 downwards.
ATCTCCCCACCACTCTGCCTGCCTCCCCTTCCCACCCCCCACCGAACTCAGAGGAGCAGGCTACTTCCTCTGCCGTTCTTCCCCCTACCCCAGCTTCAGCCAGCGCTCGCTTCCGTCCCTCCACGTCGTTGCCCCCATAACCCCCTCTACATTTGATGCTACACAGTCTGAAGAGCGTTCTTCGTCAATGAAGGAAAGAGGGCATGGTAAGTTTTATTGCTCTCTGGACCACGTCCATTTCATTGACAGAGCTTAAGGCTGGGACAGGGGGAACGCTACATCTAAACCTAACCGTTCATCTTGCGGGGGTTACTTGGAAGCGCTACCAAGGTTAAGGAACCAGTTGGGATCGCCAGGATATCAGGAGACCCCCGGTTCTCGCCATCCTCTGGACTATATATAATTGTTTTTCTCTTGCTATGTCTGCGTCTTGCTGTGATCGATGTTCACTTCTGGCAAATGAACATCCATACCATGCCTATTTAGTGTGCTGCATGTGCCCCCTCTCTGGATGAGAATGAAAAGTAACCAGTGCTCTCAACGAATACCCCCAACAGAGAGAGTTGCGATACTAAAAAGGTTCTTGTTTGCTCTTCATTTTTGAAGCTCGAGAAGCGTGAGATCTCGTGTGACATGTGACATGTGTATCACATGCGTGACATGCCATATGTCAACGTAAGAAACGAGTTCCCAGAAGGGACGTGACCGAGTCGGTGATACGATGCGCAGCCGACTAAAGGCACAGAAGAGGGTTGCCAATATATAGCCCAGCATGGCATAGGTATGTCAATACCGCGCGGCATGTGTACCTTATGGTGGACCCTACCAGTGTGCTCAGAGACATGCAAAACAAGGGTTGTGCGTTGAAGCTTGAAGACTGGCCTGGCGCTGGAGCTGCGCCTTCGCCCGGTTCGCGTTTATACGCCACATAGCCACACCCAGAAAGACGGAGTTGCCGGCAGCGCACAAAGCCTCTGGTTCTTCCGTTTCTACCTCGTCCTCTCCGTTGTGCTCTCTCCCAGAGTTCACATGTCACAATCGCCCACAGCTGTGATCACCTGTGCATGGGATCGACTGCGAACTGATCGGCCAAATGACTCTCATCAGTGAATATTAGTCTCTCGAGAGTCACTCGGAGACCACACCGGGGGTCTATTATACGTCCCAGTTTTTGGGTGCTGGGCTACCGTCGCTACCGTCGCCACCGTCACAACCGCAGTCACCGTTGGGTCAACTGCGTGACCACCTAAATCAGATCGAGTCAACTGTCACTAGTACCTTTCGGCAGCTCCTACCACTCTGTGTCAATTGGAGGTGCCGGTGACGCTATAGTAAATGATGCATGATGCATGATGCATGATGTGGGAGAATATCGTCAAGAACAGGACTGTGCAGTAAAGCTCTGCGCGGCTCTGTGTGCTCCACACAGAGATGTGCACCATACACGTCATCGTGTCATGCATCATGCATCATGGTGCTCTAGCCCGAGTCACTGTCATCCAATAACATGAACATGGCAGCAGGGTCAGTGGTGCCTATATAATCGATGGCTGCAATACTGCATTTTATAATAGTGGTGGTGGCGTCTGCAGGGAAGGGGCCAAGAGAGGATGATGGTGTCGATGATGAGATGAGAGAGATGGAAGTGAGTATTTCTGCTTGCACTCACCGCTTATCCCAATACGCCTCTTTAGCTCATATGCAGCCAATGGAGAGAGACAGGCGGTGCTGCTGCGGGCCCATTTTTGGTTTCGGTCGAGCTGGCCTGTCTTCAGAGCTCTCTGCTGTCCACACCCGGCAACCCCAGAGCTCGACAGAGGCAACTGCTCCAGTGCTGTTCGCTGCATTGCCGTGCCGGCAGCCCGGTGGCGGGGTCCCACATGTGGTGTTCTTCAGCGTATTCGACGTTCATCGATCATCCGAGCTCCTGTCTCCAGCCCTTGCCGGCGACACTCGTTCGGACAGTTAGTATCATGCCAGCCACACACGTGTCAGGATGCCCAATATAACAGACAGCCGTCTATCTTTCGTATTGCCACCACCTTCCTCACCCCTTTTCCTTTGCGTCCACCAGTTTTCCCGTCCCCCCCCCCCCTTCTTCCCCTCCCCCCTTCCCCCCTGCTCTCCCCTCAACCCACACACAGATATACCCAACCAAGTGTCTCCCACCAAGAGCTGGCTCAAGTGTGAGTGGCGTCGCCCTTCCCCCCTCTCTCGCCCCTTCGCCCCCTCCCTACCCTCTCCAACAGTCCGCACTCTCCAGAGATCGATATTCTCTCTTCCTTTTTTCCATTCTCAATCGTACTGCGAGACCATCACTTTCTTTTTTCCAACGCCACACGACCCTGCAGCATGTTTGCCAAACACCTCTTCTGGCTCTCCACCCTTGCCATCATTCTCTCCTGTGCCACCACCGCCTATGCTCACCAGAAGCATCTGCTTCGTCGTCCCAGCCACTTGCGTAGAGCCAAGGCTGTGTACCCCAACGTGACTGCTCCATACCATAACCGTCTCTCGGGCCACGCCCGTCCCGCCGTGGGCGTCCCCCAAAGTCAAGGATCTTCCGTCAAAGCCAAGGTGCTCGGCCGGCCGAGTTACCCTGAGAAGGCGCAGCACTCCTCACCTTCATCTCAGCAGAAACGGGGTGGTAAGAAGTACCGTGGAGTGAACTTGGGTGGCTGGTTTGTTCTCGAGTCGTGGATGAGTCCGTCCGCTTTAGTCAGTTTGGCGACTCGCGTGTGGTGGATGAGTGGACTTTGGGACAATACGTGTCGCACGATAAGGCGGTCCCCATCCTCCAAGCTCATTGGGATAGTTGGGTGCAAGAGGACGATTTTGAGCAGATGAGTCAAGCGGGACTCAACTTGGTTCGCATCCCAGTCGGGTACTGGATGTGGGACAAGGACAGTGCCAACGAACCCTATATCATTTCCAACCAAACGGCCTATCTTGAGCGTGGAATCCAGTGGGCCAAGAAGTACGGCCTGGAGGTGTTGATTGACCTACACGGCGTGCCCGGGTCGCAGAACGGATTTGACACATCGGGCCACACCAAGAACACGTTCAACTTCCAGGATTCACCTGTCAATGCCCAGGGCCGTGGCTGTGCTCAAGGACATTGCCCAGGAATTCTCTCAGCCTGAGTTTAAAGATACGGTGACAATGATTGAGGTGATCAACGAGCCGCTGTGCGACCGTTCGGATCAGCTGCTGGATTATGTGGTTCAATACTACCACGACGCATACGCCGCCATTCGTCAGGTAGCCGCGAACGATATGACGGTCGTTCTTGCAGATGGATTCATCCCTCTCTCGCAATGGAACCAGATTTTGGGCAACAAAGTTGGTCCAACGTTATGATTGACACCCATGCCTATCTTCAGTACTACAATGCCAACCTGGGCCGTTCATCTGGCATTCCTTACACTCAAGGTGCTGCGATGAGCGAGGTGTGCTCTTACCAAAACCTTCTCAACAAAAGCAAGTACCCCGTCCTGGTCGGGGAGTTTTCTATGAGCATGCCGTCTTGCCCAAACTGTTGGTCTGCTCCCCTCCCCACGTATCCCTTCCTCCAATCCGCATTTCAGACCCAGGCCTCTGTCTTTGAGACTTCGGCTGCGGGATGGTCGATGTGGGCGTATCGCATCGAGGGAAATGATCCCGGATCATACGAAAGTGGGTTGACCTCCGGATGGATCACCAAGCAACTGGGCGACTACAACTTGGCCAAGTGCTGATTGTGCCTGGATATATGCACCCCTTAAATTCTTTGTTTAACGTCGTCCTTCTCCCATCATGTGCCGGGCGCACTGTATTTGTCCTGTTTTTGGCTGCGCTGGTCGCATGTTCCTTTTTGTCGTCTTCCCTGCTGGTCATGGATTGCCATTTGTAATTCCACCTTTCTTCTGGTGAACAGAAGGTATATGTAGTTCTCCCCCCCCGTATCCTGTCTATCAAACGTTCGCACCTCTTTGGCCTAACATCTTCCAAGGTGCATCATGGAAGATCCAGCATTCTCTTCTTCAGCCTACTCTTGTTTTCTCCCCATTCGGAAGAGAGTATATTTCCATTCCGAAAGTGCAGAGAGAAGCCGGATGTAAAGATTGCCTCAGGTAAAATGCTAGTTTCGTTTGGAGTACAATTTTGTCTACTGTCAACATGCTGAGCAAGCCCGATGCGAAGGCCCAGAAAGCAGGTTAAGCCTCTACCTCGATCCTCTGCATTCTCCCACCATAATGGGCTTCCAAGACCAGAGGAGGAAATGCCGCCCTAGAAGGACCCAGTCAGCGTGGAAAATAGGGAGGGGGGAAAGGGGAAAAGGGGAAAAGGGGGGGGGGGGGGGGGGGGCAGACATGACGTACCGTAATGATGTAGGGCGACTGCCGCGTTGGTGCTTCTCCCTCTTGAGGTTTTGGTGCACCTGGCTATCCTCTGGAAACTCTTCAGCCTCTACGCGGAAGCGAAGGATTTCTCCGCGGCCAAGATAGGCGCGCTCTTCCTTTGGCACGTCCAAGGCGGCCATTTCGTTGTTCCCATCAAGAGCAGCATCCAAGGCTTCGTCGGCCGCGTCGTCGACGGCGGCTGTGGGTGCCCAAAACCAAGCATTTTCCGAATGATCGTACGCGCGTGGCGTGGGAATGAAACCAGCTGGGATGAGAATGTCGTCAAAGAAGCCGAGACTGACTTTGATGCCGTGGGGGTCGACGTGAGAGATGCGGCCGACCAGGACTTCCCCGATGGCGGGACGAAAGACGACGAGCGGAATTGGGTATGGTAGTAGAGTTTTCCATCGCCCCAGCGCACTTTGCCCACGCCGGACGAGAGCACGTCGTGTACACACACACAGAGGCCCACGCCAGCAATCACGCGGTTGCATACTGTTCGTTGATCGAGGTCACAATCGCGTCGTAAGGGGACAAGCGCTGGGCCGATGCGGGCGCGGCGATTACGTCCTCGATGGTGGAGAGAACGAACATGTCCGCTGCGCTGCCCCGTCCGCTGCCCCGTTGCGGTAATCGAGCGGGCTAGAGGAGGAGGAAGGAATCAAGGTGGGGGTGGAAGAGGAGGTAGCCGCGCTGCTGTCGAGCTCCTCGACGGCCGAGGGAGCCAGGCGGATAAAAGCGACACGCGAAAAAATGCAGGCGAAAGGCAGCCGTTACATAATGCAGGGCTGAAACGTTGAGCTTTGGACGAAGACCGAAGACAGAGCGACATTGGGATTGGCTCTTGCCGCTTCTCAGACTGGTGTGCACCTTGGGCAGCTTGAGGCCCAAGTTGAGGCCGCAGTCCGCTGTAAGGCCTCCATCTCAGGCCCTCATGCCAGGGGCTGAAAGGGTGGGAGCTGTGGGTACTTTTGCGTCTGCCCTTGCCGCACTCCCTTTACTTCTTACCGCACGACCAGTCCCAGTCGCCCCAGGAGGAAGGAACTGTGGCCTGCCTCCATGTCTACTCACACATGCGCCCTTAGGACAGCGATCCTGCTTCCCCCCATCAACCACAGAGATAGCCTAAAAGTTCGGGGGGTCAGAACACGTATGACGTTTCCGGGCTATATGTGTAGGAGGGCGGCCAACACAAAGACAGTACAGTGCACCCAGTGTCCCTTATGGATGTTGACGAAGACTGACACCGAATACATCAAGGCCCTGTGCCGAGCGTGGCACGTGGCCAAGTGAGGGCAGGCAATCTTGAGCCCCACCTGGACAGGTTTAAGCCTTGGTGAAGTAAGATGCGGCACGACCCATCAGGTGCAGTAGCACGACAGAGAAGACGAAGGCGACCGACAGGCCAAGGACAACGACAGGGTCGCTGATGTAGGACAGTCAGTACAAAGGTCATGCGCATATAGAGGAGGGGAGGGTGGGGAGGGGCGGGGGGATGAACGCACATGACAAGACCAATGTTGTCGTCGTGTGTAGAGCCTGAGCATGGTGTTGGAGCTGCCGCCGGCGCCAGCAGCACGCGTGCTGTTCGGGCGGTTGGCGGCCTGCTGGGCTGCCCTCCGGCTAAGGTGGAAAGAGAAACAGCACATGTTAGAACAGACGGGCGTAACGACAAAAGCACAAACGTACCGCACCGCAGAGGACTTGCTGGCCGCCAGAGCGGCGAGATTGGGTTGGGCACCGGAAGCCTTAGCGTCAGCCTGTACGGAAGGGAAGAGGGGACGCATGTCAGCACACAAGCACACCATGCAGAACGAAGCAGAAGACGTACCATTGTGATGGAGAAAGGAGGAGGGAGACGGAGACGGTAGTGGAGAGGGTGAGGATGGTGGGACGGGAGTGAGCCACGCGCGCCAACCATGCGGACACGATGAGGTGGAGCCTCGGCGCTGGTCCGCTGGGCCGGCTGAATGCCACGTGACCGGTGAGCGGCGGAAGGCGTGGGCGGGGGTGAGTCTGACGGAGCACGGCGAGCACCGATACATGGTTCACACGTGCTGACTGCCCCCATGCAGTGCTTCCAATCCTCCGCCGGGCGGAACTAATTTTTGGCCACCTCGGGGATTCTCATGCTGCGCCAGGCTGGGCATCGCCCAGGGCATCAGCCCCTCCCCCACCACCACTTCGCCATGGCTTTCCTGTCTGAGGACCAGAAGGTATGTGTCGTTCTTACGCCTGAGCTGCCCCACGCTCACTGTGCCACCCCCCTTTAGGACTACATCTCGCGCTTCATTGAGACCGGCAAGAGCATCCTCCACTATGGCTGGATCCCCTTCGTTCTCTACGTTGGCTACACCCGCTCCGTCCCCCAGCCCAGCCTGATGAAGTAGGTGTGCCCCCGTTTCGTACCGTTGCACGCTTGCCTGCTAACCACCCTTTTACCACAGACTTATCAGCCCCCTGGCCTAAACCCGCCCGTGTCACACGACGGGAACCTAGAATCCACACCGCCTCTGTATTCTAGTCCCTGTCCCTCACCACTCCACCGATGCTCTCTTGCCGTCGTCCTGTAAAGGGATTTTTCCAATCGAGGAGGTCGTTGTTGTGTTTGTGTATTAGCAGAGAACCAGGGAGGAGGCTTGAGAAGTAGTCAGAGCGTAGCCAACCCATGCTCAGCTTCTCTTCTTGGCTCGTGTGGGTTAGCGTGCTGGTGCACGTTTATGGGTCCCAGCATTTCTACATTTCATTAACGCCAAGGTTAAGATCTCTAGAAAAAATATGAAGTGTCACCGTGCCACCCACAATATCAATCCACCTTTTACCACTACTCCCTCTCCTCCAGACGCACTGTAGGAACCCATCACCTGGTCATATTATGTGAAAGCATCCAGCACGACTGCCAACACCGTACTAGGCATATGCTCAAGGTGTATTGCAGAGTGTCTGCCTGTGTGGCTGGGCTTTTGGTGGCGCACCGATGGGCTGCGGCCAAAGGTTCAACTTGAACTTTCAACTTAGGACCAAGGGCCACTGCAATAGTCCCGCACGATGCATGACCATCATCATGCTTCCCGACGAATGCAATGCCTTGCTCGAGATCAAGCTCAGCCACTCTTGTCCCGCTCCCCCGCCACCGCCGCCGACAGCAACAACGACGACAACGACAACACCTCTGTGCCCATGGTCGACGCGGCCGCCTCCTCTCCCACCGCGCCTGCGCTCCCGGCACATGTGCCTCATCTCGCCCTCGCTGGCACTCGTCTTGGCGCACTGGACCTGCGCCAGACCCCGCTGGCCCGTGCTGCTCGTGCTGCCCACACCTTTGCTGCCCTGCCCCTCATCCGCCCCGGCCGCGCCACGGCGGCTGAAGTGGTGATTGCTTCGGTCGGGGCTGACGAGGTTCAAGTCCTGGACCAAGCCGATGGGACTCTGCAGGTGGCTCTGCCTGTTGCTGCCCCCTCCGCCCCCGATCCCGCTGGCTCATCGCCACCACCACCGGTCAGCACAGTCGCGCTCTTGTCAGCCCGATCCAGACTCCCATACCGTGCTTCTCTTCGCCGGGCGCGGTAGGCATGTATCCGTGTGGCGCTCCCATGCACCCGGTAGCCGCCATGTGCGCCGTTGGACCGCCCACTCCTCGCTATCCCTCCCAGCTGGAAGCAGCGTGACGGCACTCGATGCCTTCCGCACCTCTCTATTTGTCGGCACAAGCACGGGCGAGGTCTGCCTCTTTTTTTTACCCCCTCCACCCGCCCACACGTGGATCCATCACCCATGGCGCGTCCCTTCCCCACGCGGACCATCTTCCAAACCCATCGCTTCGGTCCGCGTCTCACCCGATGGCGGTCATCTGGCTGCGACGCTCGAGGCGGATCGTAGGGTCTTGATCTGGTCCCTCCCCCCTCCTCGGAACGGCTCGTATGAAGCAATTCCACTAGACCCCGTCTTTCGTCAACGCATCGTTCTTTCCCGCTCTGTGCAACGAGTCCATTGGCGTACCCCACCATCTGCCCTGGATACCCATCGCGAATGGCTGGCTCCCACGCGTTCTCTGGCCCAGCCTGTCCTCGTGGTATACACGCGTGATGGTACCTTGCGTTTCTACACGCCGGTCCTCGATCAGCCTGGCCAGCTTGCACTCGTTGCTGCGGTTGACCGCGCTTCCTTCACCCCAAACACCCTTGTCCCGGACACCCCCGACCCTACACCAATCGGGACGCTCTACCTGGATGCGGGCGCCCTGTCGGCCGCAGGGACGGCATGCATTCAGCGGTTGCAAGGCCAGCTCACGGCTCTGGAATTGGGCGTAGCGCCTGAGCCCACAGCGCCGGAACCTGCCAAGGTAGCCCAAGGTCCCACTTGGGCTGACACTTTGCGCACTCGGATCAAGCGCCTCGAGTACTTCACCTCCGACACGCCGGACGTGCTAATGCGGATGGAGCATGGCCGCCTCGTACTCCGCGCACTAGCGGGGGTAGACCGGGTTCCCCCCTCCTTGGTCCAGGGCTACACAGCTCTGGTTATGAAAGTACCATCTTCACCCAGCACCCATCACGGTTCGCCTCTCACTTTACTGCCTTCGGCCCAAACCAGCTCCTTTGTCCAGTTTGTTCCCGAGTCATCGAGTAGCGTCCAAGCGAACGCCGGTTTTTTTAGTCTCGGTCTCGACGGAGCACGAACTGCAGCCCAGATCAGCTTGGACCATTTGTTTGATGGGGACTTGAGCGGGGGCGTGCGCGCGGCGCCTGATTATGCCCCGCCTGCGCCCGGGAGTGCAGGGACATCCGCTCTCTCCTCACGTTGCCTGGGGGCGTGGTGGCTTGCGCCCCTGTTAACGGTGGCATCCAAGCCGCACTTGGACAGTCCAGTCCCAGCCGGGGGGGAAACCTGCTTTGCTTCCCACTCTTCCCTCCTCCTCTCCTCCTGTCGTACCTGCTTCGAACTTGACCCACGCACTGGCCCTGGGGAGTATTACGCTTCTCACGTCACCCGACGAAGCTGCGGTACATGTGGTGCTTCCTTCGGGTACCATGGCCCCCGATTACTCTCCCTGCCCCTGTCTTGACAGCGTGCTTGTGGGAGGGCGAGTCGGTATTACTGGTATTGGAGGATGGATCGGTCCAGTCGCTGAATCTTCAAGGGAAGGAGGCCTGCCCTGCTCTCGACACTACAGTGACCTTGCCCCCCCTACCTGGATCTGCACTGGCGGGACTTTTGGCTGCAGCGGTGGTGTCCACCAGCACCCATTTCGTTTTCTATGCACTTTGCAACGTAGCAGGGAGACATCTACCTCCACGGTTGTCTCGTCGTGGGTGTTGGCTCCCACTCTCCTCGGCAGAGGTGGGCACTTCGGTCGCAGTGTACACTGCTTCCTCCCGCCAACTCGGATGAGGCAGGATGGCCGAGGCGACGCTCAATTGCACCTCAGCATCGCACAAGCTCGCTTTCTCCGTCTCCTCGGCCAGCGGGCACGCTTGGGGTGTCTGGGACTCCAAGACGCAGCAGCTCGAGGACGGGATGGAGACCTGGTCCCTCTCTTCCACCGCGATTGGCGCACCGAGATGGAGTCAAGATGGGTGTTTGCTCTCGGTGCCCGTTGAAAACAGGGTGCAGGTATGGGGTCCGACCCGGGCCGGTTCCTGGTCAGTCCTTGCGCAGGTCGACTGTTCGGGTTGGACGGCACGCATTGGTGCGGCGGCATGGTCGGGCGATGCGCTGCTGATAGCGGGTGCCAGCACGTTGCGCGTGTACGCCCCACTACTTCAATCCGATTCGCCAAGCCGACGAGTTCCTGTGCCAGTCACTGTAGCCGTCGCAGAACGTGCCGGCCCACGGCCTGTCTATCATCCTGCCTTTCTTGCTTCTGCTCTGGTTCAGGGTCGGGTCGACATTGCGCGCACTGCGTTGGGCGCGTTGCTACGCGTTGCGCACTGCCTCAGGCTCTGCCGCGATTGAGATCCCGGATCTGCCTCTGAGCTCCTTTTGGCAGCCACGCCATCCTCCTTCATCGGCCACCCGCCAAACAGCCGCTCACGCCTTGTTTGCCCCGTGTTGCCCTCGTCGGGACCCAATTCGGCCTCGTCTGACGTTTGGACTCAAACTATGGCTACTGAGCTTGAGAAAGTGCTGCCTTCGCCTCACTTGGGCCTTTCGTCGCAAGAACAAACTACGCTTTCTTTACTGGGCCAAGCGGTGGTGGATGTTGGTATGGTGGAGCGATCGGTGGACCCAGCTGGTCTGCGCTTCCTCGGATGCCTCTACACTTCTCGTGCCCCAGCGGGCGAGGGGGCGTTCGGGCTCCGCTCTGCTTCCGTGAGGCGGTGGCGGCGTACCAGTCCAAGGTACAGGAACCGTTGTTGGCGGCTGTCAACTTGGTATGCGGCACGTCAATGTCATGGTCGATGGCCAAGGATACTGGGGTGTTCCTTTGGCTGCACCCAGGCACGCACCTGCGTCAGTTGGCGGAATCGGTGGCACGATGTGAGTTCCTTCGTCCGACCATTGGAGTGGCCAAGGGAGCGCCAGTGGGTCCTTCCCGTGACCCGGTGGGATGTTCGCTGTTCTACTTTGCCCTGGGGGCGGGGCAAGAGAAGAAAGTGCTCAAATTGTGGAGGCAAGCGTCCTGGCATCCTGAACAGACCAAGATGATCACCTTCTTATCCAAGGATTTTTCCCTGCCCCGATGGAGGGCGGCGGCGGCAAAGAATGCGTATGTTCTATCCCAGCGCCGGTTCCTGTTTGCAGCATCGTTTTTTATGTTGGCGGCGATCTGAAAGATGCGGTGAACGTGTGTATCCGCCAACTCAGGGATCTTCACCTTGCACTCGCACTTTGTCGTGTGGCCGAATCCAGTGGAGACGATCCCAATGCCCGTCAGGTGTCCAATTCGGTTGCTCGACCTGGGCCCGTCTTGACTTGGCTTCTGTGGACGCGGGTGGTTCCCTTGTCGGTGGAGCGGAAAGATCGGTGGATGCTCTGTATGCGTTGACCCTGCTCGTGCATCCGTTGGCGAACCAAGCCTTGGTGGCACCTTGGACCGCCCTGGGCGGCGAAGTAGGCAAGGCGACGGAGCAGGCTGGTTTTACACCCGAGCAGGATGGGTGCGACTGGGCTCCGGCTGAATGGCGTGCCCCGCCTTCCTTGACCGAGCATGTGGGTGCTCCTCAGACTCAGGCTGAATTGCTGGCCCGGAACCCCCCTGGTCCAGGGGATCTCAAGGCGCAGCGAACTTTTTGATCTACCACGCCAACGTGCTTCAGCGATTGGGTATGTTTTTTTTTTGCTTCAGTTGTGTGTGTTGTGTCATGTTGCTGACTGGCGCATTCCCGGTAGGATGCGACATGCTCGGGCTCTCCCTGTTGCATGACTGGAACTTCCACCTGTCTGCCTGCGCCCACGCCTGTCAAGCAAACGGATCAGCTGTACGACGCCAAGGACGAAGTGCAAGTGCAGAGACTTGGTGCCCCGTCCCGCCGCACCGCGCCAACCTGGCATTGCTCTCTTGGGGTCGGCCGGCACGGATCGTCGTCCCCACTGCCCGTTTCTACCGCCACGGGCGACCCAATATCCGATGGGCCCAACATGTCGATTCGTTCCTTGCCCCCCCTCCGGCCGCACCACCGCTGCGCCAGGCCAACGGCTCGGACAAGGAACCGATCCCGCTTGCTGCCGAATCCAATGCCGACCACGCCTCCACACCCCCTACCGAGCCGGAGCCGGAGCCTGAGTCCGAGTCCAAGCCCAAGCCGACGGGGAACCTGCCAACCCCAAGGTTTGGCCAACCTAATGCAGCAACGGCCACCGATGCGCAATCGCAAGCGAGCCAAGCATTTGATTTTTCCTCCTTTGGCTTCTGACATCTGACATCTGCGGTTTGAGGAGCCGGTTGTTGGGCGTTGGTTTTTTGCAGTTGTTCCTTTGCTGGCATTCCCACCGTTCAATAATATTCACCCCCTCGTGCTGTCCTTGGAGCTTCTTCCATGGGAGCTGCTCTCCACTTGTAATGAACACATTTGCCACGACGATGGCGATCTGGGGGGACGAGCTGAGGATGTGAGCCTCCGGGCGGCCTGTTCTGGATGGAGATGAGCGTGATGAGCCGCAGAGTAGGAGGACGAGGCCGTGCGATGCGCGTGGGCTAGTTTGGTTTGGCGTGGCGCGTGGGACGGGGGGCATGCGAACGAAGAATTGAAAGACGATCACGTGGCCACTGGTGTTGGTCTTGATTAACGAATGCGGCCCGGCGAGCGCCGCAGCAGGCGGCTCTGCTCTGGGGCCGAAACAAGATACACAGTTCGCGCTGGCGGCGCATCTGCCGCCGCCACTCCTGGTGTCTGACGTGGCGCTCACGCCGGGCCCCGCATCCAGCGCACCCGCCTCTTCCGCTGCCACCGCCGCCGCTGCCGCCACCACCATCCCTCTCGCCGTGCCCGCCATGGCCACTGCACGCCCACACACAGACGTGGGCCTTGCTACGCCCCGGCCCACCCGCCGCCGCATGCACTCCCACTCCCTCGTCCCCGATCCAGGCCCTGCTCCGCCCTCGCCTTCATCCCTCTCTCCCACGCGTCTGCCTAACGCATCCAACCCCCACCCAGCACCAGCCTCCCACTTCCCTGCCTTCGCCTCCGGCAGCACAGCCCCCGTCCCTGTCCCCACCTCTCTTTCTTCGTTCCCAGATCCCGTGCCCAGCCACAGCCCATCCAGCGACAGCCTCGGCGCCAAGTTCAAGTCCATCCTTCGCCGCCGGCCCACCCAGACTGCCTCTCATCTATCTCGTCCTGCCTCTCATACAGCTCCCCCTGTCCCACCTTTATCTCCAACCCATGCCCCGGCCCCGCTCGAGCGGCAGCTCCTGCTTCAGTAGCCGCCTCTGCAGCTCTTCCGCTCGAATTCCCGCTGTACCTTCAGCGGCAAGTCTAGCAGCAGCCCCTGCGCCTGCTGCCACCCCTCTTTTGATTCCCACCTCCACTTCACACCCAGTCATCCCCCAGCTCAACGTCCCCATCCCTTCTCCTCGAACGGGGCCTCGCCAGCCATGGAATTTCCTGCGTTTCAACCCTTCGACTTTGGCATTCCTTCCCGCTTTCTCTCCACGCCGCCCGCGCCCGATTCAGAGCGAGAGGGTGACTCTGCTGTTGTTTCTTCTTCCCCTCTGGCCGTCACCCCTTTGACGGAGATGCCACCAGCGGCAAACCCTGCTGCCCTTGATTCTTCGATCCCGGATCCCGCGGAGCCACCAGCGTTGCCCTCCTCATCCTCTCTGTTGTCGCATTTCCAAGAGCCAGGGCAGGAGCGCGCCAATGGACGTGAAGTAACGGAAACAGTGGGGACCGAGACCACGCCCCAGCTACGTGAGCCTCCGGAAGACCTGCCATTTCTGTCGGCGTCCACATCTGTTGCTCTGGACGACGCGGCCTCGGTCGAGCGGGGCACTTGTCCATCCCGGGGAGAGTTTGAACAAATGGGACTTCTACCCCCCGACGTGCTTTCATCCCAACTGGACGCGACGCCTCGGATGGACGTGCCTACATCGGGACCGGGTGGAGTGACCGTCGAGCTACGGCCTCTCACCGACACTTTGGTCATGTTTGGTCCTACTGCAACGACGGTGCGCTACTCACTCGGTGGACACATTGTTATCCGTCTCCCTCGGGCACCTCTCGGGACAGAGGAGGATACCACACAGCGTTTCCATCCTGGTACCCCTCAAACTCCTGAGTATAGCTCCCTTCCCCCTTCACCAACTTCCTCTCCATCGCATGCAGCCGAGCCAGGCAAACCTCCAGGGAAGTACATCCACATTCAGTCCATTCGGGTCTCATTCGCCGGGTATTCGTGCTACTACGATTTGGTTGGCCGATTTGGTGGACTCAAACTGGCTGACAATGACGAGGAGCTACTCTCATCACCTGTGGCACTGGCGCTACCAAGTCCCAGTTCAACAACGAACCTTCCGAGGGCGATGGAGCGTCGGCATACGAAATTGAGTTTGATCTGTCAGTGCCTGGGGCGTTGCCCCAGAGCTACCGCACAGCGTTTGGAGCCACTTTTTACGCCCTCGACGCGGTCGTTCAGTACACCTTTTCCAATCACTCTGACTCGGTCCCACCCGCCCCTAAAATGATCCAAACGTCCTCAGCTCATTTATCGAGTGGACCTGGCCGCCCCCTCCCTTCCCATTCATCTTTGGTATCAGGGATTGGCTCTGCTCCGGCGGATTCGCTCTTGTCCCCGTACCATCGAACGGGATCACCTAAAGTGACCCCCAGCCAAACCTCGCCTGTGCACGCATTCTACCCCTGTACTCGTCAATCCGCCCCTTCCTACCGAATCCTCTCCTCAGGCTCCACACAGCTCCTTGTCCCCCGCAGCATTCCTGAGCGCACCCAATGGGGCTCCGTTCTTGACTGCTACCGGCTCCCGATCCCACCCTGCACTCGGGCTCGCGGATTCAAAAGATGGCATGTCCCCCACAAGGGAAGAAGCCGGCCAACTGGATCCCGTCTAGCTCGGCGTAAATCCGTTTTCCCACCGCATGGTCTCGGTTCGGTCGAGCCATTGTCATCTAGTATGATGATTGCTGCTTCTCAATCACAACGTCGCTTGCCATACACCCACCACAGGGAGGGAAGCGATCCTCTCCCGATTTTCACATTCCTTCCACGCCGAGCCATTTGGGCAATCTGGGTCGAGCGCATGGCTCTGTTTCCGATCTTTTGACTGGGAGGGAGGGCGCGTTGGCCGCTCCTGCCACCATCGGCGCCACGGGGGCTGGCAGTTGGGCACGCCGGCCGGCCCCAGCATCTTCCTCTCTCCTCCATGTCGGCGATGATGTACCTCTTGGCCACATGCTGCCATCGAACACACACCCGCATGGACCCGTTCTGACCCCGCTTGAAATCCCTGCACCGTCCGAGTCCATACGTCCACCGCTCCCCCCTTCGCCCCACGCAGGGCCTGTCCGGGTGAATGATACAATCGAGTTCCCCTCCTCTGGCTTGACTCCTCTCGCACTGGGCACGGTGGTCCGTTCTCGCGCTTGCACCCAGGTCATCTTAGTTCGCCGTTCACGGGAAATTTTACCTGTCCCAGTTGCCCGTTTGGCCCATGCGGACATTGGAGCGATCCCCATGGATCCGCCCCCTTTGGTCCCAGGTCAACAGATGGTGGATGAGGAGGCGGATGCGACCTTGGTTCGGACCGAATCGCCCCTGCCACCCTTGCCATCGGAGGAAGAGGAAGCAGGGGAGGTAGGACACGAAGCCAGCCATGCCATGCCCCACGTCCCAGTTGAAGACGAAAGCGTGGATCCGACTGCCTCCTCTATTGTTCCGTCCGCTATGCCTTTCACGCCTATCACACCCATTACACCAGTCACTGCATTTCCCACCCCGACGCACCTCGCTCCTCCGTCCAGCTCGCCACAGACTGGTCCATTTGTTACGCCCGTTGGGTCTCCTTCCATGTCGCCCCAGGGCAGCCCTAGTCCCGCTGCCTCCGGCCCTTCTCCCGAGGACCTGGATGATGATGTCCCTCTAGCCCAACTGTCTGCCCAGGCCCAAACCACCTCAGTTCCCGAAGTGCCACCACCTGCACCATCCCCACCTACTGGGGACTTGAGTGCGCTTCTGGCCCAACCCGTGCCATCCAATGACAAACAGCGAGAGTCTTTCTCAGCTGCACCCGAGGTTCCGGCACATAGACCAACTGGATCGGCCCCCCACCCAGGCCGCAATGGGGGATCCCGCTCTGCCCGGGCGGCAGGAATGGGAGGGGCAGGTACTTCTTCCTCTTCTCCCGATGGGGTGCCCATGCGGCACTTTTTGCACCGTCCCGTGCTCAAGCCACCACGGGAAGTATTGGATCCAACAGCAATCGATCCTGCCACCGGGTTGCCCCCACCGCCTGGACTTACGGCATCGTTACCATTCACTCTTACTGTATCCGTGCCAACGCACGTCAATACCTACAAACCCGCCCGGACGGGAGAAACCCAGGATGGCACCGCGCCAACCCACTCCAGTTTGTTGTCCAGGTCGATGTGAATCGGCAGCAGCGCGGGTCGGAGGTGTGGCACAAGGCGCGGGCCCGGGGCGGGCTGCGTCTAAGACGGATGGACATTACCTGTGTCCAATCGGAACGGCATACGTATGTACCGTTTTTTCTCCCTTTATTCTTGTGCGAGTGGTGTGGTGAACTGACTAGTGATGCCGTTTGCTCTACTAGGAATTTGCCCTCGCGCACGTTTTGCTTTAATTTTCCCCTCCCGCCCCACTCAGACCTGAGTGTGGGGGAAATGCCAGTGGCGGACTTGGAGCGCGCCGAGACAGAAACACACGCCCGGCCCTCTAATGGCGTAGAGCCAAACTTATATGACCGCCTCCTCCACAAAGGCTTTTCCAACGAAGTTGTGACGCGTGCTGTGGCGGAGCAAAACTCGGGAACGAACCAGCGGCGCCTGCAAGAAAATGCCAACATCACCCGCTCCTTTGTTATTGGCCCACCCTCCACGACGCGCTCCGAAGATCACCGACGCCGCACCGACCCTGTCACCGCGACGGGAACGAACCGCCCGCCCCCGGTGCCGGCTAAGGATCGGTCAGCGAGTATGCCCTTGCCGGCGGCGATGGGGGCCCATGCTTCGCCTATTTCAGGTACTGCAGGAGCCGCGAGTGCTTCGGGAGCTAACATCTCGTCTCGCTCTACCTCCTACGGTGTATCTTCCACCGTGCCCCTGCTCGATGTGCCCGTTGCACCTGCTGCGTTCAGCTCTAAGACCAGCGAACGGCCCAACCGTCGCAGTACCCTGTTTGGCACCAGCTTTGGACGTCGTCGTTCTCCACCCCGCACCCTCGGAGGGGCGATCCGAACTCTGCCTCTACCCCCACTGTTCCTCGCTCAGCAGGGGAGAACTCGCTGACACCTCCCGCGGCTGGATCTACCGGCAGCACCTCTCCTGGTCGCTCTCGGCCCAAGAGTGTGTGGAATCGGTTGAATCCTCTGCATGCTGTATCCCCCAGTGCAATAGAGGCAGAAGCGGGTCCTTCTCCTGGGTCCAGCACGTTGATCTGGGCTGACACACGCAGTGGTACCGCCTCTGGGGCCAGCCTAGGTTCTGGCTCGGGCCTAGGGTCGACGTCGAAGTCCTCAGCCACGGGCTCTAAGCCGAATGGGCGGTCGCGATCGCACGATGTGCCGCGGGCTATTTATATCTTTGGCGGGGAGGATGGGCATGGGTGGATGTGGCGATAGGCCGGATGCGAATGGGGATCAGTTTGCCTCTGATTGCTTCGCGCGAATCGGTGCAGGAGGCGGAAAATTTGGCCATGGCACGACGCATCAACCCCCAAGCCATCCATCCAGACATTGTGGAAAACACCGTTGTTGATGGCGGACTTTGAGGGTCCGTTTGCGCGAGTACGACACAAGTTGTCGGTCAAGTTGGTATTTTGGCTTTCCCCCAGCGAAGGACAAGGGCGCACTGGGCCGCCCGAGTGGAGCCAGTCCTTGGTCGCATCGGTCCCGATTCGTTTACCGACCCGTTGCCCACCGGGCTGCGGAAGCATTTCGAACCCCCTTTGCTCCCGCACCATCTTTCGCCCTCACCCCCGCCCGGATCAGGTCCGACCGAGAGGGAGGCGCCAATGGTACCCATCCTACCCGCGTATCCACAACTTTTCCGGGAAGATGGATCTCGCTTGGCAGATGAGGGGGAAGACTTGCCACGGTATCCGGGGCCACCGGGTCTGGCGCCAACCATATCTGCCACCTCGAATCAGAGTGCGGCGCCTGTGCCACGCTGGCTCGCCTCTCGGTCCCGTCAACGATGATGTAGCGGCTGAGGAGGAAGTGGACGGGGGTGGACTGGCGGTCGCGTTCCACGATGCGCTGACGATGGTGACGAGGATCATGTGCTGGACGAACGCGTGGATGTGGAGCAAGACTTGATGGACGAGGCGGAGAATGTGGAGCGGCACGCGATCGGGAGGACCGTGAGCTGGGTCTGCCCGATTTGGCGTTGGCACAGGATGTGGCGGAGGCGGGTGCAGCTTCTTCTTCAGGATGGTGAACCGCCCAATTGAGGCAGTTTAGCTCCCTGTGCCCTCGTCCTGAGGATGAAGAGACCCCCGCCACTGTAGCTACTGATACGCAACTGGTGTTGGACCCCCCCCCCCTCCCCCCGACTCGCACCCATCGTGCATCTTTCCTTTCTATTTTTCCCTTTCAAACGTTCCTTCTCTTTCGATCTCGTCTCTATGCATTTTCCCTCCTGTCTTTGCTCTTGCATCCTGTCTCGCCGCCGGCGCATTTCAGCGATATGATCGTAGCTGTTCGCTGTCCTTGGTGGCACAGTTCCAATGTGTGGGGTCCCGAATGTGGGGCTAGAGTGAGTATACGCATGTTTAGCTTCTCTGTCCAAACCTCCAGACGCGGCGAGCAGAAGAGAAGCTCAAGAGAGGCATGTGGGCAAACGAATTGAATTGAGCGAATGCAAGAACACCTCAGATGTCATAGATAGTTTGGCTGATCTCGCTTCCGTTTCCAATCCTTTCGCTCTCAGCGTCTCACTTTTCCCCTGTTCTTCCGCTTCGCAACGATGTCCTTTGTTCTTGCTCCATTTCTTTGCCCGAGTCTCGACTCTGGTCTACCTCGCCTGAGTCCGACTGTAACAATCATATGCCTAGTAGGGGGTGGGTGTTACATAAGCGTTGACAGTGAAGGCAGCTAAGTAGCATCCAGCACCCTGGATGGTTACACTATGTTTTCTACACCTTCAATAATGGGTTAGCATCTCACTAGTAGCTTGTGCTCGCATGAGAAGATCGGTCGTTCGATTCGGCCAAGAGGCATTCTTTTTGCACTTCCCGGTAGTCGTCAATATACGCTCAACGTTCAACTAACCCATCCCCAGCCTGGAAGCCTCGCATCCACCACACGCAACACGTGAGGCCCCAAAACGCCGCTGAAGGCAAGATAGTGGCGCAACTGGGTTGTGCGGCCGGCGTCCGTCCTTCTTCTGTTGGAGGATGGTGGCATGTGGCATGTGACATGTCACACGTGATATGTGACATGTGACGCGGACGCCACCTGGCGTGGCTTGATCGGTCTGATCGATCACATTGTCCCGCGTGTGGCACTGTCCCCGTGCCTGCCTTCACGCCTGTGAGCCTAACTGGCCCCGTGCCCAGTCGAGCCTCCTACATAGATGTCGGTGTACTCAGACCCACCTCTAACTCCAATCCATCGCCTTCTCCTCGTCCTTCCGCCCATCCGGCTCCCTAGGTCAACAGCCGGGATCGCAACCAGCGTCCAATGGGGTAAGGCCTAAGTACTGACTCATGCTCTCCGATAACACCACTATAGCGACGAGCTTCCAAGGGGTTAAGGGCTTGTGCTCGTGAGAAAAGAAAACAGTCTCACAGATATAATCGCTTCTTGTAAGCTGACGAGACGCTAGGATTTAGTAGTTCAATCATCTTGAGTGCAACGGGGAGAAACAAACGTGGGGACCGAGATTCAAGCGCAGGTAAGGGTGCGCGTGCAAAAGCGGAGGAAAGCCGAGGTGAGCCTTGTGGTTACCAATGGCGTGGCTGACGGTGTCACACGGGCGGGCGCCGCTGGTTCTTCTCGCAGAGAGAGACGTGGCCCCTTTGCACCCTATGCGTTAGCGTTTTCAGCACCTGCAACCCAGAATAAAAATACTTCGCAACCCTTACTCCCCGCCAGGTTCATCAGTCCGCCTCACGACTTCCCTGGACCTTTATTCTGTTTATTGGCCCGACAAGCGAACCAACCGCTCTCCATTTCCCCATCTCTGTTTGCTAGACTGCGCCTTGAGAGCACTCGTCTGGTGCTGCATTCTGGTGTAGTGTGTTGTGGTGCGGGTAGCCCATTCCCGGATCAGGCTTGCGGTATATTCCATCCAATATTCCTTCCTGGGGGGCAAAGCATATTCTCTAGCGTCCTTAGCTCATGTGCAATGCAGTCTTCATCAACTGCCTGCTCTGGTTTTGTACAAACAACGGTGCGGCAAAGCGCATGCCTCCATAGCCCAGCGGTCCACCCCAATCGGAAACATCCAAGCAGCCCATGTGCTGCCACAGTCTCCGGCTCACCAGCTTCTCCCCGTGATGAACTTGGAGGCTAGAGGTCCACTCACGCCTGTTGCCTGGGTCGTTGTCAGTTCGTTATCTGGTATAGTAGCCATAATGTATTGCTGCACTGCTGGGTGTTCGCAACCGGGAACCAATTGCACCAACAATACCAACACCTGTGGCCTGAGAGACTGCAGCACGGACCTCGACTATCTCCTGATTCTTGATCTTCAGCTCCGCAAGTATTTTCTTGTTGTCACTCGTGCTGTCCCTGTCAGCGTGGCTTCCGGGAATGTGCGCCAAGCGGCGGAGGGGGACGGGGTGGGGAACACACTCACCATGATCCTTTCGCTGTTGAGCAACACGATGAACCCCCAGCCGAAGCGCTCCCGACAATTTGGCTGAGGATAACGTCGCTGAGATCTCCCAGCGTCATACTCAGGAGGGCGCTCCCAGAGTTGGAATGATCGATGATCTGGCGAAGGGGTAAGCGCTCGAGGAGAATGAACGTTGAACTGGTAGAATGCCGGTGCGACCGCTCAGATGGACAACTGTAGCACTGAGACATACAACTGCTGTCTGGTGCGCTGGCTGAGACAAACATCTGATCCTAATTAGACGCACTGCCGGCCGGAGCGCTCACTGAGACATATCATCGATCACTGCCGCCGGGTACGCCCGCGTCTAAAATTAGTCGGGGGCTGAGACAGAGCACTGTCGAGAGAAACACTTGTGCTCACGCCAAAGGCCTGCACTCTGGTACTTCGCACAGAGAGAGCCACTGGCGCTCAAGCTTAGTTAGTCAATGTATTGCCGAGCTGGTCTGCCCTCTAATGCCGGCATGTAGCCTGCCCCCTGGTGCCTCCCTCAGAGAGAGCACTAGAACCACGCATGGCAGTCTCGTCGCGATGAGTATCGTCCATACCAGCACCCCATTTGGTGCTAGCACGCATCCGCCGCCCACCGTGGGGCAGGCGATGGATCTGACGCCTCTCCTCAACAGTGCATGCTCACCGCTAGCATTGTGCCAAATTCGAGGAGAAGGAATGAGAGACGGTTGAGATAAGGCCATTTTGGTACCAGCTGCATACGCGACCATCTCATCTCAGCTTGCCTCGATTGGGACCTCTCCTGCTCTGGGGCGTGCCTCAACCCGCCTCACACTGTAGCCTACCCCCTCACCGTCCACCAGAGCGTGCCTGCACCGACTACCATCTGCATCTGTGAACAAGCTCAAAGTGATGGTGCATAGCAGGTTCAAATACTGACAGGTCGGTGTGGATGCCGCCCGCACCCCACCAATGGTGTCTGATCTAAGAACTGGTAGCGGTGAATCATGCACGGCGTTCGTTCCTTTCAGGGAGGTAACGCGCTCCCGGATTGGACCAGGATTGAGGTCAGAACACGTCCATACATCTGACGGGAGGTCGAAACTGCAGATGGCCTGTGTTGATGGCATCAGTGCTGCACCAATTCTCGTCAAACAATAGATTGGATACATTCGCAACATTCACAAGAAGCAGGCCTTCCATGGGAGGTAAGGCGCTCCAGTATTGGACTAGGATTGAGGTCACCCCACGTCCACACATCAGAGGTTAAGTCGAAACGGCGGATGGTCGGTACGGATGGTGCGGGTGCTCCACCAATTCGGGACGGATCTGACATCTGTGACCAGTGCGGTGTACTCCAGAATCTTTCAGGAGAGCTGATGGGCTTTTGGATTGGCCCAGGATTGAGGTCTTACCACTGCCAAATAGCTCAGGTCGGGTCCAGGCGGCACACCGTTCGAACAGACAGCGTCGGCGCACCACCAATTCTGGACTGGTGTGAGAATTATGACAGGAAGCAGGGATGATGCATGATGGTGGTTGCATTCCAGAAGAGGAGCTCGTCAGGGGCAGAACATAAGGGAGAGTCGGATAACACATCAGTGTGGAAGGAATGTGATTTGTCAGATCTGCTTATGTGCTGACAAGAATGAATGGTGGCGCATGGTGGCCCAGACAGTCCTCTTTCTGAAGCGCCCGGGCGGGGGGCAAGGCAGTGGACAATGATGGAGTATGGGCGTGGCGCTGGACGAGTTGGTGGTGGTAGCGGCTTGGTGTGGTGGGTGGCGGCCGAACCAATGTGAACACATGCATCGGTGCAATTAAATATGTAAAGGTGTAGCGACGCGTGAAGGCTCTGACCGGCTGGAGGCACCTAGTATATCGTACTAGCCGTAGCGGTGGGGTGGCTGACACTCATGTCCATATGTCCGTCGCCCTGTTCCACTATTATACTTGGCATCCCTGAGAACTTCCACAGAGGCAGGGTCAAAGCGAGACGTCTGGAGTCAATGGCTTGCGTCTTTGGGAACCCCATCTGTTAGACTGTGATCCTGCAGCTGCTCTTATCCCGGCTCGATAGCGTAGTGATAACGCATCCCTGGCCCATAGGCGATGACATGGGTTCGAATCCCATTCGAGTCTCTTCTTTTCCTCACTATTTCCCCCGGGCTGTACCCTCTCACACCATCGACCATCCCTGTCATGGGGCGAGCCCCGAGACGGAGCTCGACCCCGGAACTTAGGAGTGAAACCGGTGAAAGCCCTTGAACGTGGCATTAGAGTTACGTACGTTAGGTTCTGCTTTAGATCCTGGTTGAACCGAGCGGGTGTAGAGGCAAGGGAGAGACCTTCTAGTTTGGGTGGCTGCCTGCGTGCAAAGGCCGCGGCTCAGACCCTCCGAGGTAGGAGCTGTGTTCGTAAGCCGTAAGACCAATTGAAGGGGTCCAGGATCTCCGGAGTTTCTCTGTTCCTCGGGGCGTTACCGGTTACCACACTCGGTACGCTGTAGTTGGCGGGAACAGACAGAATCCTAAAGAAGAGCAAGCGCTACTGATAGTAACCGCGGCTTTGCAGAGTGGTCGACGTAAGCCGTAAATTCGTAAGCGTAGAAGGGTGAAGAGTGGAGAGGGAAGTCGGGGGTAGGCGTGGGCTTCGATGATATCTGAGAGTTCTACGAAATGCGGGGCTCGGTGTCCGGAGATAATCAGAGCGCCCCATAACAATCCCTCTCTCCGTTTTCTTATCTTAGTGTCCCTCACCATCCCCAGGCGGCATAGTATGATGACGAGCCACTCCGCCACTCCCAGACTGAGCATTCCTCTCTCCGTCTTTTTGCTGTGATTTTTGCTGCAGTATCAGCACACATGGGCCTGATGATGTCTCAGCTATATTACCACCAATCCCTCCAAACTGCTTTAAGAGGCCGCGCAGAACCTTGCTCGGTTCCCACCACCGCCGCGCATACCACTCACATGTCTTCCTGCTGAAGGAGGAGTGGAATGGAGGATGTGGTTCTAAGGAGAGGTACAGGAGGCTATGAGAAGGGTAGGGCCTAAAAAAACCTTATATAGACGAGGGTACCGCGGAGCTGAGGAAGCTTCCGGGCGGATAAGAGGGGTGATGACTATCACGCAGGATGGCGTGATTGGGGCATCGCCCCAACACTTCCGTCCAAGGCTCGGTCCTCCTCACCCTCGTCGGGTACCTTTGCGAACGGCTGAAGCAGCTTGAGGTGGACCTGGTACAGGGTGTCCCTGGCGACTTCACCCTCGGCCTGCTCACGCGCCTCCGCGAGCATGGTTTCAGCTTGGTTGGCAACTCGAACGAGCTCAACGCTGGGTACTCGGCCGATTGTCTGGCTCGAGTCTTATCCCAAGGCCACCCTCGTCGTCCCTCCGTGCTCATCACCACTTTTGGCGTGGGCGAGATGAGCGCAGCAAACGCACTTGCTGGTAGCATGGCAGAGCGGATACCTGTCATCCACATCGTCGGCACTCCGGCGACCAAGGCTCAAGATAGCGGCATTTTGCTCCACCACACCATTGGTACGTTATTTCCTCCCTCGTCCCGTGAGATATATGTGTTTTGTGTGTTTATACGCTAGTGGTGAGCTTGACCTGACCACCCACGTTTTCACACATGGCTTAATCCACTCTCCATAGGTAACCACAAGTTCGATACATTTTCAACGTGGCACGTCAAATTACTGGATCCCAGCTGGACGTGTACCAACTGTACCGCGAGGGTCGTCTTCCTTTGATTCCCAAGGGTGCAAAAACTGAAGATATCACCACGGGTCTCGACGCGTGTCGTGCCCTTGACTCGATTCTCGAATTCTGTTCTTCAATCTCTTCCCGTCTACATTGCTCTCCCCTGCAACCTCGTCGACCTGCCTCTGCCCGCTTCAGCCGCTGAGCGCCTGGCAACCTACAACTTGCAGACTACCGTCGCGTGCAACAACCAAGAGATTGAGCGCAATGTGCTGGACGAGATTGTCCAACGCGTCAACGCAGCCAGGCAGCCTATCGTACTGGTTGACGCGTGTGCCTCACGCTACGCACTTGCTGAGACGCGCCAATTTGTCGAGCTCACTGGTCTTCCCGTCTTCTCCATGCCTATGGGCAAGACAGTTGTGACTGAGCTGAATAACGCTCAGTTCGGTGGTGTTTACGTTGGCAAGCTGAGCAAGCCAGCTGTTTGCGAGCTTGTCGAGACCTCCGATCTCGTCTCTCTGTTGGTTCCTTTTCGTGCGACTTCAACACTGGCTCATTTTCTGGATCCGTCAGCCCTGCTGCTACGATCGAGTTCCATTCGGACTACATCAAGATTGGCAAGGCTATTGTTGAGGGTATCAAGATGACGAGCCTCTTGCCCAAACTGACAGCTGCGCTCTGTAAGCAAGGACCGAAGCGGTTGGCCGCCACCAAGTCATACCTTGCTCCTGTCCGTTCCCTCTTCCTCAACACCCTACCTTGCCTTGAGGAACAGACTATCCAGCTTAGTGACCACATCCTCGCAAGCCTAGGCGGTGCCAAAGGTCTCCAGTCCAAAGATATCATTTCCCAGGGCTACTTGTGGCCTCGGCTAGGCCAGTTCTTTTCAGAAGGGGACATTGTCATTGGCGATGCAGGCACCTCGTCCTTTGGTTTGGTCGACGTAACGTTCCCCGCCAAGGTGCAGCTTATTATCCAGATGTACTGGTGCTCGATTGGATACGCATGCGGAGCGGCTCTGGGGCAAGTCTAGGTCTGCGCAAGCTCAAGCAGACCAATCCCGCACGCCCTGGCCGCATCGTGGTTTTTATGGGAGATGGGTCTCTCCAGCTTGCCGTGCAAGAGCTGGGCACCATCTTCCGCTACGGCCTGACACCTGTCATCTTTCTCCTCAACAATGACGGGTACGAAACGGAGCGGCAGATCTTTGGTCCGGACGAGGCGTACAACGACATTGCAATTTGGGACCACTCGAAATTGATTGATTTGTTCACCCCCCCACCCACTTGGACTCAACCTGCCGTGCCCTCTCATGCCAGCGACCCCGTTCCATCCAAGACTGCGTATCACGCTGTGCACACCAAGACCGAGCTTGAGACGTTGCTGACCGACCCGGACTTCAACAAGGCCGACAAAGCTCACCTTGTCGAGGTCTTTCTCCCCCGAGGGGACTCACCTCGAGCTCTCGCGCTCCAGGCCGCCTTCGCTACCGCCGCCAACAAGGCCGCATAGACTTCCATTTGGAGCCGGTCGGCGACCCCTCCACTGAGTCCTTTTCACATGAACATTGGACATTCCTCACATACTCCAGCCCATACAACGTTTGTGCAGAAGTAGGTGGGAATGTGGATGGCATGGGCAGATCCCAGGCTGGGGGCCCGCTCACCGGAGAGAGGTGTGCAACCCAGGCAAGGGAGACAAGGGGAGAGGATGGGCTCGGTCGGGCTCGGTCGGGCTCGGCCACCCTCCATCGCCCGTAACAGCGAGCTGGGGGGAAGCAGAGAACATAGAGCGATTTTGGTGATCACCCCTCTTATCATCCGTCCGGACGCTCCCTCTGCTCCCCGGTACCCTCTGCTATATAAAGGGTAGGGGCCCTACCGCATCCTATAGCCCTTTGCATCTCTCTCCTCGGAAGCACCACTCTCCTCCATCAGCACACCACTCCGGACGCGCAGATGGTTCACGTGGAGTTCACTCACTGCGCCCATCAGCTCAGTCGGCCGCCCATCACTGGGGCTATCCAAAAGATGCTGCCATCGCTCCCTACGAGCCGCCTCTTCCGCGTTTCATATATGACACGGTTGTTGTTGGTGGGGATGGTCCAACCAACACCAGACCGCTGTTGACCTCTGATGGATCCTCTTCGATTATCCGTCCTTCATCGTGGCTGAGCGCGTTTGGCCTGGCTGTGGCGCTTGTTGGCCTGGGGAGTCGATATCGCTTCGCCAATTGAAAGCTTCCCCATCAAGGCGATGACGCCACGAGGGCGAAAGCGAGGCTGAGTTGATACAGCCGGATCCACCGGCCTAAAGCCGGGGAGTCGCAGTTCTGCCGTCCCAGGCACTCAGTACTCACTCCCCAGTGCGCGGCCGCACCCCGGCGACCCCCCCGGCCCCCTTTGCCGGACATAGCATCGCACCATTGACCGCTTATCGCCGTCCTCCAATCGGATGGTCTGTGCACCGCGCGGCGAACAGCATCACGCATTCTGCTTGCCGTCGGTGATCCTTGCCTACTTGAGGCGGCGAATCCCGACCTCCCTCTCTCGCTCGTATCCCCACCTCGTCGCCCAGCTGTGGATGGAGAGACTGCGCGTATCTGTGCCCTACTCGCGTTCCCTTCTCTGTTCGTCTTTTCTACGTCGTCCGCCCCCTCGCGCATTTACTGTCCGTGTCCTCTCCACCTCCTCCATCATGGCCGAGTCTACGTCCCCCCCCGCGGTGTGGGAATGGAAGCCCGGTTCGGGCCCGTTTGCCAACATCAACCGCCCCATTGCTGGCCCTACTTCGACGGCCGAGCTACCCGTGGGCAAGACGGACTTGCAGCTGTACAGTCTTGCCACGCCGAACGGACAAAAAGTCACCATTTGCTCTCGAAGAGTTGATTGAAGCGGGCAAGCTCGACAACTACGATGCGTTTTCTAATCAACATTATGGAAGGCCAGCAATTCGGTTCGGGCTTTGTGGAGGCGAATCCCAACTCGAAGATTCCTGCGCTGGTGGACCATGGTGTGGAAGGCGGTCCGTTGCGCGTTTTTGAATCGGGTTCGATCCTCGTCTACTTGGCGGAAGTATGGAGCTTCCTCCCGACCGACGTGCGCAGCAAGACCGAAACGCTCAATTGGCTGTTTTGGCAGATGGGCAGCGCGCCGTACCTGGGCAACCTAGGCCACTTTACGCGTACCACGACCCGAAGGAGGAGTACCCGATCAACCGCTTTGCGCTCGAATCCAAGCGGTTGCTCGATGTGCTCAACCGTCGTCTGGCCGAGGTTCCGTTGTGGCGGGACAAGAGTACACGACATTGCCGACATGGCCATTTGGCCGTGGCTGGGCGGGTTGGCACTGGGTCGGCTGTACGCTGGTTCCAATACGTTTTTGGCCGTGCACGAGTACACCCACGTGGTGGAGTGGGCCAAACGGATCGATGCGCGTCCGGCGGTGCGGCGTGGCCGGATTGTGAATAAGGCCACGGGCCCGTTGGAGGAGCAGCTGCGCGAACGCCATGATCCTTCGGACTTTGCTACCAAGACGCAAGACAAGATTGAGGCCGCAGCGGCGGCCAAGGTTTGATTCACGAGTGTCTGAACTCTGAGCTCTGAGAGGCGTGCTTTGTTTTTCTCTCCGTGCGTACACGGTTGCCCAATCTGCTGCTGTGTGCAGGACCTAGATAGAGCCCCCCGGGCAAAGCCCGTTGGGGCCGCATTGACTTAATGGATGGATGTTTTGCATGGACGGCAAGGAACCTGTTGAGGGTGCCTGTGGCAGAGGGAAACGATGGTAGCTGGCTTGCCAAGCCCACTGAGTGCTGAGGAAGCGGGTGAGGTTCAGACACAGAGTCTGCTTCTGTGGGGAAAGCAGATGGAGGCAGTGGCCATGGATTGGTCGAGGGAGGGAGCGTCGAGGTGTAGGCAGGTGTGTTGTAGTGGGCCGGCGCAGTGTAGTTGGACCCCAGTGTCAATGGATATATGGCCGATGCGCGGCGCACGTGACCTCGCCCGCGCCGCGAAGATCTGCAACGCCCGACCAAAGCCAGCGTGCTGAGCCTCAGCGCAGCGCTGACATGGACATGTGACGTGGGTTGCACCGATGCCCCGTACCCAATGGGGATCGGCCTACTGCCAGCACACCCGCTTGCTGCGCAGCCGCCTTCCTCGCTGCTGCTGCCGGCGTCCGTGTGGTTGGCCATGGCCTCGATCCTGATGCGGGGGAAGCCCTTCGCGCCGCGCAGCATGGTGTGTCCCTCTGTCGTCTGCCTCCGCCCTCCGGTGCCTCGCGTGCGCTCCTGCTGGACTGCGCCGCTTGCCGCCCCACCGCGGGCCGCTCTCCCCGCGCCCGTGCGCTTGCTTGTGCGCCGCACAGGGTGGGTGCACGGGGGTCAGCACGGTGGTTCCCTCGGCGCCTTCTCCTTCCTCTCTCCTTCTCCTTCGCCTGCGCCGGCGCCTCGGTCGCTGGTGGAGAAGGTGCGGCCGTACCTGGACCTGATGCGGCTGGACAAGCCGATTGGGACGTGGCTGTTGTACTGGCCATGTGCATTTAGTATGACGTTGTGTGCGCATGCGGTGGGAGCGAGTCCGAGTGTGCTGGTGGGCCAGCTGGCTCTGTTTGGGGTCGGGGCTGGTGATGCGCGGAGCAGGGTGCACGATCAACGATATGTGGGATCGGCGGTTGGATGCCGGGTGAGTCGCACGGCTTCTCGGCCACTCGCTTCGGGCGCACTTAGCGTCCCGCACGCCTGGGCGTTTTTGGCGGGTCAGTTGTCCGTCGGCCTGGGGGTGCTGGTGCAACTCAACCCGTACTCGATCGTGCTTGGCGCATCGTCGCTCTCCCTTGTGGCCATCTACCCCGCTATGAAACGGGTCACCTACTGGCCCCAATCCGTCCTTGGTACGTCGCACTTCCTCCTCTTCCTCTTCCTCTCCTCCTCTTCCTCCTCTTCCTCCTCTTCCTCCTCTCCTCCTCCCTCCTCCTCTTCTCCTCTCCTCCTCTTCCTCCTCTTCCTCCTCTTCCTCTCTTCCTCCTCTTCCTCCTCTTCCTCCCCTTCCTCCCCTTCCTCCCCTTCCTCCCTCTTCCTCCCCTTCCTCCCTCTTCCCCCGCTTGCGCTCCTTGCACCCATCGAGACACGCAGTGCACGGTACTAACGACACGGCAGGCTTGGCCTTCAATTGGGGTGCGCTTCTCGGCTGGTCGGGTGGCGGGAAGCTGTGACTGGGCAGCGGTGTTACCGTTGTACGCAGGGTGCTGGTGCTGGACGATTGTGTACGATACGATCTATGCGCACCAGGATAAAGTAGACGATGTCAAGATGGGCATCAAGAGTACGGCGCTACTGTTTGGGCGAAAACCCGACCGATCCTACTAGGCTTTAGCGTGGGATTTGGCGTGCTGCTCCTCACGGCGTTGGTACTTGCCACGCCGCCAAAGACCATGCCACAGCAACCTTGTACGGGCGCATGGACGTGGCGAACCAACTGACTTCGTCCGACCCGGCCTTGCGACGGGCCGCGTGGGCCGTGGTGGTACATGAGCACGCTGTTGGTCTGCCCGGGGCCGTGGCGGCGGTGGCGTTGGTGATGCGCGGCGTGGTCACGACCAACCTGGACAACCGCGCGGCGTGTTGGAAGACGTTTACGTCCAACACGCGGATTGCTGCGTTGCTCTGGGCTGCGTTGGTGGTGGACTATGCGCGTGCCTATGCTCGTTCGTATGACGCCCAGCACGGCCCCGAAGTACGGGAGAAGGATGTGGCGGAGACTGCCTAACTCGGCCCGCTCTCCAATCCTCCTTCGACATCTACCTAAGGGGTAGTCCTCTCCCTCTCTCCATGGGATGGTGGAGGATGGCGTACCCCCCATTTTCCTCCCACTTTGCAGTACAGAAAGATGGATAGAATAATGGTCATGCGACGGTACATGCATCGTCACACAACTGCCATAGCCACCGCGGAGACCGTACGTAGGAGCGTTGCTGATTCCATCTATCAGCTGGTCACGAGGGTCCTGGGGTTAGAATGACAGCGATGCCCCGCCTCTCCAGAGAGGTCAATGTAGTTTCTGTTTGCGACCGAGCGATCTTCCAACTTGAGTAGACATGCTGCGGGGGAGAAGGGAAGGGTGCGAACTATGCAGTGCAGTATTGACATTAGGCGGACAAAGACAGAGGGACGGATCATGAAGCATGAAGCATGGAGCAAGGGAGTAAGGGAGCAATGGAGGCAGTGCAGGAGGTTCGCAGAGTGACAGCAAATAACAGAAGAGCCAAAGAGCGGTGAGACAAGAAGAAGAAGAAGAGAATCCCCCCCCCTCCATCTCGCCAACTGAACCTCGGGTCTCGTCTCAAACCAACCAACCAACCGCTCACCCGCCCGTAATCAACAAAGATCGACTGTCGACACCCGTACACGTCGTCTCGCTCCATTCAAACATGGTTGCCAACTCTTGCGCGTCGTGTAGGTGGTACCGACCTTGGAAGATAATGTGGCGCAACGCCGGTCTTTGCTCTTGTCCTTCTCCTTGTCCTTGTCCGTGCTCTTGCCCTTGTCCTTGTCCTTGATCTCCCCTCCATTGCTCATCGCGTTGCTGCGACCGTTGTGTTGGCGTTGGCGTTGGCGTTGGCGTTTGCGTTTGGGGATGCGTTGGGGTCAGCTGGAGCTCGACCGGCGCCTGAAAACAAAGACAATCGAACCCCACACTCAGCCCGGCGCCCTTGATGAAAAACGGAGGCTGACGACTAGCGATCGCGACGGTTGCTGGGTTTGGCGGGGGACGGTCATGCTCGGGTCGGTGCCGAGTGGGTCCTTACCGTCCTGTCCCGTTGGCCTGTACGGTAACGGCGACGGCCATGGCGACGGCGGCAGGGACGGGGACGAGGACGGCCATGGCGATGATGATGACGATAGCGATGACGATAGCGATGACGACAGCGATGACGATGGGGACGGGGGCACGGTACCAGATCCACCGCCGGAGAAGGGTGAGGTCCAAGGCGGCCCAGGCGGCCCAGGCGACCCAGCGCGCGCCAGAGACGCAGAGGATCCAGACAACGAGGCCGAAGCAAGCTGCAGGGCATCTTCAAAGTACGTCCGCTGAGAGGCGCACAACCGTTGTGCAAAGTAGGTGTACCGATCGATTCCCACGGGGTGCCACCCCGTCCCATCCTCACCTCACCCTCACAATCACCATCCCGATCACAACCACAATCACGACTAGCATGAGCATGAGCATGAGGATAAGCATGAGCATGAGCATGAGCGTGAGCGTGGTGGTAGGCAGGGGCCAAGGCAGCCCAGACGGGCTGGTCATCGTGCTGCTGGGTCTTGACGATGGTCGTGACGGCAGCCAAGGTGGGTTCATAGATCAACATTTCCCGCAGTAGGTCTCCCGGCACCCCGTGCCAGCCCACGAGGAACAAGCTTGTGGCAGCCCGGCGCTACTCCTCTTGCGCTGCGGGGTACACTGGTGGGTACACTGGGGGTACGCTGCCGGGTACGCTGGGTGGCAGTTGTGGAGGTGGTGCAAGTGGGTATGGGAAAGGGTGCGGGAGAACTCCACTCGGAGTAAGGGGCAGCACCGTGCACGTGCACAAGGTGCAAGTCCTGTGCGTCCCACGCGGGGGTGAGCAGCATGCGCACCGCACGGAGAAAGACACGTATCGCTCCCGGGAGCGTGGCCGCGACGAGGAGGCTGAGGCCGAGGCTGAGGCAAGGGTAGTGGCTGGGGATCGGGCTCGGGCAGGGCAGGGCGGTCGTGGGAGGCAGTAGTGGCAGCGGTAGTAGCCGCAGCATGGGCTGCCGCCCGTTCGCGCTGTCGCTGCGGGGAGAGCACGTACCATGCGTTGTGCACGCCTTCGGGCGGAGGCGAAGGCAGGCCGAAGGAGCGGGAGCAACAGGCTTCGCAGGAGCAATAGCCAGAGGAGGAGGAGGAGGAGGCGTGGCGTGGCGGGAGGGGAGGGCGAGGGGCAAGGCGAGGCAGGCGACGGAGACGAGGGCGTGGGCAGGATCTGGCGGCGAGGTGGAGGTCGTGGAGGGCGAGGCGTGCGCCGGCGAGGGTGCCGTGGCGGGTGGGCAGCGGTGGGCGGGCAGAGGAGGCGGGGTGCGAGGGTGGGGGCGAGGCAGGCGCGGAGCGGCGCACAGAGCGCGCGCGTCCACACCAGCCGCTCGGACAGGGACAGACACCCGAGCAGGTCCAGGTGCACGTCCACCGGCAGACGCAGCACCGCCGGCCTGTCCTCCATCCTCGTGTGCGGCAGCAATCGAACAGGACGAGGAGAACGAGGCCACTTTGTACTTATATATACGAGCGCAGGGCATCTGTACTCTAACTGGGACTGACGTCATCGCCCGGGCGAGCCTCCCCGTGCCTCCGTCTGGATGCACACACGATTAGATGCGAGAGATGAGATTGATGAGCAATGGTCCATGGTCGATGACGTCGGGCACATCCGATTTCAGCTTTCAAAGGGCATTGCACATTTCACTTTGTTTGATAGCATGCGCGCGTGGGGCTGCGCTGCCTTCCGCCTGCCGTTTCCCACCTCCTCGGGCTTTCTCTCCGCCGCGAGCACCGAGCCAGCGTGCCGAGTACCGAGCACAGCGCCCGCCATGGCCTCGCCCCCGCCTTCCGCCTCGCCCTCTGTATCTCCAAACTCCAACCCCAACCCCCCCGCCGCCCACGGCCACACCCGCCCCCGCCGGCACGCCAGCGGCACTAGTGCTGCACGTCCGCTCTCGCCCCTCGCTGCCCGCTCCACACCTCTACCCACTTCCTTGTCGCCATCCGCTACCCCATCTGTCCCTGCGTCCCATCCCGCATCTGCATCTGCATCCCGCCCCACATCGCATTCTGCCTCTGCATCCCACTCTGCACCAGGCTTGGCACCAGCGCCCTTGTCCGCGGCTGGGTCGACGAGCTTGTCCGCGCCCGCGGGGCGGATGAGCATGCGGCGCCTCGCTGCGCTGCATGGGACCGAGGAGAAAGTGGTGATTGACCTGGGATCGCGGGTGACCGTGGTCGGGTTCAGTGGTGAAGCACGGCCACGAGCTATTGTTCCGTCCAGTGTGCCGCCTTGGGCCGTACGAACGGCAGTCGCGGCCCCCGGCGCGTCGCCGGCCTACGTTTCGTCCACCATGTTGAATGCCCCGAGTGTACCTGTGCCTGGTCCTGCCCCTGGGCTTGGCCTTGGGCATGGGACAGGGCATGCGGCTGGGGGTGCGTATGGATCTGGGGCTGGGGGTGGATCGACGTGGGAGGGCGCGTGGAGCGGGACAGAGCAGGAGCCAGCGCCGTTGTGGACGGCCGATTTGGCGCGCCAAGCATCGGACAGGCACCGTGCCGAAGCGCAGCATACGCTCGAAGCGCGCTTGGAGGAGTTGCTGCGCTACCTCTATGCCGAGTACGTTTTGATATTCGATTGGAGAGTGGGAGTGGAGGTTGGGGAATAGGCGGGGGGGGGGGGGAGGGGTTAGGTACCCCTCCCTCCCTTCGTTTTGCGCACTTTAGTTGCTGTACCCGTCGAGACGCTGACTCTGATTCTGACTGTGATTCTGTTTCTGCCTCCTACCCTGCCCTACAATTGACTGGTGCTTGCCTTGCGCAGCATTCTAATGATCGATGCGCGTACACGTCCAGTGGTCCTAGTGGACTGGCCCAGCACGCCATCGAGTGTAAGTTCCGGGCTAGTGCGTGTACTGGAAGGCGTGCTGCGCGTGCCGAGCGTATCCTTTGTGCCTGCGCCGCTGATGGCGCTGTTATCGACGGGGAGGGTGAGCGGGGTGGTGGTCGACGTTTCAGGCGGGGGGAGGAAACGCGGGTATCCCCGTGGCTTGGGGACGGGGCGTAGCACTATCCCCCGCTGCGACCCAGGACCCTCAAACGTTCGTTGCCCAACCCCTACCGCTGATCACTAGGCGCGCAGGTCAACGCGTCAAAGACCGTTTACGAAACCTCCTCTTGCGATACGGACGTATCGTCTCTCACCCCCCCAATGCCACTACCACTGCCACTGCCACTGGTGGTACCACTCCCACTGCGGGTACGACTGCGACGGGGGGTACGACGGGGGGTACGACGGCGCCAGGCGCACGTGTGAGCCACGTACCTGCTTCGTTATTGACCGAGCAAGTGATGGACCAACTCGTCTCGCGCATCTGTCTTATTGCGCCTCTCGATACCACTCGTCCCCCGCGTTTTCCCGAGCCGGACCCTACGCAGGAACTAGCACCGTTACCCGACGAAGACGAGGAAAGTTATGCGTGCCGTCTCTTGGCGCACCGGTACGGTCCGCGAGTCACAGCTACCACCACCGGCACCACCACAGGCACCCACGTTACCGCTACCCAAACTCCCGTCAAAGCGAGTGCGGCCGTGGTACCGCTAGCGTCGTTACAAGGGTGGGAAACGTGGGTGCGTGCGCGGCAAGCCGCGCCACCTCCTGGTGCACCTACCACCAGTTCGCCATCGGCCACGGGCGGCCCAGCGCGCACCATGCCCGCTACTGTTGCGGCGAGTATGGAGGGACCTGTGCCGCCGCGCGTGGGGGCATGGGCGCCTATGCCGACGTATGGGCCGGGAGTGTGGCGGGGATTCCCTTGCGCGCCGCACGTGCCGAGCCGGGCTTGGCGGCGCTGCCCCTGATGCCGTCGACTGGTAATGGTGTGGGTGGTGGCGCGGGAGCGGGAGCGGGGGCGCTCAAAGCGCTCTTTGGTCCGCCCGGGTCGATGGGG
This sequence comes from Moniliella sp. 'wahieum', assembly GCA_003971905.1. Classification (NCBI taxonomy): domain Eukaryota; kingdom Fungi; phylum Basidiomycota; class Moniliellomycetes; order Moniliellales; family Moniliellaceae; genus Moniliella; species Moniliella sp. 'wahieum'. The sequence continues at coordinate 134,573 of RSEE01000051.1, read as the reverse complement.
TCAACGGGGTCGACAGGTCACTGGCCCGGGTCGAGTCAGTTGCTGGTTCCTGGGTGGGTACGTGAACGGGCTGGGGAAGTGTTATTTGAGCGGGGGCCGTACAGCTGTGCCGGGGCCAGTGGTAGTGACAGTAGCACTAGCCGCGGGGGGTGGTACGAGGATGAAGATGTACCGATCCAGTGGCTGGTGTTGGATGTGTTACGCTCGTTACCGATTGACTTGCGAGTGCCACTTTCGGAACAAGTGTTGGTGGTGGGGGAGGCTCGATGTTGCCCAACCTGACGCATCGGTTAGCGCAGGAAATCCGGTGGACGTTGCTCCATCTACCTCGGCCTCCTACGCGGCCGCTCTCGCTCTCGCTCAACGTGGCTGGCTCCCGCGCCCGGTCCAGCAAGCCACCGCCACCACCACCAACGGCCGCAGTCCCCGCTTCGGCGCCGCCTCCAAGCTATGTCGAACTGGTCTACAGCGGCCTCAAGCCGCTCCTTCCCCACGTGGCTGTGCTCAACGATTGGGGCGCGCACCAAGCGTTCGGGGACGTGCGACTGCCTCACTCGGCTCATCGACGTGCGGCGTCTGGCGCCCGACCGGGCCGCAAGCCCGACCCCGACCGCGACTACGACCCTGACCAAACCCATGACCACGACCACGACCAAGGGCAAGAGGAGGGAGACGCTCCGGACGCGGGTGGACGGGGTGTGGTGTGGCCGCCAGTGCCGCCGAGCACGGCGGTCGGCGCCGGCAGTGCCGAGTACGATGGTGGCGTGGCTGGGCGCGTCGCTGGCCGGGGCGCTGCAGCTCGTGTCGCGCCGCGGAGTCAGCCGGGAGGAGTGGGATGCGTCGGTGCAGGCGGCACGTGACGCCAGCCGCACCCAGGCAGCGCTTGTAGCCCAGCACGCCCAGGCCACGTGATGTGACGTTGTGCCATCCCTAATGCATGCATCGGTGCCCACAACCAAAGGCACGCCCACCGACTAGCGTTGGGCCGCACCCATGTGACAGGCATATATCACAGGTGATGTGGTAGGCGGCAGGACTTGTCACATCTGCATCAGGCGACCTGGCGCCTGGGTGGATGCAGTGGCTGAGCCATCGGGATGGGTGATGCCGCGCATGCCCGGCAGCCTGGGGGGCGCAGTGCGGGACCTGCCTGATTCGGTAGACGTGCCTTGCCGCAGCGCGCGTGCAGCTTCCACGCTGGCGGCCTTGGCAGGCACGCAGGCTGGGCTCATCGGGCACGGCGCGCCGCGGCGCCGCTCCCTCCAAACCACCAGCGACCCTGGCTGGATTTGCGCCCTGGCAGGCGCAGCCACTGCCCCCCCGCCAGCCCGCATCGGCACCGTTCCGGGGCAGTGTCACCATTCCCAGCACCCGCGCAGTGTCCATGCCCCCTGGGATGGAGGCAGCCGTCGGCCCACCGCATGTCTCTGCCTGCCTGAGTCAGCACTACGCAGTCCGCCCGAGCCGGCGGCCGGGCACGTACGTCACTCTCTTGGCACGCCGGTGGATCCGCGCATGGCACACTGCCCCCCCACCCCTCCTTCCTTTTGGGGCGGTTTGCAGACACCGACGCAAGAGGCAGCAAGCGGCGGGACAGGGCACGGCGCCTGTGTGTGCTGCGCATGTTGATCGCCGCTTGCGCGTCGCCGATCATCGATCACCCATCCTTAATGCTTGCCCGCCCCTGTGGCGGCAGGGCAGCGGGGGCCTCATGTGATGCATGTTAGTAACCGGCCCGTAAGCGTAGCCCTCAGGTGAGGATGCAGTCAGGCTGCGCCCCTCGGCACCCCCCCATCCGCATTCACTCCTCTTCCCCTCTCCCATCCCCACCACCACCACCTCCTCCTCCACCACCACCCAGCTCTGCGAGTTGCCTCCCTCCCCCTCTCCTCACCACCTGCCCTCTGCGTCCTGGTTGACGCCCCCCCTCCACCCAACACCGTCTCTCAGCCCCCCCACCCCCATCCGTCTTTCCAATGAAGCTCCCTCTCTTGTCTCTCGCCACCCTCCTTGTCCTGGCCCAGTCCGCCAGCGCCTTCCACCTCGGCCTCGCCTGGGCTGCCGACAACCAATGGGCCCACCAGCTCATCGGCTCTCCCCTCGTTAACAGCTACCACCACTGGGAGGTACGTCCCCGCCTCCCCCCCCCATCCACCCGCGCCCCGATTACTAACCTCGCTCCTCTCCTCTCCGTCGGACCACAGATGGGCCACGTGCCCCAGCTGTCCAAGTCAGGGCTGCAATTCGTGCCCACCCGGTGGGGGTACAAGAAGAACCAGGACTGGCCTCGTCTGCGCGGCTTGTTCCCCAAGTACCGCTACCCGTTCTTGTTGGCCTACAACGAACCTGACGTCGAATCCCAGTCCAACTACTCGCCCCAAGATGCCGCTGCTGCCTTCCAGCGCGAGTTGGCCCCGCTGCGCCAATACGGCACCCACATTTCTTCCCCTCAGATTTGCTGGAACGTGGATTGGCTCGAGCAGTTTACCCAGTCGCTCAACAACCGCGGTGGATACTATGACTTTATTGCGGCCCACTGTACGTCCTTTTCTCTCTCTCTCTCTCTCTTCCTCCTCCCCCTACTTTTTCCGATGACTGACCCCTCCTCCCCTTGCTGCTTGGTTGTGGCTACCAGACTACGGCAGCTGGCAGTCGATCGATAAGTTGAAGAAGTACGTTGAAGGCATCCACTCGCGTTTCCCCGACAAGAACATCTGGATCACCGAGTACGGTGTCACCTCTTCCTCCAACCCGTCGGCCGCGCAAGCCAAATCCTTCATGATTGCCGCGACGGAGTTCTTTGCATCGACGGGGTACGTTAAGCGTGCATTCCCATTTGGCATGTGGGCCACGCCGCCCGACAGCTTTGGGTCGGCGCAGAACGCAGTGTTTTACCAATCGGGCAACCTGCGTTCGCTGGGCAAATTTATCGGTACCTGTCGCTGTCCAAGCGGTCCCTGGACCCAGCTTTGCCGTCGTCGTCGCGCGTCGTGCGTCGGCACCATGCCTTCTCGCCCTCTTGCCCAACCCGACCCGAACGACGGGGAAAACTGGGACAAGTTACCGAGACGGTGCATTGCGATGCTCAATGCCAAGGACGTGACAAGTGGCTCAGCAGCTTGGCCACCGCACCGGCATTCAACGCTTCTGCCCGTCCGGCCGACCTGGATGCCCAGTTTAACCCCACTGTGCCCATTGAGGATTACGTCGACCCGCCCGTTCCGGCGTACGACGATGCCGACTTTTAATCTCTCCCACCCTCATTCTTTTTCCTTGTTTCGCTCTCTCTCCATCCTCCCTCTCTCTCATCCTTCCTTCCACCCTGCCCTTCACCCACCCTGGTTCCCTCTTCCTACGAGTGCATGAGCGCGTACCCCTGTTTTCGCTTTTCGTCACTCGAATCCCCCCCCGCTTCCTCCCGCCCTTCTCTTGCCACGGTGTATCCACGTGCCCGGTGCCCTTGTGACGGAGGGGATGCAGTGTTGGTTGTCATGTTCTTGGCCCTGCCCTCGCCACGGACCGCGACCGACGCTAGGATTGTGTTTTGTTTTGCAGTGCTTTGTTGGCTGGGTTGGCTGGGCAGGTTCCCAGTACGCGGGATTGGGGTCGGGTTCGGCTGCTGGTTCCGGATCCGTCACGGACGCGTCATGCGGGGTGAAAAGGGGGGTAGGATCAAGGCAAGCGCTGGTCTGGAACCATGCCGTCGGGCATTTGCTATTGTGCATCTGGCCACGATGGCTGGTGGATGCCTTTTGTGTGCATGTGCATGTGCATGGTGCATATGTGGCTTGTGGCTGCTGCATGGGTGCCAGAGACAAGATGTGTGCTCAAACAACTGGTTTTTTTGAGCGTGGTTTGTTCGCTCTTGCTTTCTGCTTCTGCTTTCTGCGTTCTGCTTTTGGCTTTTGGCTATTGGTCTGGATCCCCCCGCCCTTTGATGTGTCTCAATCCCCCGATCCCTCAATCCATCCATCCCTCTATCCATCGTATCGAGTATCCATTGTCAGTACTCAGTGGGCCTCACTGAGATCATACCACATTTATATGCATGGCTAGCTCACCTACCTACACTGGTGTTACCCCCGTCTCTTCCCTCCTACGATATACTGTACCTACCATCTCTCTTAGTAGGACTTTTTGGAACGAACACTGCACGGTCGAGGTCGTGGGAAAGGTGTTGACCAGGGTCCTATGGGCCAGCCACCTCCGCGGCACTTCTGACCATCTTACTCATCCGGGCACCACACCAGTATTCTATCCCTGGCCTAGTGCCGCTCTCCTTTCTTCTCCTTCTTCTCCTTCTTCTTCTGATCCTCAGTCTGGGTTCAACCCAGCTCCTGTCTTCTCTCTGCCATTACATAACTGCACTTAGGACGTCGCTGGGTAATCAGGATCATTAGAAAGAAATGTGATGTGTGATGGGGCCGACCTTCTGCTCCTTAAATTCCCCTAACCCCCACCGCCGCTGCACACGCGTCAGTACTTGCCATTCATCAGCTCCCTGAACCCTCAGTGCTACGTATCATTACTCGTGGACCATAATGAGCAAAGGAGAAACACAGCTACTCATATTGTTAGGACACTGTGAGAACTATACTACTACTATACGCATTATGCATTTTATCCCCGAACAAAGTATTGCAAGACGACTGATGATATATCGTGTAGAAACCATCTTACAACCCAAACCCCGTAACAATGTGTCCAACTTGCACCCACCCATGCGTCTTACGAGCAAATGTAACTCATGCGCCCGAGGACCGTCGTTGGTCCACCCTGGTAAATCGGTTCAGGGTACGGGCATAATTTGCGCGTTAACCGCGTGCCCCAATTAAAGTTGCTCGACCAAGGGCGCGTTCCCCTCTGTCTGACCACCTAACGTAGCATACCAGCAGCGACTTGGTACGCTGGTTCTTGCGTTTGTCCCTGCTCCGCCACGCCACAAGACGAAGAAGTACATCGTGCTCCGTGTCCCATTTCAAAGGCCGATTGCCTGGAGCGTTTGAGTCGGCGAACCGAAATGCCATGGTCCATCGCCGTCGCGGCAGTGCAGCATGCCCGGCACTTCGAAGTAGCGGTAACTCTGGTTCGGGTCACCGGAAGGATGAGTAGAGGGGGGCGAGAACGGCGTCATGGTACTCCCGCGAGGCGAGCGGAGAGATGGTTAAGTCGGCAAGGCCGGGGGTGAATAAGTTTGCGCGGGGTCCGAAAGAAGGCGGTCGTCCTGCGTTGAAAGGGCACATCAATGTGTGTCAACAAAAAGCAGTTTCTACGATTAAGTCACATCGAAGGATGAACAGATGGAGAGTGTGTGCGTACCTCGACATTTGCATTGGTCCCACCAACGTTCTGCGTCTCGCCCTGCTGCACCTGTTCCCAGGTCAAGTTGGTGTAGGGGTCCCAAGACGGATCGGTGGCGTCCAAGTTGAACACGGCGTACTGGAACCATGAGCTAGCCTTTACTTCAGACCCAGAGGCCGTGGCTGGAGCCCGCTCAGCACCAGGAAGGTAGGCCGGGTAAACCGTATGGTTTGCCCCGTTCGGGTCGATGTGACACGGCCGGTTGGAACATCCGTGCCAAGTTGGTCACTTTGGCGGGGGTTAGGCACTGCGAGGAGTCATTCGCAAAGAGGGACCCAGGTGGCGCACCATGCTTGGCACACAGCAGATCTGCACCCAGATCAAGCGTGGCGGCGCACTTAACCGGGTTGACCACCATACCATCGTCGTTCCCACACTGCTTAAGTACCACCTCGTGCAGTGCAGCCCAGTGCCGGGCCAAGGGGAGGTACCCTTTCCCCGCGGAAGACTTGCGGAAAACGGATTGGAGATGAAGTTGGCCCGCGTTCATCCGATTAAAGTAAACCGCCGGAGAGCCGGCAAAGATCCCATCAAAGTCGCCGGGGTAGACTTGGGCCGAGGCCAGCGCATTGCGTCCTCCCACGGAACAGCCAGCAAAGTAAGACCGCACACGGGGGGCGGGGTTAGCGGCTTCTTGGGGTGACGTTCCACCGCGCACACCTGCCTGTTTCCCGTAAAACTCGTCGACCACCCATCGGCTCAAGAGGTTGCTCACATGGGACGCGCGACTAACCCAGTCTTGCGCCGTTTGTTCTCGGTGTTGAGGTGGTCCATTCATCCACAACGCACTGCCTGTACGGGCAAAGTGACCGGTATTCGTCCCGACAACGACGAACCGGTCCCGACTGAGGAACTGCTTCATATCGGACCAGGGGACCCATCCTCGTTGGCCTCCATTTGCAAGGAAGAGAATTCGGCCATTCCAAGCCACCGAGGCGCCGTTTCCGAATACGCGCGGACCAGGGGCCGCTTGTGAGGAGAGACGTCGCTCCGCTTGCCCGTTTGCCAGCTCTTTCATTTCGACCATCCCCCCCTTGTCCATCAAGGGGTTGGGGAAAGGATTGAGGCTCCAAGTTAGATCTCCACCTGCCGGCGACTTAAGGTAGTCAAAGCGAGTGTCGCTATTGGATTGGTCATACACCGTTGCGTTGCCATACTGTGTTTCCACCCCCTCAAGAAGGGGCGGGCACGCACGACGTCGATCTCATACGGCGTCGACCGGGTAGGGTAGTCGCTTTGGTTGGTTGAAACCGAGGCCCGACTGGGCGGTTGCCAGCCGATGGGCTTTCCAGTGTACGCAAAGCTATCGGCTAAGGGCATCCAGACCTCAGTCAAGACCGTGGTGGAAGGGGAAGTACGGATGTTGCCCCAAGTCTGGTCGAGAGAGAGAGTAGGTCAATAAAAAGGAGTGTAGTACAGAGACGGCGGACCAAACGTACCGACAAAACCCGGGCAGGCCACCAAGGGGCCCTGATTGGCCACCATGTAGTCTTGGCCGTTACGTCCGTAGCCCTTGTCTTGGGTCAGGTCCACATCCGGTCCCACCCCCAGGAGAATGCCTGATACATCCGTTCCGGGAGGCACCCACCCGGCAGGGTACATCGCTGTCAGTCTCTGGAGCGAAGGGTTGGAACCAGCCTCAAACCAATAGGAAAGGCGTCAACGACCTCGACGGTGCCGTTGCCCCGTAACAGTATCGCAGGCAGTTGCTCGCATGCGGCCTTGGCCTGGGATGGGTTGGTGGGGCGGGGCAATAAAGCGGATGAAGATGTCGACGATGACTTCTTGGGGGGAGTGGCAGTTGAATTTCCCTTTGAAGCGGAAGGAATGGGCTTTGATGAAGACTTGTTCTTTGAATTGCGTGTGCTGCGCTGGGATTGCGACGTAGAGGAAGACACTTTTGTAGCGGAGGAAACGATTGATGTTCCTTTTTGCGTTTCGAGGACACCGAGGACGTCGGGGAGGATAGGCTGAGCGTATTACGCGTGGAACTGATGGATTGGGACTTTCGATGGGATTTCCTGCTGACAGAGGAAGAAAACACTGGCGGAAACACCGCGGTGCTGATAAAGAACGTGTGGGTGGGACGTCATGACCGTTGTGGCCATGTTGCGTGGCCAGAACGAAGGAGGCAGCCGCCAGGAGAACGGCAAGTGGGGCGGATGAGCATGGCGAAGGAGAGGGAGGGAAGGTGGTGGTCCGCTTCTTTCCGACTGGTGCGCGTGAAGGGACAGGAAAGGGACGGATTTGCGGTGGCAGTGCGAGAGTGCTGAATACCATAATGGTTGAAGGATCCCTGATCGCCGGTCACTAGTCCTATCACTGTTCGGTGCATCGGGCCATGCCTCCCACCCCAGACCTTCTGAGACTGAGCGGCTGGGCAGTGCTGCGGGCAGCTGACAGTAGCTAGTCGGCACGCCCTTCTGTCGATCAGGCCAAGTGCGGCACAGCGGCAGTGTGTGGAGCATGTGTATCACATGCCTACACCTGGCACTCCGCCAGTCACAACCACTCGGCAAGCCATTGACAGGAAGAAAGAGCGCAGCCCTGCGCAGCCAAGTCATTAATCAGGTCCCATTGCTCACCTCGCCTCATTAATTCATTCCTGCCTGGGCGGCATTTCCTTCTTCGTTTCTTGGTCTTGCGCTTGTCATGGCTTCAAGCGCCCTCTGCCCCTGGTTAACCCGCCTAATCCCGCACCGCTCCTTCTGCAGCCCCACACTTCCCCGCCTGCCCTCGGCCTGTGCCTGATAGGATCGACAGCCTTCCATAGCGAAAACGTTTGGCGGGGACAGAATAAGTGGAGCAGCACGTGTCCCCTAATCTCCATTGCAGTCCTCTTATATGCTGTGGTGCCCAACACGCGTCGCTCACAGAATACGGAGGCGTGGTGCCAGACGTGATGCTTTCCTCCTAGTCCCATGAGCCAATGTAGGCACAGGCCACAATCAATATCTACGTCCACTCCAATCCTCCAAGCGGCTGAAAAAGGAGGCCCCTTATCGGCACACTGAGAGAAAGCCCTAAGACAAAAGTAGTCCGTCGTCGGGCACAGGTTGTGCAAACCTGTCGTCACCAATTTACTTGAGAGAGAGCCATGATGGAGTTAGCAGCATAGATCCAGAAGTTGACGCAAACACACTTTTGTATAGCTGCTGCTTCTCTCACACACTCGCTACCAACAATCATTTGCGCCGGTTAGTTCCATAGTAGATCTTCCCACATATAAGATGCAGGCGTACGAGCTATCTACCTCTTGGTTGTGGCATCATTGACAGAGCTTAAGGCTGGGACAGGGGGAACGCTACGTCTAAACCGAACCGTTCATCTTGCGGGGGTTACTTGGAAGCGCCACCAAGATTAAGGGACCAGGGGATCGCCAGGATATCAGGACCCTCCGGCTCGCGCCATCCGGTCCCGTACCCTAGGAAGCGCGTGTGGACACGGAGGAACGTGGTTGACATACGAGCGAGGAACCATTTCCACTGAGACTTAGTAGCCAACTTTCCAATGCGCAAACAACTTGCCCGCCGTCTTGGCCGTAGTATCCTCGCGTCGTCAAAACCAGGGGGAAAAACGGTTCTTGAGTGCGTCCCTGGTACTTGGCGTTCTCGCATTCTGCTTGTTCAAGCAGCCGAAGCAGTTCCTTCTCCCGGCGTTCCAAAGGCGACGCAGTGCTCTCATGCACCACCGCCGGTACGCGCTCTGCGCCTCCTGCGATCCCGTGTCGCGCAGCGTGTGGTCTACCTCCATTCCGGTTCCTCCCAGTGCTCCGGGCCCCATCACCGCGGTAATCGGTGTGCGCTGTGCCTTCCGTCCGCGCCTCGTCCCATCCTCTTCCTCCACCATAGGTTCGTTGTGGACGTGGGTGTCGGGGATGGAGCGGAGGAGCTGGAGAATGGGCTCCCGCACTGCCTCATGCAACGCACCAAACTTGGCCTGGGTGCGGGTGCAGGACATGATGTGTTCCAGCGAGGACATGACGCCGCACTTGCACATGCTGCGCGTGGTGCGGCACAGCGTGCGGAGCTGGAGACCAACCGACCTGCTGGTCAGAGAGCTTGAGGTACGGGACGGATGGAATGGCGGAGAGCCAGTTGTGGCTCAGCGGGTTGCTGTGCTCGACCACATGGCGACCATCGGCAGCGTCCAGCTTCTGGAGCAGCTCCTGTCGACTTTGCTCCCACATCTCGCGGCAGCGCTGGCGTTGCTTCGTAAATGCGTTGGCCCTTGCCGTTTGCGGTCCCGAACGGTCAAATAAGTGGTAATAAGATAGTCGTTGACCTCGTTGGCCGCGGCACGGGCGTGGGGCGCGATATACGAGTAAAGCGGGCTGCCACATCCTCCCAGCCGAAGAGGCAGGCTCATGAGCATGTCGAAGTGGTCGTCCTTGGCACCTTGGGGATCCTCGTCGCCCCGGATCCGTCTGAACTCCGTACAGATGAAGGCATCAATCTCGGCCAGCACGTCGTCTAGCTCTCCTTCCATCTGCATGGTGCGGAGCAGGTGGCGCAGCTTGGTCTGAGTGCTGAGCCGCCATAGTAAGAGGCGTCCCTGGCGGGTGATGCCATCAAACTTAGGCATGTTCTCCCTCAGACTGGCCAGTTGGGCCCGGAGCCACGATCGACGACAGTCTACCCTCCCACACAAGTGCCCAGAACCTGCAGACCATCCTCCCGAATCTGGTCCCGGTCCCGCTCGACACACTTACGCAGGTTGAGCTTGAGGCCTGACGCGTCGTCTTCCAAAAGCTCCGCGGCTAGGCCGGTAATGCCTGGCCCTGGACCGAAAATCGTAATGTCGTCCAGGTATGCCATCACCAGGTGCCCGGCGGCAGGTCCTGTTCCAGTTTCTCCAGCGTGGGCCGCACTGCGATGGGAGAAGAAAAAGGGGCGAGGGGGTCGCCCTGCCGTACGCCCTCTGCCGACAGGACGTTGGTCTCATTTCCGCCCGACGCGACCCAGAGCTGGGTGGGGGAACCATAGATCCATCGGCCCAAGGTGAGGAGATGGGGGGCGTAGGCATGGAGCGCCTTGGCGAGTGTGCGACGGCGCACAGTGTTGAAGGCGTTGGTAAAGTCGAGCATGGCGACGTGGCTGAAGTCGCCCAGTTCCGCATCGTTCTCCCCGCCTGGCGTGTCATGCGCTCGACCATCCGTACGATAGGCTCCACCCCGTTTTGCGATGCTACTCCCAACTGGGTGGGGAGAAGCCAGCTGTTGGGGGCGATCGCTCGAGCGATGGCCTTGGCGCACAGGCGGTAGATCAGCTCCCGCAGGCGATGGGGCGGATGCCTCCCGATGCCTTCTCCAGGGGGGTAAGGCGGGAGGCCAACAGGAGCTCGCGTCCTGGGGCAGTGCCGTGGTAAATGCTCTTGGTGAGGGCGGTGAGAAAGGCGACGAAGCGCTTGCATTCAAGGGCCGTTCTTAGGAGGGGCTGGGTCCACCGGATAGACCTGCCCCGACGTCGATTCTGAACGTGGCAATCAAGGCAACAAAGTCGATTTCGTCCAAGTCCACCACGATACGGCCACTGTCCGTCGTGTCGGTGAGGGTGGTGCCCGGCGGTACCGCGCGGCCTGTGTGGGTGGGACGAGTGCGGGTGGTGGTGGTTGCCAAAGGCTTGCCCGGGCCGAGGCTGAAGGGGTTCGCCTCTCCAACGGGGTGGAGCTTTTCCAGGCTTGCCTGGGTCTCGGGGGTGAGAGGGGCAATGGTGGATTGGCCGACGAGGGTACTTGCTGCGCGGCTGAGGCAGCCCTCCCGAATGAGGCGGTCGGCCTTGGTGACTGGGTCGAGTTATCATAACGCAGACCCCCTTTTTACTTTACGTAAAATTACACAAGCATGCCACCTGGCACGTTTCACCCGGCGCGTTCCAGGCGGGCGCAGCCAGGCGGATGCACATGGGTGATAAAATTCCGCCCGAGGCGTAGTGGTGAATACTATTCCGCTCTCCAGCGTGGAACGGTGGACCGGTGGCTACGGTGGCGACGGGGGAACGTTTGCTAAGGTGGCGACCAAGCACCCTCCAGCGTGGAACGGTGGACCGGTGGCTAAGGTGGCGATGGGGGGAACGGTGGCTACGGTGGGGAAGGCGGACCCGGTGACTAAGATGGCGACGGTGCACCAAGCATCAAGCTGGGGCGAAGCCCCAGCTGACCGGGCCGTAGGCCCGGTGGTCTTCTAGTACTCTCATAGCCGTGTGGATGGAAACCCAGCACGTTGTTCACAGTGTGGTGTAGCACATGTTATGATTGGTAGTATATTAATATCGAACCTGAACGGGGGGTTGGGAAAGCGACGGATAGGGAGAGTGCGTTGGGAAAAGTGGCTGTATAATTGGGTGCCATGGGTAGACCCCAGTCTGGGACCAGTTGGGGTTTAAGGAGCACAAACTCTCGAGGAAGCCGGAAAGGTCAGTCGAGTCGCGGCATGACGGATCACACACACATTCCCACAGGATGTGGGTATGATCCTTGTTCTAGATCTTCCTTGCCCCCTTTGTGTCTCTTTCCCCTCATCACGCGTCGTCTACCGTGTGATAGCTTCTCCTTCTCCTCTGGTATATAAGGCGCCATTCCATGCAGCCTGAATGAATACCTGTCGGCATCCGAAGCAATCTCCCTCCTACACGGCATGTTGATGCTTGGACTTGTTGGTGAATCCGAGCAGGGCGAAGGACAAGGGGAGGCCTCTGGGCGTATAGCGGAGAGCCGGATGCTTTTGTGTGGCAAGGGGGCTGCGGGGGCGCCGGCCCAGGCAGTGTTAGTATGGTGATTGAAGCCGTTATTAGTACTCGGCGGGACGGAAGAAGTTCTGAGAATAACGCAGTCCTGAGTGACCAGAATTGGAGCTGGAGCCGGGACCGGAGCCAGGACTGAAGGTGAGACTAAAAAACCACATGATTTTGGGAGCTGTGGAAAGGGGAATAACGGTGGGCGGTGATGAACTGGTGCTGGAAAGGGCAGATATCAGAGGAAGCAACTATTAGGAGGGTTAGGACTTGTCTCTAGACTATTACATGTGTGCATGGCTCCACGAAGGAGGTGGAGAGACGCCAAAGGATCGTAGAGGAAAGCCACGATTATCCTGGCAAACAACGCCGAACGGGGAGAAACCGGAAAGACGAGGGAGTGGGAAACAGGCCCCATTAGCGAGACACCGTTCCCGGGCGTGGAAGGGCACAAGAGAAAACCAAAGGAAGAGCAAAGGACACGGGCGATCATGAAAAATTAATATGTTGCACTTGTTCGTCTGAACGAGCGCGCCAGGCGGCAGTGCGGATCGGCTCGGCTGTGACTAGGCCAGTGCCCCAGCGGGCAGGCCGGCTCGGCTATACAACCACTAACTAGGCATGAGCACAAGGGCCCAGGGCTCTCTCTGAGGGAGGCACCAGAGGGCAAGCCGGATCGGCTACAGCGTGACTAGGCGAGTGCCCCAGGCGGCAGGCTTGCTCGGCTACAGTCTGCCTTACTAGCAGGGTAACTAGGGCCCAGTAGTCGTCGCATCGAGCTGCAGGCGATCATTGTGGCTACACAGGGTAGAGTGTGGCACTAGTGGGCCACAGAGGGTGGGGATACTGGCCTGGTGTCTGCTTGTGGAAGAAGTTGAGTGTGATCTGGGAGGTGTCTGGCCCTCTCTGACCTTGGTCAGTACGGGCTTCGTCATCTCTACTTCATCAGGGGGAGGGGTGGACGGCATCGTCCTGGGTCAACTGCCCCACATGAAATCAGGGTACCCTCCCGGCCTAGATGGGCCAAAAATCTCTCTTGCGTACCTGAGCGCCTGAGCTGATGAGCCAATTTGTTGAGGTAAGTAGGTAGGCCATGAGAAAACGCTGATAGGTTTTCATCGATCGTGTGGCAGGGACAATAGCATCATAACCAGCTGATGGAGCCGCTGCAGTCGACCCTCCCGACCACAAGCCGTTGTTGTCCTTGGGACTTAGTTATATTTAGTTGGACCGAACCCGACATAGCTGAACATACATACCCAAGGTCCCCTTTTGCGACCTTCCTGTGCTCACGAGAGTGCACAAGTCTTTGGATCCGGACTGTGCCTTCAGTTTATGCTATGAAGGACCCCGAAGATGGGCGGGGTTGTGTATATTAGGTCTCCGCGAATAAGTCTCCACCTGCGGGAACACGGCAATCGCCGTTCTATCAGAGTAAAAGCCGGTGAACGTCAGCTTTATATACGCAGCAAGCCAAGCGTCCTCTGCTACAAGCTTTAGGCCTATCTCTAGCTTAGAACACATGATCTGTCACATGTCACATGTCACACAAGGGGTAAGACAGGGCAGGGTTAGCTTGAGCGCTTGCTTCGGGGTGAGTAGTGTAGATAGGGCTTTGCGGACAATTGCTATGTTCCGAAAGCGCCAAATATATAATAGAAGGGTCGATGGCTAGAGCTGGCGCCCCTATGTGGCCCACGTGTCACGCGTCACACTACGCCAGCCTTTTTGAGGCGGACGGCTGGGGTAGGCTACGGCCATGCATCCCTACTAGTTATACTTGCCCGCCCATCTTGTTCGTTGGGATATATCTTTTTGGAGTGTCCAGTCCGAGAGCGGGTTGCAATTCGACGGGCGGACGATGAGGCGCGGAACGAATCGAATGACAGACCACCCAGTCCGCCGGGGACACCGTGACGCGTGGCGGCTTAAGGAGGCGGCAAATAGCAGGTGTATTACTAGCTGTGGGCGACCGCGCACAGCCCCCGTGCGGGGCGCCCAATTGGACGCAAGGGCCACCGACCACGACGAGACGAAACGATGAAAAGTTCATCAACGCGATGGACGTTCAGACGGTCAGACTGAACGTGTGGATGGGATAAGGGCACACATCATGGCCTGAACGCCTTAGGACTCACTGGGTACTGATAGCAGACACGTGCCAAAATGCGCCTCACGGGCGCCCACGTCCGAGTAGCCCTGTGCCCCCACCACAGCAGCCTGCACAGCCCCCAACGCCGCTGCCTATTAGCCTATATATCTCCCCCCCTTCCTCGTCCCCCTCGCCCCCCCCCCCCACCCCATGGCGTCCGTTCCCAGCCGCCCCGGGACCCCCGCGGACCATGTGGTGCCCAACCAGGCCGGGTACGCTACACCCGTCTTTACCGGCAAGGACGCCCAAGCCGCCAGGTAGCCGACCTGCTGCACGCCAAAGCCTTCATCCCAGCCGGCCTCGTCCACACCGAGGTGGAGTGGTTCTACACACAGCCTCGGCATTGACGACAACTACTTTGCCCTCGAGTCGCCGCCACGATTGGCGACCACACTATCATGGCCCTCTATGGCGCAAGATCCTAGCCTACACCAACCACACCTCCAGCCTCGATGTGGATCCAGAGAAGGAAGCCGACGATGGATCGGGCGCTCTACATTCATTCCTCCCACCTCGCGCGTCTGTCCAAGGGAAAGCCCCAATGGGAGCGTCGCATGGACGAGCGCTACCTCAACACACCACCCTTGACCGTTCCTACCGCCTCGAGTCGTACCGATCGGCCGGGTCTGTGTCGGCACAGTCCAAGCAACAGCTGCACTGCTACTTCCTTACCAAGTCGGACTTTGTCCAACCTGTGCCAAAACCAAACAGCCCCGACTTTACTGACATCCGCAAGGTGTCTGACAAAAATTTCCTCGCTCGTGCCTCGGAGAACACGCTCTCGCCATGTACGAGGAGGTCATGACTGAGGTCCTTCGCCGTTCGGGTCCCGTCATTGGTGCGTGTCGGCTCTTTTGATCTCATCTGCGTTGCCCACTAACAACCCTTCTTTGTTTTCATGTTCTCTCACAGAGGTGTACCAAGTTGAGGCCAGCACCGAGCACCGCGTGGCCATCGGTTACCGCCAAGGTTCTACCAGCAACTATTTTTCCAGTTTTAGCGATCTTTATCACTTTACGGGCTCTTTCCTCGCGCAAGTATGTGGAGCAGTTTAGTAATGGGGTTACCATTTTGTGCGCCTTCCTCAACCCTCTTCCCATTGCGGGCTACCCACCCATTGATAACTCGATCCATCAGATCATGCGTGAAGCGTCCCCCTTCTCTACGCCTTGCCCGACAACCCCTTCTTCAAGGTTGGTGACCCGGCCAACCCGCAAGAAGGCCATGCGGCCCAGGAGGCCACCTACGCTTACGTTGGTTGGCTCTTTGCGCAGCACTTTTGCAACCGATTGGGCCAGTCGTACCAAGCATTGCGCAACGTTCTTGACGATGCCAACCCGGCCCAAGCCTCGATTCTCAATGAGATCAAGACGCGCTTCCGTGAGGAAACATTTACACGGGAGGGCATCCAAGACGTGCTGGAGCGCTACCCGGATCTGATTCGGCTGCTCTACGTTCACTTTGCCAACATCCATTACCCTGGTGGGGCTGGGGACGATGAACTGGTTCCGACACTGTCTTACCAACGCCTCGTCAAAGAAGAGGTTCTCACAGATGCTCAGATCCCCGCGATCGTATCCGCAAGATGACCAGCAGCACCCATGAGCTCCAGGTGCTCGAAGCACTGTTGGCGTTCAACAAGAGCGTGCTCAAGACCAATTTTTTACACCCCTACCAAAGGCTCGCTCTCCTTCCGGCTGGATCCGGGCTTCCTCCCTGAAGTAGAGTACCCGTGAAGCCATACGGCGTATTCTTTGTCGTTGGATCGGACTTCCGTGGATTTTACGTTCGGTTCTCGGACATTGCTCGTGGCGGCATCCGCATCGTCCGCTCGCGCAACAAGGAGAACTACTCGATCAACCAGCGTACGCTGTTTGACGAGAACTACGGCCTGGCCTCGACTCAGCACCTGAAAAACAAGGACATTCCCGAAGGCGGATCTAATGGGACCATCCTGCCCATCCTTGATGCCAATCCCAAGCTGTGCTTTGAAAAGTAGGTTGATGCGGAGATCGATTTGCTCATCAAGGACGAGACGCCCAGGGGAAAGGAGGAGATTGTCGATCTGTATGGCAAGGAGGGAATTCTCTTTTTGGTCCGGACGAAGGTACTGCCGACTTTATGGATTGGGGTGCCGAGCATGCTCGCGCTCGCAGGGCACCGTGGTGGAAGTCGTTATACTACGGGCAAGACGGCGGCGACGCTGGGCGGCGTTCCGCACGATGTATGGGCATGACGTCCTTGTCGGTGCGGCAGTACGTTTTGGGGCTGTACCGTCGTCTAGGTCTGGAGGAGAAAGAGGTGACCAACGCGCAGACGGGCGGGCCCGACGGCGACTTGGGTTCCAACGAGATTTTGCTCTCGTCCGACCGGACTACAACGATTATTGATGGGTCGGGTGTGATTCACGACCCGGCGGGCTTGGACCGTCCTGAGCTCGTCCGTCTCGCCAAGACACGCAAGATGATCAGCTGTTTTGATGTAGCCAAGTTGGGCAAGGGCAGCTGCCGTGTCTTGGTGGACGACAAGGACGTCACGCTCCCCTCGGGGGAGGTGGTACCGGATGGCTTGTCGTACCGCAACACGGCTCACCTCAACTTCGAGGCGGATCTGTTTGTGCCCTGTGGCGGGCGGCCCGAGGCGATCAGTATCTCCAATGTGAACAAACTGTTTGATACGGATGGCAAACCCCATTTCAAGTACATTGTCGAGGGCGCCAACTTGTTTATCACTCGCCAAGCTTGGATCGAACTGGAGAAGCACGGTGTGATTCTTTACCCGGACGCCAGTGCCAACAAGGGCGGCGTCACCTCGTCGTCGTTAGAGGTCCTGTGCGGCTTGCCGCTCGCTGACGAGTTCCTCCAGAACATGACGTTCCAGGGGGGCAAGCCTGCGCCGTTTTACCTCGGCTACGTGCGCGACATTCAGTCGATCATTGCGCGCAATGCGGCCATGGAGTTTGAGGCGATTTGGCGCGAACACCAAGCTACAGCCTGGCCTCGCTCTGTGCTTTCCACTGAGCTTTCCACAGCGCTCAATGTCTTGTCGGACGAAATTGCCGCAACCAACTTGTACGAGGACGAGGTGGTGCGACGGAGCGTGATGGCGCACGTCTTTGCTACCACACTCCGGAAAAAGGTGGGACTGGACACGCTGGTGGAACGGATTCCGGTCGCATATGCCCGGTCGGCGTTTGCCGCGTTTGTTGCTGCCTCCTTTATCTACCCCATGGCTCGGCGGCCTCCCACGTTCAGTTCTACCAGCACATCAACAAGCTCCGCCAGGATGCGCCACCGGCGTAACTTGCTTTTTTCCTATCCTGCCCTCGCGGTTACCGTTTCTCTGTACAGTTGCATATGCCTGTTTCCTTCCCCTACGCATTCCGTCCGTTTCGTGTGTCACACATCATCATACCGGTACGACTGAAGAATACCGGGTGGATATCAAGGCAAACCATATAGCTCGCATCGAATAGTATGTCCTAGCAAAATCGATTGGGGGGCAAACACTCCCGGCGAGAGGAGTACAAAAGATAGGATGCCCGGCCTTTTAGCATCGTTGAGCGCAGCTCTCCGGCCGCCAAAGAAGTGAGTATTGTGTGCATGATGCCACATCCTCCACGGTGCCTTACTTGCTCGGTTCAGCGCGTGGCTGAGTAACTTCACGCTAATAAGGGTGCTGATCGCGGGATGCAACAAGACGGTTTGTCCGAGTGGTTAAGGAGACTGACTTGAACTTCTTCAGTTCAACGCCTTCCAAAGGCGAGCGATCAGTTGGGCTCTGCCCGCATAGGTTCAAATCCTGTAGCCGTCGTATTTTTTTCGCATAATTTTTTTCGGTCCCCTGAGATGATTAAATGAATGGGAAGATGAAGATGGACCGGTACTAGCAACTTCCCTCCTTGGCTCGGCTGCCGCCCGAGCAGAATCGACCGACTGATGGGTTAGGGGTTAGCCTGCCTGTTGGTTCCCAGGCATTCGCGCCGTGGTGTGGTCCATGGCATCTACATCACCACCGCATCCTCCTTCCTCTGGTGTGCATCCAACGGTTGCGCAATCCCATTCCTGCGTACCACGGCTTTTTTTCCGCGCGTGGGAGGTTACTCTCAAATGACGCGCGCCAAGGAAGGGAGGGGAGGGGGGGGGACAAAACAAAAGGTGACTATGGCTTGCCTAGGCGCAGCACGCCACATGCGGCTGCGACTGTCACTGTTTTCCACAGTAACACGAGCCAGATCACAACCAAGGCCGGCGTGGCAAGTACGACGGTCGCAACGGCAGCGAGGTCCGGGTAGCGTGTGCCCAGTTGGTCGGTCACCGATGGCAGAAAGGCGTGGCCGACCAGGGGAGGAGCCACGAGGCGAAGCGGATGCCGAGCATGCCGGCATGCACTAGGGTGGAACACCGTTGGGCCCAGGACAAGGTGATTTCCGTCCGGACCGCGGGCGGAGCGTGAGACCGGTTACGTCCTGCACCAGCGCTAGGCACCGACGAAGGAAAGTGCGTGGGCTCAGTCCTACCATCCAGTTCCACCCCAGGACCAACAAGCCTGTTGGGAACCCGAGCCCGTCCCGCTCCAGTAGCGGCAGCATACTAAACACGCCCACATTGTTGGCGAGCAATACCCACTCGGCTTCGGTTCCTGCCCCGCCGGCGGCCCACACATCGTCCGGCGAGGTGAGACAGAGCATCATTGGCAACAGCGGCAACAGGATGGTCTTTTCGTGCACTTGAAACCCAAATAAGAAACACGTGAGCGCGACATGCGCCATGGCCCAGGGCAACACGGCCGCCACGGGCGAAGGCGAGTTGCTCACTCGCTCCACCGCAGGCTGCGCCCAGCTTCCCCCTCGGCCTTCTCGTCGAGCCGGAGCGAAGGGATGAAAGGTAAGTTGGGGGCTGAGGCAGGGCCGATCCGCGACGCGACGTGTCGCCGCCCAGGTCAGACGGGGGCAGGGGGGAAGTGTCGGCCAAGGAAAAAGAGGGGTCCGCTCGGTTGCCTGAGGGGGGTGGGAATCCCTGCGCGACGAGAGGCGCGACTGCGCACGGAGCGTTGGCCTAGGGAGGCAGCGTAGCGAGTGTGCAGCGCGGGGGGGGGAGGGTTGTGGGCTGCCTCGACTGCCTGCGTATCGATCTCGGTCTCAATTTTGACAGTCAGCTGGCTGGCGAGAAAGAGGAGGATGCAGGAAGGCAGGATGAGAGCGAGGGTGGTGCCGGCGGCTAGGCGGGCAGGACGGCGGGCGGGAACAGGTTCTTGATCCGGAGCGAATGGGGCAGGATGGGCAGGACAGAGAAGAAGCACCATACGTTGGCCACCTTGTCTTCAAAGATACCGCGCGCAATGGGGAAGACGCGATGGACAATCTGTTGCAGGCCAGCTAGGTCTCCCGCGGCGATCCAAGGTCCCAAGCAAAGACAGGTCGGTAGCACCACCGCCAGTCCCAGGCCGCAGAACAGGGCAAAGGCCGGGTCAAACCCAACGGTCCGGTACAGCCCCACACATCGCCCAAACATGATGGCAAACACTGCCGGAGCAAAGAAGAGTGCCATCTGTTTAAAGAGCAGCGCAAGGGTAAACGCCACTGCGGCCACCAAGTATTGGTAGGAAATCTTGCGCGTGTAGAGCGAACGGAAGGTGGTGTTGGCCCCCGTGTTGGTCACATCCACCGCGGTGCCAGACGAGTCAAAGAATGTGGTGCCGGCCCCATGATTGGGAAGGAAACTGTACAACAGCCCAAACGTCCACGTCGACAGACCGAGCATGACACAGTTGTACTGAAAGTGGCCATGGTCAATCAAGAGCAGTGCCGGCTGGGTGAGGATGGCGGCGGCAGAGATGCCCTTGATCACCACGTTGCTCTCCAGCGGGCCGAGACGAGGTGGGCTGGCCAAGGCCGAGTGGACGGGCGCGAGGGGGAACGGACGGTCGCGCAGGCGACGCGCATACACAAAGAAGATCACTGCAGGCACATAGACAAGCAAGTCGCACAGTACCACGCTGAAGCGCATAAAGGCCACCAGCGGATCCGACTCGTCGCCCCGGCTGGTGTCCAAGGCAAAGTGGGGCGCAACCGAGGGCGCATGGGACGCCAGTTTGCCCAGCCAGAGACTGACCCACGCCGTCAGTGGCGGTAGTCCAGCCCCCACCACTCGAGGTCGTAGGTGTACCACTGGGAATAGGGCTTGTGCAGCGTCAGTTCGATCCAGTGGCGCTGAGCTTCAAAGTCGCCGTACTTGGGCGGCACGCCCTTGCCGCTCCCCCCCACGGCCTATGGAGAACTTGAGCACCAGCGAGCCAAGCAGGATGCAGGGCAGAATGTACAGCCCCAGGTCCATCCGGTTCATCCAGCGCGCCCAGTTCTTGATCGGGACCACCCAGCGCTGCGTCGGCGGGGCCAAGGAGAAGCTGGTGCCCTTTTTGCGTGCCAATGAGCCAGCCACGCACGCTCCTCCTTGCCGTCGGCACTGGTGCCGGCCAGAGACGGCAGCCTGAGCGTACCCGTGCTGGTGCCCGTGGCGGCGCCCAGCAAGGGCGAGGAAGGGCGGTCGGCGGCGCTGACGGTGCGACCCAGCAGGACGTCCATCGCGTCGGGAGCAGCGGCTGCGCGGGACAGGGGCGCGCGGCTGCTCTGGCGCGAGCGAGGAGTGTGGTCGTATTTGGACAGCTTGCGGCGGCGGCGGCGGGAGCGGTGGGAGCCGGCGACAGAGGCGGAGGCGAGGCTCTCCACCTCGGGCTCGGCGGCGGCGGGGTCGTCGGGGGCAGGAAAGGGGTGGGCGATGGCCTCGGCGGCAGCGGCGGGGTCGGGCTGGGAGAAGGTGTGGGGGTGTGGCGGGAGAGGCGGCGGAGGGTCTGCTCGGAGATGGCGGCGGGCAGGTCGGGCAGGTGGGGCGGCGGCGGCGGCGGGGCGTCGGAGGCCTGGGCGATCCAGGTGTGGAGCGGGTTGGGCGCCGAGCCGATCGAGGGCGGGGCAAAGAGGTCGTGGGGGTGGGGGGCGGGGGGGGGCGGCTGGGACGTGTGGGATGGATGCGACGAGTGGGACGGATGCGACGGATGCGACGGACGAGGCGCAGCAGCCGAGACGGCGTGCTCGCTGCTGGACACGCTGGCGGACGCCATGGGGTTGCTGTCGGCACACTGGCGGCTGGTGGAGCATCCATCCACACCCTGCGCCCCGCTCAGCGCCCCGCCCCCCTGCTTAGTCAGCACCCGCCCGTCTGTTTACCCCGCACCCGCACAGCAACTCAGTACTCGCCTCTCCCTCACCCTCACCCTGCCACTACGTCCTGCCAGCCCTCTTCCGCTGCGTCCCCACCGCCCAACCAATCCATCGGATCGAGCATGCGAATCAAAGCTAGTACTCCATCTCCTCCGCAAGCTTGTACTCTGGCTCGTCGTACGAGTGCAGCTGGATCTTCATCACCTCGTTTGCAAGGCCGTTGCGCACAAACGCCTGGGGAGAGCAAGGGGTAGGGCGGGTAGGTCCGTCAGTCAGTATCACCTGCCCCACAACACATGGCAAGAGAAAGGAGCACAGGGGGTGGAGCGGGAGAGGGCACACATACACGATCCAACGCTTGCTTCTCGGGCGTCACAACCCAAACCAAGCCGCAGAACACAGCCCCCACACCCAACGTGTACACCCACGGCTTGAACAAGTCCCACGCCGTCTTGTGCGACACTGGATCGGGCGCCCACATGGTGAGAACCTCTTCTTCTGGGTGCATCTGTACGTCCATGCATCATTAATCATCGCATGCATCCATTCATCCATCCATCAATCCATCCATCAGTCACAGTCAGCGTGTGTATCTGTGCGCGCCCTGGCGGTCCAGCAGCACACGGGGGAGGAACGTACCACTTGGTCAAACTGGAGGTGGAACTGGCTGTTCCAGTAGCGCGTAGTAGACTCGGGCTTGTCGCGCGCATGGATGCGAGGCACCTCGGGGTAGCCGTTGTACTGCACGTCCTTGCTCGGGGTCTCGCCCGGGTGGAGGAGGGGGACTTCGATCGGGTCGAAATCGGGCTCGCGGTCGTCCCGGATGTCGGTGAGGTTGCCGGGGTAGTCCAACGGGTAGACCTTGGGCGGCGGCTGGCGCTCGTGGACCCAGGTCTGGCGCATGCGAATGCTGATGTGGTGGGGCGCCAAGGGACGTGGCGGTGCGCGCGAGGAGGCGAGCAGCGGCCGTGCCAGCGACCCAGCACGCGGCAGCAGCGACATGGGCAGCAAGTACGACGGTGGGGTCGATCGCCAACCTGCTTGCTGGGCAGCAAAGCAGAGCAGGCAGCCAACACCCTTGATTAATAAAGCACCGCCGTTTCCGCCCTGCCCCATCAACCATTCCGCTCAGCGGACGCGGAAGGGTTAGTCACGTGTCACGTGCGCGCCCGGCCCCGTTAGGGTTGGGGCGCTTGGGTTCTATCAGGTCTCCACCACCACCTCAATTCGGAGGCGAATCTACCCACGACGTGTGCCAATCCATAGCCTTGGCCACCGCTTCACGCAGGAGCATATCAGAAGAGCTTTCCCCATGGCCAGCATCCCATCCCTTGTTCGGCTTTTGGCTGGCAGACAGTTCGTGCCTACCCATGGTATCGACGGGTCAAAAGAAGATCTGGCACACGGTGCATCCGTGGTATCTATACACTCTCTCTGTTGTGTATCACAGCCCCCAACATGGGTCCGTTTTGGTCGTTTCTCTAGAGAAAGTGTACCGACCGTATATGTGTTTTCAAATTACTGTTCGCCTGCCAACCCCGTGAATGGTGCGCGTCTTTCTTCACTCTACTCTCGATTCATTGTGAATATGCAGCTGATGGCACCAAACAGGGCAGAGGACACAACAGCAAACCCAAATACGTGATGGACATGAACGTCAAACAGATTGCAAACGCGAGAAAGGCATTGTGGGAAAAGGGGGCGGGGGGGGGGGAGGCAAACATCATGCCAGCGCGGTCAATACGACGGAATGGGTATGGGAGCTACTGACGGTTTCGCCACACGCATCAATCGCCGCAACCCAGGGATCGTGCAAGACGTGGCGAACGGACCAGCGCTGGCGCGGGTCCGGACAGAGCATGTGCTTCAACAGGGTGCGTGCGCCGTGTGAGGCAAGGTGGCCCAGCGGGGCCGGCGCAGCTGAAGCATGGTACGTGCGAACAAAAGTGGCAAAGGTAGGATCGGACATGGTGGCCCGTCGCCAGGGCAGCTGGTGCATCAGGAGGCAATACAACACCACCCCAGCTGCCCAAACATCGACCAAGCGAGCATCGTACTCTTTGTTCTCAAACTGTTCCGGTGCAATGTACGGTTCGGAGCCGCACAAGCCGCGCGAATAGTGCGTTGCTGTTTCCCAGCACATGCGAAACACGTCCGACACGCCAAAGTCGGTGATCTTGATGCGGCCCTGGGCGTCCAAGAGTAAATTTTCAGGCTTGATGTCCCGGTGCGCGACGCCCATACTGTGTAGGTAGCCAATCCCATGCACCACTTGCTTAAAGTAACAAGCCACTTCGTCCACTGCCATCGTGCCCCGCTTGATCGCCGCATACAAATCGCCACCAGGACAAAACTCCATCACTTCGCACCACCGCTGCTCTTCGTCCTGCACCAAGTCCACCGTCTCTACCACATTGACATGGTGCAGCGTCGACGAGATGCAAAATTCCGACGTGAGTTTCTTGACGTACATCTTTTCCGTCTCGTGCTTGCGTCGGGACCGAAACTGTTTGACGGCATACAACTTGTCCTCGGCCGTCGCACCATCCCACTTTTGCGCCAAGCGCACCACCGCTGTCGCGCCCTTGCCAATTGTCCCACTCCCACACACGCCGTACTTGCTCCGCAACGAGCCGGTCGACGACGGTGCCACGCCGCCCGCGCCGCCCGAGGACGCCACGGAACTCCGTCGTCGACCCCCACCCAACATGATCTCTTTTAGCGTGGACGAAGCCGAGCCCGACGACACGACCGAACGCGCTTCCCCCTTCGCCTTGGTGGGGGGAGGGACGCCCCCGCCGCTCGCGCCACTGGGAGCCGGATCGAGCCGTGCAAGCGCCGCGGCCGTCAACTGGGCCCCGCGTTGCACCGCCGCAGGCGACGAGGCTCGACGGCCGGTGGAACCTGCACTGTGCGGTTGCGCCGGGGGATCCACCGGCCCAGTTGTTTCACCTGCTGTGGCTTTGCCCATCATACGGCGTAACACCCCAGCGCCGGACTTGCGCCGCGCCACGGGCGAGGCAGCCTGCGGCGCGGATCGAGCGGGGGGAGGGGAGCATGGTCTCCTTCCGTCGGGTGGTGGTGCGGGGGTGGGGGGGGGGGACTGAGGGGGGCTGGCAGCTGCAGGACAGGATGCAGGAGGTGGAGGAGGAGAGGGAGAGGGAGAAGGGGTGGAAGCAAGAGGGGGGCGGGACCAGGCGGTGGAGAGGCAGAGAGAAGGCTGCCGTTGGGCGAGGGGGACGGGGTGGCGGGCTGGGTGTGGTTGAGGGCTTGGCCGGGGACGTGGCGGGTGGTGCTGATGTGGGTGGTGGGGGGGCTTTTGCCGGTGGAGGCCAAGCTGCTGGGGGGGGAGGAGGCGTGGAGAGCGGGACGGGGCGGGAAGAAGACGCAGGGATCGGCTGGGGCTGGGACCGTGGCGGCGGCAGGGCGGTGGTGACGCCGACGAGGGAGGGGGGGGAAGAGGGGGCGGTGGCGGTGGTGGTGGCTTTGGCGGGTGGAGGCTGCGCATGCGGGGGGGAGGCTAACCAGCATGCACGCGACGGGGGGGCGGGGGGCGGCGGGGAGGAGGAGGCGGGGGTTGATAAAGGAAAGCGTCGCGTGTGCAGGGTGCACACTGGCGCTGCGCCCGTGTGGCGGCGGCAGGCAGCAGGCAGCACGCGGCAGAAGCCCGAGTGGTTGTTATACGCGCCTCCCGCCTGGGTTGCGGGTGTCCCAGCGGCGCAAACCCTAGCGCCACACACTGCCCCCGTGCGGCATACCCCGCGCCAGGCTAGGGTTGTCTGCCCTGTGCCCAGCGCTTGGATGCGCGTTCTTGGCGGGGGGTTATATTATAGACGATCGCACCCCAGCGTCACACACGTCTCCAACGTCCCCAGCGCCACCACCCCTCCCCCCGCAGCGTACACAGCACTCCGTGTGGATGACGCCCGTGGTGGCACGAGGCAGACCAGCCAACCCAGGCCACGACCCATCGTGAAAGAGGGAGAAGGATTGATTCATGTGGTGGCCACAGGCTATGGATGCATGACGGCGTCGCGAGTCGAACACCATGGTGGGGGGTATATTCTACATGGACAGGACAGTGCGCGGCGAGGGAGAGTACAGGTGAGGGGGACAAGGATAAAAAGACCCAATGGGAGAGTAGGGTATGGTGGTGCGCGTGCCACGCACAGTACTAGCGTCTAGTCTAGGCAACATCCACAAGGAAGGGGGACACCTGGGCGCTGTGGCGAACGCTGGGTGTGCGGGCTCGGTTGCCGCGTCCAATCGACTGGAACGCCGCACGCCCTCCTCTGCCCGTTGGACAGCCAACGCGCGTGCGGGCCTCCACCCCGACCCAGATCCCGAATTCGATCCCGAATTGATTCGCGTGCCGGGCCTACTGCGCCCCCTCCGACACTGGGAGTACCGTAGCGCGAGGCCCGGTGCGGGTTCTGCACCGCCGGTGGGGCACCAGGCAATAAAACACCCCGGAACGCCGGGTCCCAAGAGAGGAACCGATGCTTCGGTCGGGTCGAGGGGGCCGAGGGCACGTCCTCTGGCGCGGGTGGGACAAGCAGCAGAGAGGGAGGCTTGGATTGGTCATGATCGCCCGGTGAGGTGGGCTGCGGCGTAAGAGCTGCGGGCGATGCGGAGGCAGCACAGCAGGCGTGGTAGGGCGTTGGTGCGCTCCAAGACACAGCGGCTGAGCAGGATGAGCAGCAGGAAGGTCCCCCCCAACGCGGCGGAAAGACAACGACAAACAGCAGGCTAATGCCCGAACGGCCGTCCCAGTGCACAGCTGGTCGCTGGAGAGGTGGTGCGTGTAGGCGACATAGTTGGTTGCGCTGGCGCTGGCCGAGGCCGACGTGGCCGAGGCGGCAGAGCGGGCGGCGAGGGACGGGAGGGGACGGGAGCAGCGGCATGCTGGCGGTGGTTGGGACAGTGGTGGTGGATGCGGAGATGCACGTGGGGCGCCCACTGGGATGCGGCTGGCCAGTGGGGGTAGCCGAGACCAGCAAGGATCATGAGCATGCTCATATAATGGCCCCCTGGCCATCGCTCGTGGAAAGAGACTGGGGCAGTGCGGCGGGGGCGTATGGGCGGGCGCAGCGACTGCCCTCCCGCAGAAGGTGACATGTGACACTCGCCCCTCCGCACGCTCCCAGCGGCCAGAGAGGCTCGCCTGGTGGCCGAAGGGCGCGTCCACCACCACCACCCATTGTGCCAGACGCCCACTCGTCCGTATGTGCCCATCACTCTCCCCCCATTGGTCTCTCCTCGTATATATATTCGCCCGTTGTAGGTTTTCTCCCCCCTACAAGGTCTGGCGGGAGATGCGTCCTGGAGGCCTGATGGTCGTCGAGGATGATGCAATCGCACTGGTGGTGGTGGAAGCGAACCAACAACGCCGACAGAGGAACAGCAAGCAGAGCGAGTCGCCACCAGGGGCTCGGCTGCTGAACAAGGACCACAGGCGAGAAAAAACAACGGAACGCCTAGGCCTGAGGAGGGACGGAAAGGACGTGGGCCACAGCAAGGAGAGAGTGGCGTGGTGGCTCATCCGTCTGTGCGTCTGCTGCCGAGTGGCAGCGTCCCCCGGTGCCCCATCTGGACGATGAAACGCCATATGGCAGATGGGACAGGCGCCTGGGGGCTCCCCCAAGCTAGCGGGGGCCCACATCCATGTGCGAACCAGCAGCACGATTGGGAGGCAAACGCCGCGCGCCCCATCCAGGCCATTGCGGTTGGGGGGCTAAAGATGGGACAAGGCATCCAGGGGGCAAGGAGTGGTGTGGTGGTGGGGGATATATATGGGTGGGGCCGGTGACAGTGGGGGCGGATCGGTGATCTTCCACAGACGGTGACCGTCACCGGCTGGCCCCAGCGTCAGGCTGCCTACGCCTGCTCCACCACCACCACCACCACCAGTGCCCCTTCGCATCTCGCATCTCGCATCTTGCGTTCCTGCGGCCATGCCTAGCGACGCGATTGTGCTCAGCGACGACTCGGACGCAACGGTGCCCGACTACGATTCGGAGCTGGACGAGCCTCGGCGCGAGCCAGGCAGCTCTCCCGTCCTCGTCCATCCGCCCCGCGTCGCTGACGCCCCCGCCCCTGCCCCCGCTCCCGCCGCCGCAGCGTCGCCGGCGCCGTTAGCACGTTCTCCCTCCCCTCCGCTGACGGCCTCGCGTTCCCATCTCAGTTCGACTGGCACGCGTTCTTCCGAGCTGGATGCGCTGCGCCAAGCGCGCCTGGCTCGATTTGGCCACGGCAAGCGCGCTGCTTCTCCCGGCGCGGTCATAGACGCGGAGCAAGCCCATCGCGTCCCGCTGTTCCGCCCAAACGTGCCAAACTTTCCACGCGCCCGGGCGGCCCCCCTGCACGGCCGGCACCGCCCCACGTCATTTCCATCGAGTCGGATCGCGAAGACGAAGAGGATGGAGGTGGAGGTGGAGGTGGAGGTGGGGATGCGTGTGCGGTGTCCCGGCCTACACACCCGAAGCATAGACGTCACCCCAGTCCGTCGATTGCGCGTACCCTGTCGAGTGCCGTTCCTTCTGCGTCTACTTCTACCTCTACCTCTGCGTCTGCGTCTGCCTCTGGTTTGTCCTCTGGTGCGGACACGACGCCTTGCATGTACCGCCCGATTGGGCCGTCGGATCGGTTTTGGCGTGGCGGGATCCGACACAGTCGGAACGTATTGGCGGCGCCTACGCGACGCGGGGCGTCGGTGGCGGAAGTGGCGCTACCTTCGACGATGGAGGCGATGCACGGCCTAGAAAGGGTATTCGGATCGACGTACGTGTTAGATCTGGCGTGGGTGTCAACTTGGATGCCTGTCGTGCCGCGCGGCAACGGGCCACCAATTACGTTGGTCATGCATGGCCAAGGCCAGGGCGGCGTCAAGGGCCAGGCAGGCACAATGGACATCTTGACGGCCACCATGCCCAATCCCACCTACGGCGTACAACATATCAAGCTGCTCTTGTTTTTCTACCCGGACCGCTTGCGCATGGTCGTCGCCACGGGCAACTTGGTCCCGTACGACTGGGCCGAAATTGAAAATACGTTTTACATTCACGATTTTGCTCGGAAACGCCCCGAGGCCGAGGCCGACTCATCCGGCTCAGCGCCCCGTCGTTTCCCAGGCTATGGCCCGCCCCCGCTCGACCCGGACGACCTGCGCACCCAGCTGGAACAAATCATCGTCGCTCTCACCCCGCTCAATTGTACGTTCGCTCCTTACTTCTTGCCTTGTCTTGTTTTTTTGTTTGGGTTCGGGGAAAGTGGAGAAATGCGCGAGGGGGGAGGGAGAAAGATGCGCATGGGAAGTGGAAGGTGGGCGTTGGGCCTGTGAAAAATACTGAACTGGATTGGCCGTTTGCGATTCAGATCCCGAGACGAAAGAGTTGATTCAAAGTTTGGCCAAGTACGAGTTGCGATCCGAGGGGCATCCCAATGCGGTTCCCGTTCATTTGGTCAGTTCCATCCCGCATGCGCACCAGCGCCAAGGCTGGCACTCGGTCCAGCAGTCGGGCTTGGGCCGCTTGGGTAGGATCTTGCGCTCGTTTGACTTGCCCTTGGTTGGGACTGGCACCATGCCCAGTCCCAGGCGCAAGTCTGCCCCGCCTTCCAGCGCGTCGGCCAAGACGCGCGTCCCGCCCGGCGCAGGGTACGTGATGGACTTGGCCGGTTCGTCCTTGGGCAGCTACACGCCGCAATGGTTCTGGCACCTGCACCTCATTGGCTCGGGCCACAACATGTACGACGTGCTTCCGCTCATGAACCAGTACCCGTCCAAGCCGTACCCGTCGGACCGCGCTCGCGCCCTGGCGAGCAAACGCGGCGGCTCGCCAGAAGAGCTCGCGCTGCGCAAGTACATTTCCCTCCACCTCTACCTCTACCCATCCTACTCCTACTCCTACCCCTACCAGTGCGCATACCAGTGGGCGTACTGCTTCTGCGCGTGGACAGCCCACACTTTTTCTTCTTTTCCTCCCCATCGTCCCTTGACTTGTCCGACCCGCAGACGCGATGGCCAGCTCGTATCCACCTCATCTTTCCCTCGCGCGAGTTTGTCCTGCACCGCTCGGCGTACGGCGCGGCGGGAGCCGGGACGTTTTTTGGGCCGCCAGAGCGTGCGGGGGGGGACCGAAACAGTTTCACCATCTGTTTCGCCAGCCGCGCTCGCGACGCGGAACACCTACCTTGAGCCATGCTAAAACGATCGTCGCTTTGCCCCGCACTACTATGCCCAGTTACCGCGCTTGTTCGAACGCTTGCCCCGTCAGGCTGAACAGCTCCACCCTCCCTCTCGCCCCGTCCCGCCGCCCACCCACCACACGCAAGACCAAGAGCCAGACCAAGAGGAAGACCAAGACGATACGATTGTGGGGTGGGTGTACATGGGCTCGCACAACCCCACACAATCGGCGTGGGGCTACGTGGCCGGGAGCACGCTGGCGCCCAAGGGGAATACGAACAATTTCGAGCTGGGGGTGGTCTGGCCCGTGCGCGTGGGCGATCTGCGCGGTCCTAGGCAACCAGCCACCGGTACGGGCAATGGCAAGAACCAAGAGTTGGCTCTGCCGCTGCAAGCTATTGCCTACCGGCCTCCGTTGGAGCCGTATGCCGATACGGATGTGCCCTGGACCCAGCCGCGGGTTTGATGCTCCAGGCCTCAGGGGGAGCGGGGGAGCGCGCTGTGCACGCTGCACCTAGATCCGTTCGGGGCCGTACGCTTTGCGCGCCGGGGCGCAGGCTGAGGCCGAGGCGGACGTGCACGTACACGTGCCTGTGCCAGTGCCAGTGCCACGGCTCGTGCAAGGGGTGTCCAGTTGGGGGGTGGAGTGAACATGAACGTGAACGTTGGTGGGCACCGGGTCGGTGGTACGG
Organism: Moniliella sp. 'wahieum'; assembly: GCA_003971905.1. NCBI lineage: Eukaryota > Fungi > Basidiomycota > Moniliellomycetes > Moniliellales > Moniliellaceae > Moniliella > Moniliella sp. 'wahieum'. The sequence continues at coordinate 104,236 of RSEE01000051.1, read as the reverse complement.
TGTAGTCCCTAGGGGCTCGACATCCATGGGCCCGACCCGGTCGGTGGGAAGGCGGGTTCTCATTCGTGTTTGCCTTTGCCTGCTTGCCTGCTTGCCTCCCTCCCTGCTTCGTTGACTTGCGCTGCATGTGCTGCTCGACTCGCTTGCGTGCGCTCGGGGCCCAACTACTGCAACACCAAGAGCCCACGCCCCTCGTGCCACTTGGCGTGCGCTCATGCAGCCTGCCCGCCCGGTTCCTACCGCAGCGCCTTGGGAGGCTACCTTGGGAGGGTACCTTGCTCGCCTAGCTAGCCAGACGGTGGGGAACATGAGATGCGTCAGATCGGCATTAAAGTGGACGTATCGTGTGCGTTCGCTTGGGCGTCGGGTACGTGGTGAGGCATGCAGGATGCAGGATGCATCGCGCATGGCGCAGGATCAAGCGGTAGGGCCAAGGTTCAGCTTCTCTTGATGGCCTCCGTGGCTGGCATACGGGAAGCGCACTGCAACGTGGCAAGGCGGATCTCACTCGGCACACTGCCAGGCCCGTGCGGAAGATGCAGATGCAGAAGAACTAGTATCGGAGGTCTACGGTCGGTGGTCCGTCCAAAGTGCGAGGACAGAGTGGCGAGAAGAGCTACGAACTGTGGACTGAGGAGGATAGGGTCAGGCAGAGCGGCATGGGATCCAATTGGACGCGCGCGGCAGACATGCGTTCCAACCGATTGGACGGGAGGTGCCTCTGCCGCCTCAGAGCTTCGCATCGGCCTTGACTGGGCGGGAGGAAGCGGAATGGGAATGCACAGAAAGGCAAAGGCAAAGGCAAAGGGGTGTGTCAGTGCTGCCCGAGGGACTTGGGAATGGACTCGGATGGGATACGTACGCTCGCCAATCTTGAACTTTTGGGCGGTCTTTTTAAAGATGGTTTCGTTGTGGTAGTTCCACCAGATCTCGCTCACGTCCTTGCCGCTGTTTTTGAGGATGATCTTGCGGCCGCCCGGGTGCTGGGGGGGGGGGGGGGCAGGCAGGGGGTTAGCATGTAGGAAGAGAGAAAAGTGGGAGGTACGTACATCGTCGAGCCAGTCCGTCACGTCGTACACGCCGCCGTCAATCACGATCCAGGCGGAATCGGCTGGGGGGGGGGGGGGCGCAAGGCAAGCAGGGCAAGAGGTTAGTGCGTCTGGAGCAAGGCGAGGCGAGGCAGACGTACGCGAGTTGTGCTCGGCGACTTGCTTGAGGTCGAAGGTGGTGCTCATGGTGGTGGTGGGGAGGGTTTATCTTGATCTTCTATCTGCGTCACTAGCAGTCACTCGTCCCTCCGGTTGGCGGCGGCCGGGGGGCAGCCGGGGGCAGCCGGCGGGAGCAACGCAAGCCGTCGGTGTGAAAAGCGGCGGCTGCCCATTTCAAAACCAGCCGCGCATTACAAACGCCCGCGTGCTGCGTGCGGCCGCATGATGCATGACGTCAGCTGGCGCGCCTATCTCCGAGGGCGTCACGTGATGCACGGGATGCATGCGGGGGCGGGGCGGAACGGGGCGGAATGGGAAAAGGGGCGCGCAGAAAAAGAAACGCCCGGCGGCGGATGGCCCGCCTGCCCGCCGCGTGGGCGGGGGGGGTGGCTCGGTTGCGCACACAGGGGGCGGCGCATCCATCCCGCATCCAATTGTCAGCCTTAGCACACACCAAGCCTGGAGGGACTGGGCGGCGAGTCATGCCCAGTCACGGGCCACGGGACAGCCGGGCGCTGCGCGGGGGCAGGCTAAGGCTAAGCCCAGCCTAAGCGCTACGGCCGGCAGGGGGCCGCGGCGGGACGCAACCCTAGCGCGGCGGCTGGGCGCCGGCACAGGCGCCGTGCGGGCGCAGCACGCGTGCGCTGTGGGCGGCGGCGGCGGGTGCGGCGCGGGGGCAGTGGCGCGCGGGCACAAATTTTTGCAGCGCTGCTGGGGCGAGGCAGTCCGCCCGGAAGAAGGCGGCGAGGAGGTCCGTCTCCTCCACCACGAGCCGTCGCCGCAGCCCCTCTGCTGCTCGCTGGTTCTTCTCCCCCCACCACCTCCTCTGCGCCGGCCGCCTCTCGCCCGGCCCCGCCCCTCCCCCCCCACCCCCGCCCAGCATGAGCGGCTCCAAGCCCGCCAGCAGCAGCCCCGCCCCCGCGCCGCTGCTCGCTCGGTGTTCAACTACGCGGCCGCCGCCGCCGCTGGCTCCAAGAGCCGCGCCGCCACCACCAAGAGCCCCGCCCCGCCGCCCCCGCCGCCCCCGCCGCCCCCGCCGCCGCCAAGCCCCCCGCCCCCTCCGCCTCCGCCTCCGCCACCCCCTCCGCCTCCTCTGCCTCGTCCCCGGCGCCCAAGCCCGCCCCGGCCGTCTCCCTGCCCAAGGCCCCCGCCCACGTCCGCAAGAGTGCGTACTTTGTTGTCTTCTCCTCCGTAGCGCACCTCCCACTAACCTCCCCTCCAGACACGGGCTCGCTCAGCTTTGGCTCGCTGCAGAACAAGTCCACCCGCCCCCCGCCGCCGCGCCTGCGCCCGCGCCGCCCCGGCCAACGGCGGCCAGCCCGCCCAGTTTGGCACCGTCGCCTCGGTCGGCGCCTCGGCGGGCAGCAAGGTGCAGGGCAAGGGTGTTGTCTTTGGCGCTGGCGCGCCCAGCAGCGCCGCCAAGCCCGCGCGCCACCCGGTCGACTTTCAAAAAATGTTCCAGGGCAAGCCGACGGCCAAGTCGGACGCTGCCCCGCCTTCGACTTCGACTTCCACTTCGACCTCCGCCCCGCCCGCTGCTTCTGCTTCCACCCCTGCCTCCGCCCCCGCCCCTGCCTCTGCCCCCGCCCCCACTCCCGCTCCCGCCCCGGCCGTGGCCCCCGCAGCACCAGCACCAGCAGCAGTAGCACCAGCAGCAGCACCAGCAGCCTCTCCCGCCCCCGCCGCTGCCCCGGCCGCCGCGCCCAGCACGTCCCCCTCTGCTCCGCGCACTGGTACCAACGGCGCACCGCCAAGCGTCCGTCGCACCCCGCTGCCTCCCCGACCATGCGTGCGCCGCGCAACGCAGCCCACCTGCCACAAGCCTTCAGCCCGCAGCCCATGGCCCCGGCTCCGTATGCGTCGTACGGCTACCCGGCCGGGGCGGGCCAAGCGGTGCCGCCGCCCGGGCGCTCGCCGCACTTGCCACCCATGGCACCAGGCTACTACCCCGGCCCGATGGGCTACAACCAAACTGCGTTCCAACCGCCCTATCCGTTTTGGAGCATGCCCTATGGCGCCCCGGGTCGGACGTTGGTTCGGGCTCGCCTGTGCAGGCGGCTGCCATGCCGTCGCCCCTTCCTGCGCGCCAGGGCCACGGACCTTCCCCTTCTACCCCCCGTGCCACCTTTGGTTCGCCCCAACCGTCGGCCGCGCCGTTTGTGCCGGCCTCGGCTACGCCGGCCGCTCCGGCGCCCGAGTCGGGCCTGGACGTGCATGCACGTGAGTTCAACTTACCCACCAAAAAGGCAATTCGCATTGTCAACCCCACCACGCTGAAAGAGGTCCACTTGCCCAAACAGGCACCCGCCGGTGCAGGTGCAGGTGCAGGTGCAGGTGCAGGTGCAGGTGCAGGTGCAGGTGCTTCCGCCACCTCTTCCAGCCCGGCCAACCCGGTGAGCCCGGCGCTGCAACCGGCTCCCACTTCTTCTCCGTCCCCGGCTCCTGCCGTTGCCTCCGTAACCAGCTCTCCCGCTTCGGATCCGTCGGTGCCCGCCGTGGCCAAGGCCCCCGCCGCATCGGAGAAGCAGAACCAGTTCCTCGCCAAGGTCTTGATGGCCAAGGCCCAGAAGGAAGCCGAAGTCAAGGCCAAGAAGGAAGCCGAGGAGAAGGCCAAGAAGGAGGCTGAGGCCAAGGCGGCTGCCGAGGCCCAGGCCAAGAAGGAGGCCGAAGAGAAGGCTCAAAAGGAGGCCGAAGCCAAGGCCAAGGCGGAAGCCGAGGAGAAGGCCAAGAAGGAAGCTGAGGAAAAGGCTGCCGCCGAGGCACAGGCCAAGGCCGAAGCCGAGGCCAAGGCCAAGAAGGAGGCCGAAGAGAAGGCGGCCGAGGCCGAGGCTAAGGCCAAGGCCGAAGCGGAGGAAGCCGAGAAGGCCAAGGCGGCCGAGGCAGAGAAGGAAAAGGAGGCAGCTGCGACCAAGGAAGACGGTGGTGCTGCGTCGTCGACGGCGACCAAACCTGTCTCCCCGGCGCTGTCGGTCCCGCGGACGCCTGGCCTGGCCGGCCTGCCGGCCAAACCGCTGGCCTCGCCTACCACCCCTTCGGCAGCCAAGTTTGATGCTCCCGAGGCCGAGAAGCGTCGGCGGGACAGCACCTTACCTGCTTCCCCGGCGCCCGAGACGCCTGCGACGCCGACCAAGCCCTCGACTGCCGCGGCCGGGGCCGGTACCAGCGACGCGCTCCGCTCCTCGAGTCGGCCCAAAAGATTGCCGATTTGAGCAAAGTGCAGTACCCGAGCCAAGTGCATGCGCCCGACGCGGCGCTCAGCTCGGCCTCGACCTCGCAGCGCTTCCGCTACGACCGTGACTTTTTGCTGCAGTTTATGGCCGTGTTCAAGGAACGGCCGGCTGGCCTTCCGCCTCCCGAGGCGATTGGCATGAGCCCCGCCGGCGCGGCAGGCAGTGCGCGCGGCGGACGCGGCTTTGGCTTTGGCTCCAACCGCAACAGCGGCAACTTTGGCATTGGTCTGGGCGGGATGGGCTCGATGAGCAAAAGTGGTGGCGTGGCCAAGAGCAGCGAAGAACGGTTTGCCCAGAGCCAGCAGCGTAACGTTGTCGGTGGCGAGATGGGCAGCTTCAACCTCGCGCGTGGTTCGGGCCTGTTCCGTGGTGGCAGCGGCAGTGCCGCGCTGCCGTCGCGTGACATGATGGGTCGCACCACCAGCAGCCGTGGCAGTCGTCGTGGTCGGGACCGTGGTGTGGTGAGCGGGAAGGCCGTCCGCTGCCGCCAGAAAAGGGCGGGGTGTCGTTGTTGCCATCGGAAATCAAGCCGATTGAGCACACGGAGAACCGATGGGTTCGCAAGAGCATGAAGAAGAAGGAGAATGTGGAGGAGGCGCAGGTGACCGCACGCAAGGTCAAGGCGCTGCTCAACAAGTTGACCTTGGACAACTTTGCCTCGGTCTCGGCGCGCATTCTCGAATGGGCCAACAAGTCGAAGGACGAGACGGATGCCCACACGCTGGACCAAGTCATCGAACTTATCTTTGAAAAGGCCACGGACGAACCGAACTTTTCCCAGACGTACACACAACTCTGTGCCATGCTCCAGTCGTCGCTCAGCCCGGAAGTCAAGCTGGTCGACCCGCCGCAGGGCGACCGGCCGGCGCACGAGGTGGCGGGCGGGATGCTGTTCCGTCGTCAACTGCTGCGTCGGTGCCAAGCTGTGTTCCAGGCCAACTGGGCGCACCTGCAAGCCTCGTGCTCGCTGCCAAGGCCAAGGAGCCTGGCGACACGGCCGCGGCCGAAGCCGAGTCGAGCGAGAAGGCGGCCGAGGCAGCGTTGGAAGAGCGCGACCGGTTGCGCAAGTTGCGCGAGGCGGCCGTCTTGTCGGAGGAGTACTACGAAGCGCAAAAGGCCAAGCGGCGCAGCTTGGGCTTGCTCCAATTTATTGGCGAACTGTTCAATGCTGGCATGCTGCGGTTCAATGTCGTGCTCAACTGCCTCACCACCCTCGTCACTGTCTCTGACCCGGACGAGGAAGACGTGGAGGCCATCACCAAGTTGGCCGCGGCCGCCGGTCCGAAACTGGATGCGTGCTCAACCCGCGCACGGCTGCGCGCGGTGACGAGAGTCCCGAGAAGGAGAAACTCATGGCGGATACCTGGGCGATGCTGTCGGCGTGCTACGAGCGGATGAGCAGATGAGCGAGACGCCCAACATGCCGAGCCGGATGCGCTACCTGTTGGTAGACTTGCTGCAACTGCGTGCGCACAATTGGCACGGCAAGGGTCAATCCGAAGGCCGAAAACCATTCGTCAAATCCACGCCGACGCTGCGCGCAAAAAGGCCGAATCCGAAGCGCAGCAACACGCTCGTCCTCGTCACTCGGCCGCGCCAGCTCCCACTCGGCGGGACCCATTTCTCGTGGCGGTTCGCGCCGCGGCCAAAACCGGTTCAACGAGTCGTCCGACGGTTGGCAGACGGCTACCTTGCCCGACGTGTCGCGCTTTGGCGAGGGCATTCGGTCTGCCGCCCCGCGCGCCGCTGGCGGTCGACCTCAAAGTGTGTTTAGCCAGCGCAGGCCCAAGGCGCCCACTGCTGCGGACGGTACCTCCACCCCGACCCGGACCACGTCGAGCAACTTGTTTGCCGCCTTGGCCGATGCGGAAGACGCGTCGTCGGCGCCGGCGGAGCGGCCCAAGTTGCAGCTGCAGCCGCGCACCAAGCCGCTGCCAGGTGACGAGGACAAGGAAGCGCCTGAGCCCGAAGCCAAGCCGGCCAAGGCGGAAATGTCCGAGGAAGAAGCCGCCAAGAAGATCAAGATGAACATTGACGAGTTCTTGTCGGTGCGCGACGTGACGGAAGGCGTAGCGTCATCGAGACGTTGCCCGCGGCGTGCGGGTGAAACTGGGGAGACTTGACGGAAAAGGTGGTGGACCGGAAAGAAGACGTTGTCAAGGCGACGGGTAGGTTACTGGGTGCGCTACGGGAAAAGAAGGTGATTGATGTGGCTACGCTCGACCAGGGCTTTGCCCACACACTCGAGTTTGCCGGGACATTGAGTCGGAGTCGCAGGTTGTATGAGTTCTTGGCGCTGCTCCTTGTGGGGCCGGCTGTCGCGCGACGAAATCGCCACGATCGGGAAGGACCCGAATCAAGGGCCCTGACGACCCGGGCTTGTCGGACGAAGACCGGCAGTACGAAGCCGAGGGCGCACTCAAAAATGCTCAAAAAGGTCGACCAGGCACTGCAGGCCCCAGCAGGCGTAAAACGATGGCGGCGAGCGCGTACGAAGTGGACGGTGGACGACACGGCGGGCGAAGCCAGCGGCTTGGCTTGGCTGCCTGCGTGCCTGTGTGCCGGGGTATCTGCCTGGCTTGTCGTTTGTCTGTCGTTTGTCGTTGTCGTCTGTCGTTTATCGTCTCTTGTCCTTGCTCCTTCATCTGCCCACGACCCACCCCGCGCTCCGCGCACTGTTAAGTCCCCCCTCCCTCCCCCTCTCCCTGACGCGACAGGGCGAGGTACGGCGAGGCACGGCGAGGCCCACGCCACCGAACGGCACCCGCAACTGCACCTGCACCTGCAACCGGATTCGTTGCGCCTCTGTCCCTCTCCGCTCCACCCGCCACCCTACCGTAACCTACTCTACCCTACCTTAACCTACCCTCCGCTCCCCCCTCCATCCTCCCCATTTCCTACCCATTTATGTGCCTCCCCCCCTCCCTAGCGTGTCAGAAGTGAGAGGAGCGGACAGGGAGGGGGCGTCTAGCCTACTTACTACTCTTACTAGTCTAGTCTAGGCGTCTACTACTACTATGCCCTTGTCACATGTCCCATGCCCCCCCCTGGCCACTGGCCCACTGTCTGTCTGCCCTAGTCATTGCTCATCGTGCGGCCTGAGCTCGACCTGGCCCTGGCCCTGGACCCGCTAGGGAACCGGTTTTCTTGGATTGCATCCGGACCTGGGAACGCGACCGTTGGCCGGTACGTGGCACCTGCGTACCGTGTAGCAGATTACATGAGACTGTTCGGCCTGCCTGCCCCCCGCGGCACGCTGCACGCAGGTGTGGATGGAGGGGGACCTAACCCCCCTCTTCTCGTCCGTCTTCCCTTCAACTTGCCTGGCCTGTACCTTGCCTCCCTTGTCTTCTCTTCCCTTTTTCTTCTCTTCTCTTCTCTTCTCTTCTCTTGCCTTGTCTTCTCATTCTTGTCTTTTCTTTTTCTCTTCGCTGTCTTCCCTCCCCACCCCCCCCCCCCACCTCCCTACCTCCCTACCTCGCCCACTTCGTGTCTGCCCGTCTATCCATTGCATCCTATACGTGTTGGACTTTGGTGCACAGCAGTGAATGCTACTAGAGCCCCCTCCCCCATCTTCCCCCGACGCGGACGCGGCTCGGGTCTCAGCTTGAATTGCAAGCCTGACAGCTCTGTCACGCCCGACGATGGGCACTGGACACTGGACCTTTGACCTTTGACACTTGACACTTGACACTTCGCCGTTGACACTTGACACTGGACACTTGCGGCTGCTGAAGTCGTGCAGGGCAGGCAGAGACCCGTGGAGGCTGCGGGCTGTACACGGCCCCAGCTTCAGGTCTCTGGTTTCAGGTCTAAGGTCTAAGGTCTCTGCCCTGAGGTCTAGGGTCTAAGGTTTAAGGTCAATGGCAAAAAAGTCTATGGCAAAAAGGTCTATGGCAAAAAGGTCTATGGCAAAAAGGTCTATGGCAAGGTCTAGGTCTAAGGTCGGTTGAACCTCAGCTCAAAACTCGAGTAAAGCGCTGGAGGTGCATGAGCATAGTATGAGTTCAGTTGTGGGCATGCGTAGAGTAAGTAGGCCATGCATTCCGTCGTAACAGGGCCCAATGTCCGTGTGTCAAAGGCAAAGACAAAGGCAGAGGCAAAGGCGGAGGGGTGAACGTGGACGTACAAGAGGGAAGTGAACGTGGAACTGGAGATAGAGGTGGGAGATGGACATGCAGATGGAAGAGACTTGAATGAGGTGCAGTTAGGGATACTGAACTTACTCCGACTTTGCCCCTGATTTTCCTACCCCTTGTTTCTGTATAATGGCCTTTCCTCGTCCCTCATCTGCAATCGCGGCCGTCGCTGTCACTGGGTTACGCGGATACCGCTTAGGATAGAAAACAATCCACATCCAGATGTCCTACAAAAATCATCTCACAAGCACAGTGGACATTGCAAAACCGAACAAATCAGGCCTTCAGGATTGAGGCTAGGGAGAGGGGGAAGTGGGGGGGCAAGGGCCCTAATGCCCTAGCACTGTAAGAGCCTAAGACTCAAGGATGCGAGCAACCTAGGAACCTCCTACCTCCATGCAGATATGGTCGAGGCGATCGACTGGGCAGAGCGCTGGCCCTTGGATCTGCCTTGGACTGAACCGTCTGTACAATGAGGTGGCGGGGTGACCCCAGCGCACACGACCATCCCTTCACCGCTTTCACCTCCTGCGCCCACTCCAGCACGTCCACCCACCCCGGTCCAAGCCGGTCCATACCCGTCCAAGCGGTTAGAAGTAGAAGTTCGACGCCTTACCGCGCCTGAGCCGCGGCCGCTGATACACGGCCCCAGACGGCTTGTTGCTCGTCCCGCTTAGCACGCTGGACCGCCGCACGGCGGAGGTACAACCGGTTCTGCAAGTACTCAAATACTGGAACCGACGATACGCGCAAATTGCTCTGGGCTGGGTCGAGGCTGGGATCCAAAGCTGGCACGGTGGGCGCAGCCGACGCAGACGAAGAAGTAGAGGAGGAAGAAAGGGATGCGTCGTTCTTCTTCTTGTCCTTCTTATCCTTTTTGTCTTTCTTGGCTTTCTTGTCCTTCTTGTCTTTCTTTTCGCCCTTTTCTTTTGGTGGGGTAGTCTTCTCCTTCTTTTCGCCCTTGCGCTTCTTGTCCTTCTTGTCCTTCTTGTCCTTCTTGTCCTTCTTGCTCTTCTTGCTCTCCTCCTTACGCCTTCCCGACCCATCCAGGGAAGAAGATCCTTCCCCCCTCCTCCTCTTCGTCCGCATCACTTCCAGCCAACGCGCTGGCGCCGTTTCCGGTCGGTTGGCCATCACGCGCACCTTGCTCCCACCAGGACCGGGCACAACCAACGGGGGTAGCAACAGGCGTCGTCGCACGCGGTGTGGAGGTGGTTACTGGGAAGGCGAAATCCCCAAAATCTCATGCAGCGAACCAAGTCCACTGGTCCGCGCTTGGCCCTTGGCACGCAAGTACCGCGCTCGATGACTGCTCGTCCGCGATGGGTAAAGTTCCTAGGTCATCTCGCATTCAAACGGTAGGGAAAGGGGTGGGATGGGACGGGGATACGTACGCCAAGTGAGCCGGGATGGCGCGTTGGACTGGCACAGAAGCAGATTGAGTGGGGGGGAAGGGTCCGTGAGCGGCGATCCGGTAGCACCGGGCTGAGTGGCTTGGTTCGCGTTCGCGCTGTCGGTTTTGGCTCTGGTTTTGGCCTCCTTTTGCGTCGCTTGCGTGTGCGTTCATCCTCTTCGACCGAATCGGCTTGGTCGTGCGTCTTCCCTCCTGCTCCTGCTCCTCGTCCGGAAGAGAAGCGGTGCCGAAGCCGAAATAGGACGCGACCGTTTCCCCCCGTCCGGCCTGACGCGCCCGACGACGACGACGTGGTGGGGCGTAGGGGTGGATGAAGTGGCATTCAAGCGAGCTAGCAGGTCGCCGAAATCTTAGCGCCTTGGGTGGACCAGGGATCGGACCCAGGTCCGTTCCCTGCCCGCGCTTCCTTCTCGGCACGCGACACGCCAATCCCCTTGTTGTCCAATTTGATTTGGGCCGAGATTGCTCGTTGGGCCGTCTGGGCCGCGTGCACGCTGCCGCTGCCACCCAGTCCTTGGCCCGCTTGCCAGCCCATTGACGCTAACAGACGCTGGCCCGGCGCACTCTGGTCTTCCACCACCGCTTGTTGGCCGTCTGCGCGCTCCCGACCCGGGTCTTGGTTTTGCGTTCGGCGAGCCCCATGGTGTGGATCGTGCAGCTGGTGGTGCTATGGCGATGGCGGGGGCGGGGTAGGTGCGGGGGGAGGTGCGAAGGCGGTGGGAAAAAGGGGTAGGGAGAAGGCAAGGAGGTGGCGCCAAGGAGGGAGCGCAGGCGTGCGCTTTCCCCCCCGCAAAGAAAGAAAAAAAAAGGTGAACCCCAAAATTAAAATTTAAAATCAAATCAAACCAAAACCAATCCAATGAAATTCAATTCAATCCAAGTCAATCCAATGACAACCCGGGCGGAATGAAGGCGGGCTGTTCGCGTGGCGCGCCCCGAATGCAGAATGCTTGAAGCATCACGTGAGGCGGCACGTGACACTGGACATGGTATCGGATGGCCAACCAACGCCAGCCGAGCTAGCCCCAGCTTTCGGCCGCCGATTTCGCTCGTCCACCTGCCCGTCACACCGTCACATCGTCACGTCTGTCCCATATCACACCGAGATAATAGGGCTGGGATCAGATCGACACCTCCCTCCGTGCCAGCAGGCTTCTGATCACCATCACATGCATCACCCCCGTCCTCTCTGCACATTGATCACCATTAACGCCGGTTCCTCTGCTAGGAAGCAAACGGTTATAGGGTGACGCACTTGTTGATGCACTCCTTACCTGCCGCCCCTACCGCATTGTAATCATTGGCAAAGCTTGAAGCAGGGGCAAAGGAACGCTGAACCGACCACAACATATGATGTTCATCGCTCATAGCATCCATACCTTTTGCAACGCTCATTAGGAGATTTCGGACAAAGCTCTCCTCCGGGGAGGCGCTACTTACTCAACGTTCAACGGGGAACGAAGACGAAGGAGGAGGAACGGCGGAGTTCCATGCGACAGAGCGAAGAGGGTGTGGAAACTGTGGAAGCTGGAAGCTGGACGGTGGGGACGCGCGGACGTTGCCACGGATGTGGGAGATCGGTAGCGGCTATGCCGTATGTATATTCAACCACATCTATAGATGTTTTAATCGCAGTACAGTACTACTATTACTAGTTACTAGTTACTTCTCGTCCTTACTAGTTCTGGAGCTAGTTAACGTACTTCATAAAAGCCTCAGCGCCTCCGCGCATGTGTGCTTTAAGCTTTTCTCTTGGTGGCCACCAGCGCCCAGCCGCCCGGCCCCGCTGGCCCACGAGTCTCCATTACATATCTACAACCACATTTGTCTTTTCTTACCGAGGGCTTTTTCCCCGATGACCGGTGAACCGGGTGATCGGTGGATGAACCTCTCTGTGACCGATCCTGCCCTTCCTGCCCCGGTCGCTGGCGCATGTGAATGGGGGGCAGCATGAGTGCTTAATGTGTCCACAGCGTCAGCAGCACCCTCAGCTTCTTGCCAATAACTGGCGGAGACCGATGGACACGGCAAAAAAGAGCAAGCAGTAATCCTTTTGCCGCGGATCAGAGCGATATATGGAAAGGGAGAGAGAGGCTGAACACGTTGAACTTGGGTTACGTGGCCTACGTTGGTCCATTTGGAGATCCTATCTTATCTTATGGAGTACTACTGAGAAGGTCTGAGAGAGGCCCCACTGGGTTTTTGGAAACACAGCACCCGTAACCTGATTTGGGTAGCCGCCGCAGTGTTGCCGGTGGAGGTTGCTAATAGCGATGTGCATTACATGAAGGTAACAAGACCGCAGTACACTGCTTGTATTCTCTCGCGCGTGTGTGTGGCAGGCGAGTGGCATGAGGGGGGTGCAGTAGGGTGCAGTGTACACTATATTAACCAGGTGGTTCTGTGGGCGTGTGACAATAAATGACGTCACGTGCTGTGCATCTGTTTGGGAGGCACGTGGGCGTGGCTCCAGATCCAGAGCAGTGGAGGGGCAAGGGTTCCTTGATTATATGCAACGCATTCAGCGCCAAGGAGCCAGAGGAAGGGCGCGCGATGGATGCGAGTCAGGACAGAGGCTGGGGCGAGATCTGTGATCGATGATCTGAGATCTGAGAGAGAGGGCGAAAAGGGGGCAAAGACAGAGGAAGGCAATATAGCAGCGGTGTTGTAGAGGCAGGGCAGGCGGAGCCTGGCTAGTAGGTAGTGGCGAGGCAGGCTGCCTCGTCCATACGTAATCTCGCTTTAAGACCACAAGATCCCTATGTACCGACGGCGATCGGTGTCCTGTACGCGTCCAGTCCCTCGGGTCCCTATGGCCGGATAACATGGTCGCCACCATGCAGGAACACTCTCGCTGTTGGATACTTTTGCATTGATCGTCCGGTGCTACTAAGCGAAAGTTGGCACTATTAAACGTGGCGTCGTATGCTCGAGAGTATACGCATCTCCACAGCTAATGCAGATTGCCATGAGTACAAAGGAGAGGAAACAGCTGGTACCCAGTGGAACCCACAGCTGTGGCACTGCTTGGTGCTGTGGCCGCGAGTGGCAAATAGGTGGTAGGTGGTAGAAGTGGGAGGCGATATAGGCAGTAGGCGATAGGCGATAGGCGATAGGCGATAGGCGCTACAGGCTTCGATATGCCTGGAGATCTGAGATGTGGAGATCTGAAAGCAGGCATGAGGTGGATGTCATATGCATCCTGCTGCCAAGGTGTGCGCTGATGTGCTGGGCTGCGGCGGGTGTGGCTGCTGGTCTCGGCGATGCACACGCCGGCAGCACCCCGCAGCACTACGCAGCACTACGCAGCACTACGCAGCACTACGCAGCACGCCGGCAGCCATGTCTGCGATCACCGACCAGCGCTCTGCGTCCTGTTTCATACTGTGTCACATTGTGATGCAGCCATGGCACGTGGCACATGTCACCGGCGCCTCTTGCCTCCTCCCGCTGCCATCTTGCATGTCCCATTTTTCTGGCGCATCGCACATGCGCCAGCCAGCCCCCACTGCCCCCTGCCGCCCCCCCGTCGGCGCCAGATCGGGCACGCGTTTGGATGGACGATGGACACCTGGGCGTGCCGCATCGCCCCCCCCTCCTCCTCTCCTCCTCCTGCACCAACCACCCCTCTCGCCCCCCCATGGCCGCCCCTCCGCCCTCTTCCTCGCCTCATCCGGCCACACCGCCCTCACCTTCCTCCCCCCCTTCTGCTGGCCTCTCCCCCGGCACCCCGGCTTCCATGCCGCCTGGCACTTCTCCTCCCACGCCTTCCCCCCCGCCTCAGTTCTTCTCCCAATCCCAACGGCCACCACCGCGCCACGCCTCATCTGCATCTCAACCTCCCTTCTCTCCCCATCCTCTCCGCCAGTCTCCCCCTTTCCCTCCAGCTTCCGATCACCTCCAGCAAGCCCCGCCGCTCTGGGCCACCACCACCACGTCAGCCTGGCCACCCCCCGCTCGGCCACATGCGGTTGATGGAGTGCTACCCCCCTTCATTTCCTCAACAACGGCCCACAGTCCCTTGTCGCCAAAAAGTTCGGTACAGGGCGTTCCAGCGCACGGTGTCCTCAGCAGCGCGCGTCTGGCCTGGTCCCGCCACTGCCAGCTTGCCTCAACAAGGCTCTCTGGTTGGGTACCGACTGAACTGGTGTGACATGATCTGCCAAACCATCTCCGAGGCGCCGGATGCCAGGTTGGTGGTCCAGGACCTCTTTCTTCGCTTGTGTAGCAACTTTCCCGAAGTCTACCGTTGGACCGATGGAAAAAACTGGGAGGTGGGTCTTGTTTCCGTGTTTCGTTGTGTTCTGTAGTACCACTATTTGGTTTGGTGTATTATTCCTGTTTTGGCTGTTTTGGCCTCCGAACCCATTGCTGACCTCCTATGTTACACTCCCGGCAGGGCAAGGTCAAGAACAGGATCAAATCCACACTATCCATCAAAAACCACATGTTCCTCAAGATTGCTCGGCCCGCTTCCATCCCGGGCAAGGGCTCGTGGTGGGGCATAACACCCGACGTCTTAGCCGAATGGAGGACAGGTAAGAAGGCCACCGTAATTCGCACCGTCCCCAGCCAGGTGAATTCCCGCATCTCCTCCCGTTCCTCAATCACGGCCCATGCAGCCGGTTCTGGTGGTCGCTCTGTCCGCACTGCCAAGTCGTTGCCCAACTTGCATTCAGTCTCCGGCCCTCCTATACCCGATTTTCGTATTCGGGACTCGGATTGCAGCACGTATTTGCCTCGCCTACTTCCGTCGGCATACCACCGCTTGCGCACACCATCCCTCACCACATCGTTGCCGGGCACGAGTACTTACCCTCCTTCCTCCCGGAGCGGATCTCTGTCGCTCAGCCACTCTTCTACCCTCACTTGCCTGACGGGACAAAGCTCCGCCTCCTCCCCGCTCCTCCAGATGGGCATGTCTGTCTCCCCTAACCTTCTTTCCCCCGCATTGGATCAAGCCAACAGCTTATCCCCCGAGACGCTACATTCCTCCCTATCCACCCCAGTGTGCCCATGGAGCTGGGACCAGGTACGGTCAAGTCGGTACCAAAGCGTGACTTGGGTCCGCCAAGTTTCAGCCCTCAACACTCAGATGTACTACCTTCACCCTGGTCGGACCCTAGGTGAGCCCCCATCCCACCTTCTATCCCCCCCCCTCTGGCCCTTTTTCTCCGTGTCGGCATGAGTGCTGATAGATCCTTTTGTTGCACTCGCAATTGAAGTGGCGTTCAGTCAATTCTGCAACCCACTCACCTCGTCCGACTTGGACTTGAAACCTGCCTGCCCTTCTTACCCCTTGTTTGGCCGACCGCCAAGCCGGCTTGGCCTCCCCCTTGAACCTGTCCCGCGAACTGGGCACCGAACAGTGCCGCAGTGACACGCTCGACTTGGTCGTGCCCACCTCGGCCCCCCACCACCACCCTTCCTTCGCCCCCTACCCCAACTACTACTGTGCCACCGTGACAGGGGACGGATTGGGCCCAAACCGTCGTACCCCTCATCTCTTACCGATGCTCATGGTTGAACCCACCGGTGACGCGGTAGGAGGATAGCGACGGTTGGTTTACGACGCAACGCTAATTCTCGAGTCTTTTTTCTGTGCATTGTCTCTCGCGTCATGATCGCCAGCACCTTGGCCACATTGCATCTCAGATCTCAACTCTCAACTCTCGACGCTTCATTCCCCTTCTCCCGTTTCGTCTCACCTGGTCTCCTCTGGTCTCTCCTTCTTACCCCCTTCTACGTTTTCGCTACCCCACCCCCCTCCTCTTGCGCTTACAGGCTTTTGTTGCAAACCTCGGTTTCGTCATCCCCCTTGTCCGTGCTGGTTCCCCTCTGCTGCTGCGCTGGCGATGCCCTGAACCACATCTCAGCGCAATGTTCCTCTGCTCAACCCTCCAAGCTCCATGCCTCCACCTCTGCCTTCGAGTGCCGTTTCTGTATTATCGCGTTCACCGAATTACATTTTGCCTCGCGGCTTCTTCATCATGGTTAATCTATTTGGTGTTGTGTGCCTCCCTCAGCCGGTTCCGTAACTATTGACTAGTGCTGAAGACACGATTGAATAGTGAAGCTTAACGCCGATCGACGGTATACTGGCACTCGTCTGTGAGGTTCAGAGAGGTCCAGCGCGGCCTGAGGTGGGATGGACTTGCCTCTGTGGCCAGAGCGAAGATGGGGAGAGATAAGAGAGGAGAGTTACAAGTTACTAAGTTAGGCTGACACGCTGATGCGTTGATGTTGTCGTTTTTCCCGCTACGTTCAATGAAAAGCTTGCAGTAGATTGTTTTGTTCTTGAGCGCTTCGACCAAACCGTTTCAACAATCGGGTACAAGGTACATATTTGTTCTACGGGCGGCTGATGAAGCGCTGGCGTAACCGCGTAATGCGTAACTAGTAACTAACTTGAATCAGCCCCGGGCCTCAGGCCTCAGGCTCAGCCAGGTTGGGGCCCTGAGGGAAGAGTGTCCTATAGACGAGTGACCTATGCTCTATGATCGATGATCGTGCCCCCCCTTTATACTTGGTACTTTTGCTACCGTACTTCTGTTGTTACATGTTACTAGCTTCAACGTAAACGTTAATAAGTACGTTAAGCGTTTACCGGTTTACCGGATAATCGATAACGTGCTTTTCAGAGCATATATAGCCTCGCGTAGCATAGCATGAGGCAGGCACGGCGATCGCCACGGTCAGGTACGTAACTCACGCGATTTATTTCTAAATCCAGTTGTCCCGCTGGGCTCCAAGCCTGGACGGCCTGGGCCTGCCAGGGCCTCGGGATGGGGAAGACGATAATCGATAAACGTGATAATTGCACACATACCCGTACCTTCAAGCTGCAATGATATGCTAGCGTGCGCTCAGTACTTGAGGTTCTCACCAGTCAGACTAGTCAGACCACTGTAGGGCGAGCGCATATGCGTTTGCCTAATACACGCGTCCTATCAAAAGCACCCTACTAATAATAACATGCAGACGCCATGAATTCAGACTACAATAACCGCGGATAACCGCTTACCTCTGTTGCATATGTTATCGGCCTTGGCATTGATTAGTCTTGGTCTTACCGCCGGTGGTTGCTGCTTACCAACAGTTACCGGCCTTTTTACCTTTCCTTCCTGCCCTCGTTGTGGCCATTGCCTATATCCTTTTCACCAGAAAACGGTTTTGAAAAGGGAGGCGGCAGGGAAGAGGACATCGGTCACTTTAGTACAGGTCACATGTGGGTCAGCAATTCAGCGTGTGTAATTGAAGCCAAATTTCGTTCCCTTCTTTTCTTCTACTTCTCGTCCGGAGCTTCGTACCGAGGCGGGTGAGGGGGGATGATGAATGGCAACAAGGTGCTGCGATAATGATGCAGATGTGATGAGGCAAATTTTTGTGCCTCATCATTGATGCTTTTCAATTGTCCGCACTAGCCGGTCAGGCGACCGTTGTGCGCCTACCAGCAGTCCCCGTGCTTTATGTGTTGGACCAGTCTGATTGTGGGGGATTCGTCTTTCAGGGAATTAAATATGTTGAAGGAGTTGATGGGATGTCCCTTTCTCTAGATCCTTAGATATTACGGGACTTTTTTCTTCTTTTGCCTGAAGAATAACCGACAATAGTACCTATAAACTCCCAGAGCCCAACAGCTTGGGAGAACTCGGGGATCCTACCGAGTCTCAGCTGCAAAGCGGCCTCCCTAAAAGGCACGAAGGCAAAAAAATGGAAAAGGTCAGAAGTCTTCAAAAGTATAACATCTGAAGGGGTTTCATCATCATGAAGGAGACATACACCGGACAACAACAAGGGAGACAGTGGCGCCAGCCGGCTATCCCTTCCGCCCGCAAGCGAGAGTCATCAACCAATTAGAAATCCGTGCAAGAGGAACCACCCCACAGTATTCTCCTCTCTTACTCGAAGAAAGCCATTCCGATTACAGTTGTCTTTCTTCTGAAGAAGTCGTGATAGGATTTGCTAGCAACTCCCAGGGAAATGATCAGTGAATAATGGCTGGAACGGAAATCGATTCCAAATCTTCGTTGGCCTAACCACTTGTATGATATCGAGAGCCGAGATGAGGTGCAGTCGGGAGATTATAGTCATCCAGCAAGCCTTCCTCCGAGAGGGAGATTGAGTATAATAGGACGAGAGCCAATCAGGTCGATGTAGTAATGCAGTGCAGCAGAATGTAGTCTTCGTCCAAGCCTTACACTCCCACACCGTCCGCAAAGTGGAGGCCATCAACTAGATGAGCGGGAAAAGTCCCGTGATGCGTAACGGACCTCCTGGTATGATGTTTGCGACCTACCAAAGTTGGCGGGAATGCCACCACAAACAAGACATTGGCCGAGACCTGGTTGGCGCGAAATCACATTCTCGCACGTATCGCAAACTACTGCATTGATGCAACCAAACGGGTCCTATGTCGCTCGCGCGAGGAGAGTGGTACTAAGGTACCGAGGGTGTTTTTGAATCAGAGTTTTCAATGACATGTGGTTTCGTTTTGGGCCCAGTGGGAAGGCGGATGAGGCGGAGCTCGGGGCTCGTGTGTGGGAGATAGAGGAGGTGAAGGAGGTGAAAGTTGAGGCGGCCAAATGGTCGATGGGGCCCAGCCGACGGACGATGGATGGCCGCAGACGAGCAGCGCAGAGCGCGGTGGCGGTTTCGCAGCCATTATCCTGTCGAACAGGACGCCGGTCGGGCGCGCACGCGCCCTCAGTTCTGCCTCTGGGCGGCGGCACAGGGCCAGTGTCGCCGGGCGCGGCGTGTCCCCTGTCGTGGCGACACTGGCGCCATGCGAGCGGCACGAGGGCAGCAAGTGACTGCGCCGCGCCGCGCCACTCTGCCTGCCACTGCCCGCCACTGCCCGCGTCTGCCCGCCACTGCTCGCCATGGCTGCGTCGCACGGCGCCCATCACCGCACCAGCGCCCCCGCCCCCGGCCACATCCAAGGCCTAACGCCGGCGCGCGCGCGGGAGCACAGAGTTACCCGCTGCTCTCCCGCTGCGGCGACGGCTATACTGCCGCCATGCCCACCCCTCAATCGCCCCCCTCGCTTAAATACCCTCAGGCCGCACCCCCCCCTCTCCGTCGATCCCACCAACTCCTACCTACTTACCAGCCTGCTACTGCTCCCTATCCCCTTTTACCCACCAACTACCGTGCGTTTCTCCTTCTGCCCCCCGTGGGACATACGCGTGCTAACCCCCCTCGGTGCCTGCAGATGTCTGCTGCCCCTGAGACTGTCCCCGCCACCACGGCCCCTGTTGCCACCGAGGTTGCCGCCACCGAGCCGGCTGCCGTCGAGGCGCCTGCCGTCGAAGCGCCTGCCGCCGAGGCGGCTGCCCCTGCCCCTGCTGCTGCCGAGGAGCCCGCGGCGACGGAGGAGGCCCCCCAAGGAAGAGGAGGCCAAGCCCGCTGAGGAGCCTGCCAAGGAGGAGGAGGCCAAGCCCGCTGAAGAAGCTGCCGAGGCCTGCCAAGGAGGAAAAGACGGATGTCAAGACCAAGCGTACTTCCATCCTTCAACGTCTTCTCGCCCCCCTTGCGCAGAAGAAGAAGGCCGAGCACCCTTGCCCAAGAAGGAGGAAACGCCCAAGACTGAGACACCCAAGACGGAGGAGCCTGCTGCTCCCGCCACTGAGGAGGCCCCCAAGGAAGAGACGCCCGCCGCGACGGAGAAGCCTGCTGAGGAGGCGCCCAAGGTGACGCCTGTTGAAGAGAAGCCTGCCGAGGAGAAGCCTGCTGAGAAGGAAGTCAAGGTGGCGGAGGATGCCAAGGCGGACGCTCCTGCCCCTGAGAAGGAGAAGGTGGGCCGCCGTCTGAGCATCAAGGTGAAAAGCTCCGTACCTCGTTCTTTGAGCGCACCAAGAAGGCCTTTGAGGAGGCCGCCGAGAAGATTGAATCGCACCAGAAGAAGCCTGCGCCCGCGACGGAAGTGACGGACGAGAAGGCGGCCGAGACCAAGCCGGCCGAGCCGGCTGCTGCTGTTGAGGTGCCCAAGCCGGCCGAGGCTGCTGCGCCTGGCGACGGCCTAAGTCGGTTTGGACTTGCAGAGCGTGTCGCTGCTACCCCGATAACCCGTCGGTACTTTGCCACTTGTGTTCCTCCCCTCCGTGGGAGGAAGGCCATACCCGCCGACACCGCCTTGCCTCTAGGCATGGTGACCCCCCTCCCACCCTGTATCCCCCATACCCTGACCTTGCGTTGATATAACCCCACCTTCTGGCTTTCAGTCTGCCCTTGCTTGGCATGGGCAGTACCTGGATCCAACGATAACCCGTGACGCGCGTTGATGCTTTTCTTATCGGCCGTTGTCTTTCCCCCCCTTGCCTTTTAAGTTTTCCAACTGTCCGTTGCAGTCTCCCCTTTTTCTTTTGTGTCCTCACGCTTGCGATCTTGTGTCTGTCTGTTCTTTGGACTGCGGCCTGCCTGACGGCACGGTATGCGCGTATCTACCCTACTATTACTTTTTTAACCACTGAATCCACCGCTATGTTGATAGAGAGAAGAGGGGAGCGAAATGATGGATTCGTGAAATGAAGGTACAAGGCAATGAGGAACGGTGACATGGTGACAAAGAGAGACCAAGGTGACAATGAAACGGTAGGTTACAAGGAGAGTAGACCAAGGTGGCAATCAAGAGAGGGTACAAGTTGGGCAAGGTTGGGCAGAGCAAAACATGCATATTATGCCAGTAGAAACGAAAGGAGCCAGGTCATCTGGGCCTCGCTGGCATGGTGCGTTAGTTGGGCATAGGTAGGTTTACGCCGTTCCCACCCAAGAGGTTCATGCACGGAAGCACGGAAGCAAGACAGCCAGGTCAAGGCCTCCGTGTCCGACGCGGCGCCCAAGTAAAAGATCTGGTTACTATCCTGCACCGTACCGTCGCGCCTTCCACCATGATTTGGTTGGGCTGTGCAGATCGATCGCGGCGCGGACGTGGGGCGAGCCCGAGGCAGGCTGGTGCAGGAGGAGGAGAAGGTCATTGCACAAGAGGGCAGTGAGAGATTGCTGGGCCCAGTCTTGGTGCAAGATCGGGATCGGGAGCGATCCGCGTCCGGGCCGACGTGGGGCGGCGAGAGTATGGGATCGAGCGAGGGGGCCAGAAGCATGGGACGGGCAACTGGACGCAGTTCGTCCCGCTGCCGCAGGAGCATTGGCATTGGCATGAGCAGGAGCATGGGCGGTGCGAACGTAGACCTGGCCTGGGCGGACGAGGCGGTGGAGAAGAAGGGTGCCTTCTTTGAGTAGGTGGGGCGGGGGGCTGGACCAAGCTCGCGCCGTTGGGCAATTGCATTCCATGGGTCATCATGTATTCTTGCCAGACGCACATGCGTGTCTCTTGTTCGGCAAAACGCTTGGCCTCGTTCATGCCCTTGGCTACGGTCAGAATACTGGCCAGCGCATGGGCCAGAACTTCGTGGTGCGGTTCCTCCTGGGACGACGAGGCGGGCGTGACGGGCACACAGCGCACCAACTCCTCCAGAAGCAGGCGGTAGCGCGGGATTCGTTGGATGGGCAAGAGAAGGTACGACTCCAAGCCCAAGGCGCTGGTACGAGGATCCAAGGCAGCACGCTTAAAGTGCCGCTGGATCGCTCCTTTGGGCAAAGGAATCTCCGCGCGTGCCTGCGCAACCGGGTCATCCGGGTCCCGCGCCCCCGGGCGCGAGATGGCCAACGTGGCAGAACGTCCCAAGTTGCCGCCGAGGGACCGTTTGCGCATCCCGTTCGCTCCGACGGTCAGCCCCAGCGGCTCCGGGCGCCAGCTGAGAACAATTTGCTGAGCCACATCGCACGTGTTGATGTACGCGGCGTACATGCGCAAAAGGCAGCATGCTGCACAAACACCCTTGCTACGGCCACGGCCGCCTCGAGGGACCGTCGGTGCTCGCTTTCGCCTCCCGTGGCGTGTACAGGCGGGTTGAGCAGCGGGAGGGCGGCCTTGGTGAGCGCAGGCAAAAGCCGTGCTTGTGGAACGCCAAGAGCGCCTCCACATTGCTAAACAACCTTGTGCTGGCTGGCCGGGACCAAGCCCACGCACGGTCGAGCATACACTTCCACCAGCGGCTCCAACCCGCCTCGACGTACGTCTGCTCCGCAGCTAATCAGTTCCGCCACCACCCTCTTGCGCGCCGCGGATCGTCCCGCGCACTCTGCTGCAGCATAGCCACGTGCTCAGCCACCTCCGGACGAACTTTGGCCGTTCCCACGCCCAGCCCGACGCGGGGCAGGTGGGTCGGCGAGGAAGATGCTGTGGCCTGCGCCGTGTCCTTCTGCACCGAAGTCCCCGACGCACGTAGCGGGACCGGATGGGCAGCCAGCTGATCCAAGTCACGAAGGTACTGCAGCACCGAACGAACATGACCCGCATGCGTTTCTTTGCGCCGAACCAACGGATTGGGTCTTGGTCTTGCTCGCCCTCGGGCTGCCGTCGGGCGCAGAGGATTGGAGACCAGGCCAGCCCGGATCAAACGGTCCGAGCGGAAGCGGATCCGTCGCCGTTTCCTCCGTGCGCAGCGGGGGGCGTCCTCGTACGCCGGGCCGGAACTGGACCAGGAAGGAGCGCGAGGGGAAGAGCACCCAGTGTCCTGCGCATTAGCCTTGGCTGAGAACGCGGGGGCAGAGGAGGGACAGGAGTCGCAGAGGCTGAGCCACGGGTCGGACTGGATACGGACCGCATGGTCTTTGGCCAGCGCAATCTCGTAGTCCAACGGTGACCCCCAGAAGGTGATTTGGGCGGGAAGGGTGGGATGTCGAATGCCCTTGACGGGGGACGCAGGTGCCGACTTGGTGATTAGCGCGGCGGGCTCAGGGCGAATGACCAGTGGGCTTGCGTGGCGAAGAGGGGATAAAGGAGCTCGAGTAGGAAGCGTTTTTGGATTGCGACTAGGCTCGGCTCAAACGGCTCAAAGGAGATCGAAGTCGCACTTGGGCTTGCGTTCGATAGCTGGAAAGGGAAGAGTCAAGCAACGGTTCCAACATCTCCGCCCAAGGCTTGTAGAGCGGATTACGGTTAAGCCGCAATTGGCGCAGATGCGGCAGTCGGTAGAGCCACCGTGGAGGCTGGACCAACTGGTTGTCGACCAAATTCAGCGACTCGAGCGCCTGCAGCGCAACGCATTCCGTCGGCAACTCCGTCAGACCCACTTTTTCAAGAGTGAGGTGACGAAGCTGCGTGAGTTCGGCCAGCCAAGAGGGGGTTGCCAAGCAACTCGTTGTCCGACAAATTGAGATGTTCGAGGCGGGTGCAGCTGCGCAGACCTTGCAGCCATTTGCTCAGGCCGCACCCACTCACATCCAGCGAATGAGCTCGGGAGCAAGAGTAGGCAGAACAGCGTCGAGCAGCTCAGGCAAGCGAGCGCCCCAGGTGGCTGAAATGTAGAGATGACGAACAGGAGACGATGCCTTGGCCGCCGAGGCGAGGACAGAGGCTATCGCATGCGTTGGCTGGCCTACTAGCGCACCGTGCCCTGGGCAACCTCGGCAGTCTCGAAGAGCGGAGGGGCAAGCGGGAGAGGCGAGTGCGAAGGTGTTGGCTCCGCATGCAGCGTTTGGAGCGACCGGCTACGGTGGAGCTGGACGGGGGGGCAAGGCCTGGCTCGGCAGGACCCAAGGGGCGGCCGCGCATCGACTTGGCGGGGGGGAGGGAGAAGATGGCAAAGGAGGCGACGTCCGAGTCGCACGAGGAGACAGAGGTGGAGTGGAGCGGGGTGCGGTGCTGCGCACGGTCAGAGCGACGCACGACTAGACGGCTGGCGTGATCGGAGGTGGCGGAGAGGGGGGAGGGCGCGGCGGTGCTGCTGGCGGCCAGGTCGAGGCGGGCCGGGGCGGGCGGGGTACTGCTGGCGTGCGCGCCCATGGGAAGGAGCGGAGGGGGGAGGGGGCGAGGGGGCGATGGTGGCAGAGGGAGACGAAGAGGATGGATGGGTCGCAGGGGAGCGAGGGCGAGCGTCTCTGCGCCCTCGCCTCGCCTCCTCCGGCGTCCCCCTCGCCCTCCCCCTCAGCGTGCATGCCTTGCCCAGCACGCCCCCTGCCCTTTCCTGTTGGAGCCCAGCAGGCCCAGGGACCCCGCTGTGCTTGTGACTTGCGAGCAATTCAATTTTTTAATTAATCGGGGGGGTTGCAGCCGGCCCGGGGTGCTGGAGCATAGGGCGCAGCCCAGCCAGCCCCCCGGTTAAATAACCCAGTCACACTCACCCCACGCAGCCCTTGGCTGCAGGAACAACCGCAGGCATCCATATATCCCCCCAGAGAGCATTTTCACTCGTTGCCTCCCATTGTATACAACCTTCTAGTATACGAAATTCATTGTCGTCTCCCGCTTCCCTTGGTCCGGCATGCCCCCCGTCTTCCTTTCCCAGGAGGCCAAGGAGACCACAGTCCAGGAGGACAACTGCTCCAGCGAGGGGAGGGCGATGGTCTGTTCACACAGCTATCCACCCGACGTGCGAGTCCTTCGCAGGGAGAAAACAGGAAGGAAAAAAAACAACATCATTTGAAATGTCCATTGCTAAGGGTGGTAGCCTGTGGTAGCATCTTGTCGTGTTGAATATGGCATGGGTGGAGGGTGATGTATGGTGCACGAGGGATGATGGATGTGATGGCCGGTTACTTTGTTACCGAGTTTAACCTACAAGTTCAACCACCCCAGTTTCACTCAGGCACCACAGCACACACACGCCACCCTCGCTGCTCTTCCCCCTCGTGTGGCATGTGAATCTGAGCACCGGCCGCCCCCCTCGTCCTGGACATCGATCCTTCCACGTGACGCGTCAGACGCTTCTTCGCAGCAGGGTGTTTATAAGGTTCATCACGCGCATCACTCACGTTGAGTCATCGACGGTCACAGGCAGGTCGCACGTCACGCGCCACGTGTACGCGGCTACCTACATTCCAACGCCCAAGGCACACCCACGTAACGCTAACCGCGTTCCCGCCTAAGGCCTTAGGCCTAACCGTACCCGTTAGCAACCGACATAATCCGGTAACTGTAACTGCAACCAGCAATCCTTAATCCGCCGAGCCCCCCCGTTTGCTGGCCTCTTCTCAGATTCAGATTTCAGAATCTCAGATCTCAGCATCTCAGCAGCTGAGGTTCCTGACCCTTTTTGACATTTGAACAATTGCCCACCATCTGGCAAGCCTCCTCTTTGCAGCCCCAGTTCCTCAGATAGATTTCACTGCCCCTCTTTTGATAATTTGAGGGGGGGTTGGTCCATGCGTATCGTGACGCGTGATTCCATATTCACACGTTCACGATTGCATTAATGGTCGCTGTGCACTGTTGTTGCATACCGCGGCGGGCCGGCCCATCTGCCATCGTAACGTGGACCGCGTATAACGATCGTACACCCGTCTTGCAGCTTCCTCCCTTCTGCCTCAGGTGCCAACTCCCATCGTACACCCTATCGTATACCTATGCGTCTCGGGGATGGGCGACTTTGGCGTCTCAGCTTCAAGCGCCACGCTCGACATGGGTATCACCTTGAACCTCGCAGTCGCTGTGGGACTAGTAAGCTGCGTGTTGATGTCGCGCTTCGTCCTACTCCATTCTGAGGAAAAAGAAAGCAGTAGAAACCCCAAGTGGCTATAAACGAGATCTTCTCACACATCTCCATTGGATGTTGGCGCGATGCTCGTAGCTCTTACGCCGCGGAGCGCGCCCACGCCCAGGGCGCTCAGGTCGGAAAGCTTGGTGCAGACGATGTCCGTCTCTTTGGCTCTCAGAGCCAGTTATATGCTGTGAATCATCCAAAGTCCCCTCTCTCTCGTCGAGTCCCGGCTCTTCGCCTATCCCGTTTCCCGTCTCTCTATATCGTTCACGATGGCAGATGACCAAAACACCAACACCCCTTTTGCATTTTCGGTTCCACACACTCTACCGAGACAAACGTCACAATCTCCTAAAACTCCTGCGCCTGCTACTGATTTGGCACGTGTTCAGCATATTGCCAACACACCGCTTCTCCCAGGGGGTACGCGAGCCTTGCCGCCCTCACTGCCCGTTGCATTGGTCACCCGGGCTTTGACGAGCTTCGGCCAGTGGGTGCAGAGGCGAGGACTTGAGTGGCAGCCGGGACGAGTGGCATGGTACAGCGGTCCGTGGCCAACCAATGCTGGCGGCCTACGTATCGGTCTCTTCGCTTCCGCCGCAATTGAAAGCC
This sequence comes from Moniliella sp. 'wahieum', assembly GCA_003971905.1. Classification (NCBI taxonomy): domain Eukaryota; kingdom Fungi; phylum Basidiomycota; class Moniliellomycetes; order Moniliellales; family Moniliellaceae; genus Moniliella; species Moniliella sp. 'wahieum'. Next base: position 78,091 of record RSEE01000051.1, on the reverse strand, counting down.
GTGTGCTCGGCCGCAACTCCCCGTGGTGTGTTTTTGACGCAGGATGCACTCGATGACCCCCCCCTCTACGGGCACATGGTCGAAAGATACGTGCTCCTATGGCTGGGATGGTCGATGAGTTGGGTGGCAGAGTAACCCGGTACCATGGATGAAGAGGGGGTACAGCGATACAGCAGAGCAACCACGCCGGTGTATAGGGAGGCCGGCGTGCGGCGGTCTATGCTGTCATGGTCTATACCTGTGGCCATGGGATCAGATAAGACAAAAAAGATGTGGCACATGGCGATATCTCTTCTGTTGATGAAGACGGTACAGCACATGTTGGTGCGCTACTACGGTGTTGTTTCCCGTCCTTGTCGAGCGATTGCGCACAGAGTGTGAGGTTTGCCACAGATGGGGGTTGTTGGGGCACTCTCGGCCCCCCATCACACGGAAGAAGGAGGTCCAGGAAGGTCCTCTTCTCTCTCTCTTTCTTGTCCGCGTTTTGCCGCAGGAGAGAGATGGGTGGTGGGAGAGGGGGGTTTGCCCGTTGAAAAGCGGTAGTGGACGGTGTACGGACGGGGTGGGGAGATTGCATGGCCCATGCGTTGGACGATCTTGGCAATGCAACGATCGAGGCGAGGCAGAGTCGGGTGGGCAGCAGCAGCGGCAGGGCTCCAAGATGCGATCGCACCACACGGTCAGCGGAGCGTGGACTGCGTACGGACGCGTATGCTGGCTAGACCCGACTGGAGGGGCGGACGTTTACAGTGTACTTGGGTTGCTGCTGGCCTGCAGGGAGGACATGTGGACTACGGGGGCAGCGTGACGCGTGACGCGTGCTGATCGCTGATCGGCGGTGGCATGTGGCATGGCGGCGCCCAGCAAGCACCGATGATCGACACGCGTGACTAATATCCATGTGGCTACCTGTGGGCTGGGCCGCTGAGCTAAGCGCAGCTCAGCCGTACGTAACTGGGGAGCGGCGTTTGCAGCAGCGATGGCGATAAGATCCAAGGTCGATGCCCTAGTACACAATGTGGCGGGGTGCTTAGCTCAGCGTAACTGGCAACCAGGGACAGGCGCGTATTGCTTGTGTTGCTCTGTGCGTACTTGGTTTTTTGGGCTCGGGCGCCATGGCGTGTGTCGAGGCAGGGTGGGACCGGAGATGGGGGCAGGCAAGGCAGCAGGCGAGGGGCACAGACTGGCCCAGAGCGGCCGGCGGGCTGGCGAAGGCTCGGCGGCCGTGGTGGGCGCCAGGGTGCACCAGGGTGCTCGCGTGCGCCCAGGCTGCTCTTCTCCGCCGCCCGCGATTTGCCACCCAGTACAAGCACGGGAGGACTGTGTACTTTGCGTACGTACGTACTGAGTACTGAGTCTCAGTACTCACCACGCCGCACGGCTGCCAGGGGGCATCGCACTGAGATCGCCGCAGACGGTCAGCCCCCCCAGGCGGCCAGCGCCAGCACACTGCCCTGGCACGACCCCCTGCAGCAGCAGATGGCGTGACAGCCCCCCACATGCAGGCACAGCAGCATGTGGGCTGCCACGTGCAGCACACTTGCCCCGCCGCCAGAGCTCAGCACCTAATAGCAACCAGCGCCGGGCAACTAGCAACCAGCAAGCATCGCTCGCAGCACGGGGCCACTGTGCGGCTGGTGGGTACACGCCAACATAGTGTAGATGGCCCTGCTGGAGATGGGGCACAGGTAGCATTTAGGCTTTAAGCTGCAGCGGCGGCAGCGGGGCACTACCAGCTGCGTTCCCCATTCACGCGTGGTGCTTGCTCTTCCGCCCCCCTTGCGCCCTCGCTCGCTACCCACCGCGGCCGAAGCACCACCACCACCTCGGCCGACGCAGCGGCTGGCCCATGCCGCTGCCCCTGCCGCTCCTGCCCCTGCCTCTGCCGCCGCCGCCGCTGCTCGCCTCCCCCTCCTCCTCCCCCCCCCCCCACCAGATCGCCCCGCCCCTCCGCCATCGCTCCTCGATCACGCTCGGCCTCCTCTCCTCCCACAAGCGCACCCACGTCCTCGCCACCCTCCTCCCCCGCGCCCCTGCGCCCGCCTCCGCCTCCTCCACCAACCCCCCGCGCCTCCCCCCCCCTCCCGCCTCTCCCGCACACCCTCTCTCTCCCACTCCCCCCACCACCACCACCACGCCCCCCGCCAACGCATCTAACCCCCCCGCCCGGGCCGCTCCCTTGCCCCCGACCCTCCCACCACCGCCTTGCTCCCACCCGCAGCCACCGTGGACGACATCGAAGACTCGTTTGCCCGGCACCTGCGCCGTAACTGCACCCGTCTTTCCCCATCGCACCAACCCACCCCCTTCCCCTCGCAACCACGCCCCCATGCTCGTAGTAGTGGTCCCTTGTCCTCTCCCTCGGGGCTCCTCGGCGGGTTCGCCAGCCTTGGTCTGGACTCTGACCGCGATATTGCTGCCCTCGATTCGGATTTGCTCGCTGACGCTCTCCGAGCCGTCCGTGACTCGGACCAAGCCCGTTCGTCGAGTTTGCTAAGCGCTTCCTCGGCGCCGCCGACACCCAATACTATTCCCGAGTCGGCCCAAGGAGCGCTCCTCTTTGCTCCGGATACGTTTTGCGTCGTCGATCCAAAGGAGGAAAATGAAGATGAACTCAATCCCACGGCTACATGCAATGGCAGTCTAACGCTCCATCCGTATCCTCTGTTGGACCACACTCTCATGGTGGACGCGCTGACTGCGCACCGTGAGCGCCTCTCATCCATCGGCTTTGACGCCCCTGTCCCTTCCAACCTCACATGGAACACCTCCCTTCAATTTTCCCATCCGTCGGCCCGGGGTCATGCGCATGACAGACGCTTTTTGGCTGTGGCCCGCTGTGACCAAGAGCCTCTCTGGACGGTCAGTATCCCCTTTCCTGCCTGCCCCATCTCCTGCTCTACCCAGCAGCCCACTGTTGTTCTTGTCTCCCGCGTCCCGGATCTCTCCCAAACCCACCACGTGAACTTGGAGGATGGGCAGGCAACCATCAAAAAGTCCCGTGGCCCGTCACCTCTGCTTGGACGGGCTACTTCAGCCTTTTCCTCCATCCCTGCCACGTTTTATCTTTTTATCTTGTCCGATTCGCATCATGGCCTCCCGCCCATTCGCCTAGCCAACCATGGCCCAGAGCAGCCCGAGGTTCTGCTTCATCAGAGGCCTCCAACCCCTCTCATTGCCATCCTCTCCTCCTTTGCTCACCCCAGCCGGGTTCCCGCCATCGGCTCCCTCCGTTCAGGCACGTGGACGGTTACGTCTCTTCCCTGTGAGTGCGGCCAAACCTACGGGTGTGGCCACTACCAAACCACGCTTTCCCCATACGCCCCGCTCGCCCAGTTCGTCAGAAACGAACGCGCGGGCCCAAGGACGCACTTTGCTTCCATCATTAGGCACTGTGGCCTATAAGCGCCATAGTGGGCCCGAGCCGCCCTCAGCCGTGTCAACAGGTGCCCCGCCCACGGTTCGTTCAACCCCTGGTTCTCGCTCCGGGTCCCCACTGCCTCCCGGGACACGCCGTGCGGCCCGCACTCACCGGGCCCAATCCCTCAGCCGCACATCCGACGATCCATCAGCTGTGCCTACTCCACCCTCCAAAGGGCAAGACGATATCGCGCCTACATCGGTGCCCGGCACGCCCCATGGCAACACCTGGCTTCCATCTTCCGACCAGGACCCACATGGCCATTCGCCTAGCTCATCTGGGGCATGGTCTTCGTTGTTATCTCCCAGCAGTTGGGCCCAAGCCTCCGTAATCACGCCCTCAGAGCCAGGAACGCCGCTGGGCTCCAATGGAGAAGAGCGCCGACCATCCTTTTCTAGATGGGATCGCGCGCTCATGTCCCGTTTTAGCCTCAAACGGCCCCAGCCACACTTGGCTGCGTCCTCGGAACAAGATGGTACGCTGCTCCCTCCACTCCTTCCCCCTCCACGTTCCCAATTGCTGTCGTTGTTGCGATATATTAACACCTTCTGCTCTCGACCACGATTCAGCCTTGCAGCATAATAGTTCATCCCAAGATGAAGAGGGGCCATCAACCTTGCGTGGTCCCTCTGCCCCTCCCTCTTCGCGCCGCTCCCCACCAGGTCTGTTGGCGCCTGCGGGGCTGTCGGTCACCGAGAGCGAGCTTTTAAGTCGAGCGCTTCCAACGGAGACACCGCCATCGGGACGGAGAGCGATCAGACCTCATCACGAAGCGTTCACCTCCCTCCAGTGCACCTCGCTCCCTCCTCGTGCAGGGAACCACTCTCCGACGCGCCCACGAGGGTTGACAACCAGCTTCCTTGCCACGGGCTCTCCTTCGCATCAGAGTTTGGCCAATTGGGTCTGGCCCATCAACGGGACTGTGGGCAAAGGAAAGCCGGCTCTTCATCAACCTCCAGAGCAGACCGGCAAGACGGAGACGGATGCCAAACGCCGCACGGCGCGTATCTTGCCTCACTCCTTTTCTTCCACAGCTCGCGCTTTGCATTTGCACCCCCACGCAACCAACCATTCACACACCTCTCGTTCCGTTGGCGATAGCGTTCCTCCCTCTGCGCACATCTCGCTCGAGTCGCCCCTCTCTGGTAGCCCAGTATCACGTCAGCCTCGGGCCCTCACGGGCCCGGCTGCGACACGCGAAGAACCCACCCACCCCGAGGCTCAGACCGCATTGTCTACGGGCGTCGCAGTACCCAGTTCGCGGGAGAGCGGCCTGGTGGGGCCTGCACCTGGAGGGCGCTCAGGTGAAAACCATGCTGGGGCACGCGCTATGCCCTTGACGTCCGTGACAAGGATCAAGCCCTCACCTGGTCGGGCACCCCTGCCTGCGCCCACCCATCTTCTGTCTCCTCTTATTGCCTCTCTCTCTTCCTCTTCCGCGGAGAAGGAGAAGGAAGGGCGGGCGCGGCTTTGGCCCAGCTCACGAACTATGAACCTAGCTCTTGCTCGGTCGACGCGGCCTGACGAATCAAAGGAGGGGAGACGTTCTGGGACCGCTCGCTGCCTGCATCTGCATCTGCATCTGCATCTGCACCCCCTCGCGCAACCACGGAGGGAGCTCTGTTGTCTTGTCCAGCCGAGGAAAAATCGATTCAGCCTGACACACCTGTGCCCCTAGGCACGATGGTTGCTTCCCCTTCATCCATGGGTTCCTTTTCGCAGGAACCGAGAAAGGAGGCCCAAACGAGCCGGTCGGCGTCGCCCCTCGCTGGGTGGGTGAAAGAGGGCGAGGAGACGTGCTCCCCCATGCTTCAATTTCGATCGGGTCGCACTGCGGATCTACTAGTGACACAGTGTCCTCCCTCCGCTCCCGACGGGGCGGAGACGACCAACCCCGCCCCCCTGCCCGCTGCTCACGACCGCCAAACTATCGCCCCCTGGGACACACTTGATCCGCTCGCGCCCATCCTTCCCTCTGCGACGCCGCCCTGCGCCCCGGTGGCAGCCGAGCCGTACCAGATGGAATTGCCGGTCCCGCTTACGACGCTGCCTGGCGGTCGACCACTGCGCTTGCTCCGCATCACCTTTTCTGTCTTTAGCCACCCCCCAGGTCCCGCACCGCCCCCCCATCGTTCCGGATCACGGCGCTGCTTACCGCACCCACCGACGGGCCGAGGAGGACAGGTACACAGACAAGGACACGGACACGGACACGGTCCCCCTCCCACCGCCTATGACGTTCCCCGTCGTACTGGGCATCTGCACCGCCGGGCGCAACCTTCAACTCCAACTCTTGCCGGACGGATGGGCGGCTCTGGGATGCCCTCTCCTACCTTTACGCACCTCCCAGAACGCCACATGGACCGGCATCCCTCCCGGCCCTGATCCTCTCCGCGGCCGGAACGTTGATGGGTATCTGAGCCGCACCTCCCCCTCCACAGTCCGCACGGTGCTACGCCCCAAAATCCAACCCCTTCCGCCCTCGATTGCTGTACTTATTTGCGCCTTCTCGCTCCTTTGGCTTGCTTTGGCCGTTTCCCCTCTTGGTGCGGTGTGCGGCCCATCAGCACATGGTAGAGCTGCTTGGTCGCTTGGCTCGGGCTCCCGAGCGCACACGTTCGTTCTATGTCCCCTCTCACACGCCGCTTTTGGGCTCGGGCCTGCCTCGTGAGTGCTCTGCGGCCCGCCACGACCCGGACCCCGCATTTATCGTATCCCTTCGCGGCCGGTACGCGCGTACCGGTGCGCTCACTTGACGCTTCAAGCTCCATCCCCTCGAGCCCTTGAGCCCTTGAGCCATCAAGCCCTCGGGCCCCGTGTATCATTTTTTTTGCCTACGTGATTGTATGACTAGTACCTTCTCTCCGCTTGGCTGCCTGCCAGTGTGGCTGCGTTGCACCCCCCCCCCCCCAGACCACGTGAGCCGATGGGGAAGGAGGGTACTGACACGGACTGACTATATAGGGACTATAGAGTCGCATGCCATCCATCTTGCATAGTCATACGACATGGGACGCCTGAGGATCCATGATCCATCGTCATCCGTTCAACGTCGTTCCAACTCATGTCCCATGTCCCATGTCCATCGGGTACCCGTTCTTCCCTCTGGGCCAGAACCCAGCGCGAGCAAGCCGGGCACAGTGCAGGGGACTCGTTAGAGCGGTGGGGGGGGGCAGTGTGGCAACCAAAAACCAGGAATCAGAAGCCAGGAGCCATGGCCGCGTAGCGCGCGACGTGGATGGGTAGGCATGAGCTAGGCCGCGCAACCAATGCCGATGGGATGGGTCCCGGGTGTGGTTGTCAGGCTGACGGTGGTTCGGCGAGGCGGTCAAATTGGTGTCGCGCGAGCGAAACGAGGCGGCGACGAGTATGCTGGGGCAAGGGAGGCTGCAGCTGATCAACAGATGAGCACCACGGACTGTCCCAGCAACAATAACGACAACAACAACAATAGAGACACCACCGGGGAGGGGAGGTGTCAGTCAAAGAAATTCCACTCCACCCAATTCAATTCGCACCAAGGAGCGGGGACAGTAAGAGGGGGGGGACGTACTCGATAAACGAAAACAGTTGGTACAACGATAGACCTTCTGTCCCGTAAGGCCGTTCCAGCTCGTGGAGAGCGACGACGATCCCGCCCTGGTCCAGGACGTGGTGCTGAGCGGCGCTGGCGCGGAGGGGCACCAACGGACCGCACAGCGCGCACGGCACCCAAAAGTACATCCAAGGCGACAGCGACTCGGACCTCGGCTCGGGCCGAGAAGGCAATGTGGAAGGCGAGGGGGATGGAGACGGGGAAATGAGGAGAGTGTCGCTCCCCTCTGTCCCTGTCTCTGTTGGTCGGCGTCGGCACGGGACGGCGTCACTACGGAGGAGCACTGCCGACCCACGCTGGGGACCTTCGATGGCGGTGGCCACAGGTGCGGGGGAGGTGCGGGGCGCGGCAGGGGACCAAGTAGGCTGCGGCGCAGGCTCTGGCGGGCGCAACCATGTGCGTCGTCGTCGATCGATGGTCAGGTCGCCTTGGAGGGCGTTGCGAAAGGTGGCCCATCCTAACGCTGACGGCAGCAAGGGAGGAGGCAAGATGCAAGATGCAAGATGCAGAGGGAGCGGGAGCGGGGGAAGCGTGAGTGTAAGAAAGAGGGTTGGGAGACAGACAAGGCAAAGACAAGTACGTACCACAGGCGATGCAGGTACATCCGACTGCGCCACTGAGCACGACCAAGGGCATCAGGGTATAGGTGTGGTCGGGGTGCTTGGCACGGAGCAAGCGGCGGGCTTGGATCAAGGCACCGACGTAGCGGGTATTGGGGCCGCCGTACCACGTCCACCGTTTCTCCCACCACGCCGGTCCCATGCTGGGGTCCAACCAGGCAAAGCGGGCGATGGTCATTGTGTTGGCTACGGTCCAGCGCCAGGTGAGTGCCAAGAGGGAGAGGAAAAGGACCGAGGAAAATACGAGAAGGCCAAGAAGCTGGACAGGGTATGCTTGACCACAATATCTTGGGCAAACTACGCGCGTACATCGTTCTGGTGTTAGCTGCCTAGACCCCGAACATGACAAGACAGAGGGGCAAGGCGTACGTACCAGAGGACAATGATGGTCCAGACCAGGACGGCAGGTGCCACAGTCGCCGCAGTGGCGAGTGCTGTGACGGGTGAGCGAAAGAACATTAGTAGCAGGCAGGACAAGCAAGAACAGATGGCGCGCTCATCGCAACGCACCGGGCAGGTTTGAAGCGTCCTCCACATCCATCTCGCCAGCAGCGCAGCACCTGTCCACGAGAATCACACTGGTGCAAAACATGTTTGCGCATCCGGTCCCACTCTTCCTCGCGAGGAAGAGCAGGAAGGGGGTCCCGCAACCGCAGAGGGAAAAACGTCGTGGCGACCCAGCAGAGCCAGGAACACGGCGAGCTGGGCAAGGCGGTTTCCGGGTCGCGCCCAGGCGGAGGGGAGGTGGCTAGGAAGGTTAGAGGTGGCGGGGGGCCGGGCACGCGTGCAAGGTAGATCCGCAGGTAGCTCGTCACGACGAGCAGAAGCAGGATGTGGAGATACACCAGCAAGGCATTGATGGCCAAATCCGAGTGGGCGGGGCGAAGATGTTGCTGGATGTACGTGTAGGTGCAGATATAGGCGGGACTGCAAGCAACAGGCAGCCAGGCGGAACAGTCAGGCAACACAGCCACACAGCCAGGGGCGCATCGCGCACCTGCACGCGGCACATACTCACATGCCATACGCGAGAAGTAGGAGAGGAATGGTCTTTCCCAGCAGCTGGCGGGTGCGCATCGTCAAGCACACCCTTGGACAAAGACAGAGATGGTGACGATGGTGGTGGTGGTGGTGGTGGTGGTGGTGGTGGTGGCAGTGGCAACGGCAATGGCAATTGCGATGGGAATGGTCTTGAATTGCTGCCGATCCTCGGGCGGAGGCCAATTTACCCCGGCCCCCAGCTTGCCCTCTGAGTTGACTCGTTCTTGGCGGAAACACGCCAGCTAGAGAGAGCCACCGCCTTCAGCACAGGACCCGCGACAGCGCATGTTCCGTGGCCAACGCGTACGCATTCTCGCCGTGTACGTCCCCGTACAAAACCATGCTAGCCATCAGGCTACAGAACGGAGCGAATCAACCAAGTGTGGGCAGCAGCATGGGAACTGAACTGTGGTTTGGTGAAAATCTGCTGTGCCTAAATAGGGGCGAAAAGCATGCCCGGCGTGTACCACAAGCCGGTCCATGTCGCCAACTAGAGGAGTAAGATCCTGGCATCTACTCTAATCGATCTAATCGCGCTCAAGGTTCAACAAGACTGCCTCCTATGGTCCAAAGTCTCTGGCCAAACTGGCAGCCACCAGACTGGGAAGGGAACGAATACCCCGGTATGGTACAAGCCATGTGACTGTCACAATGCAATCTCTTCCAGGTGTGAGGCGGCGCTCGCGCCCGGCGGTGACAACCGTGGAGCAGCCGCGGGTCGATGGGCATAATAAGTGCCTGTCCTTCGTACCTCCTCCTCTTCCAGCACGGTCGCAGGTCGCTCATCCCACGAATTCGAACCCGACGGGGTGGAAGACCGGGGTGGGTGCAAGCTTGGGAAAGTCGGAATGCCCAGACTGGTTCCTGCCCTCTGTTGGGCATACGAGTTGGGACGAGCGCGCAGTGTGTCGGAGCCGGCCCTTGTGGATTCCGAAGGGTTCGTCGGTCCTCTTGAGGAGGAAGGAGGAGCACGCGGTGGGTTCGCCCGCCTCCACATGGAACCGAGCTTGGTTGACCAAGATTCCTGCGCCTGGTCATGCTCCCTTGAGCGAGGCATCACCATCGTTTCATCCCCCGCTTGCGAACCTCCCATTGAATCGTCCGGGAGAGGGGACAAACGGGACCTGGCGGCAGCGGTTGAGGGCCCATTGGCAACGGCACTTGCACCTGCGGGGACGGGGGCGTGGACCGCACCTGGTTCTGGTTCCGGCGGGAGGGAAGCAACAAACGCTCGCAACGCATGTAGACACACCTCCGACGCCGCCCGAGCTTCGCGTGCCTCGTCCAATTCGTCTCGAAGCCGACGCATCTCTTGTCTCAGATGCTCCATCTCCATCCCCGCGCGGTCAGCTGCGCACTCAGTCGCTCGCACGTCACACCCGCTTGACCCGCTTGACCCGATCCCACAGGGCCCTCGAAACACGCACTCCCCGTGCCCAGCATGCGAGACCGGCGCCGATTCGCATCCGCCTCGTCCGCATCGGCCGCCGCAGCAGCTTGGATGGCAGAAGCGGCCGAAGGAGGCGGTGGCCGCGGACTAGGCGCGCGAGAAGAGGCGGTGCTCTGAGCCGAGGGGGACATAGGACGGAGGGAGGAACTCAAGGCGCTAGTGCCACTCACACTGCTGGACGTGCGGTGGTGTGGGGGGCGACGATGTTCGGTAGCGGTCAGGCTGGCCAGAGCGCCGCTGGCCGGAGCGGCAGGAGGGAGGCCCCCGCCAGCGGGGCTTCCTCGGCTCCGATCTGAGGGGAGCTTGCATAGGCCATCCAAGCCGGCGCGGTGGAGGAAGAGGGCGGGCCTGGGATCAGGGACAACGGCGCAGCTTGTCGGTGGAGCTCGCGGTGGCGTTGGCCGAGGAGAGGGTGATGGACGCAGTGTGGGCATGCGAAGTGCGACCCAAATTACGGGCGGCAGCCATGTTGATCGTTCCGTTGGGTCCAAACGCGAGCGAGGCACGCTTCGAGGTGCGTTTGGCCTTGGCTTCCTCCTCGTGGGCAGCCGCCTTGTCAGCTGGGGGGCGGGAGAGGCGGCGCGGCGGTTGAGGACAAGGCCAGCGCTGGCCGACACGCCGCTGGGATGGACCGGCGGCGGTCGGCAATGGACTTGCGAGCATGCTCGCCCTCGGATTGGACGCGCATAAATGCTTTGCGCGAGTCGTCGAGGCGCAAGCGCAGGTCGCGCACCGTGCCGGCCTGCTCGTCGCGCTCGGCGCGTGCCTGGGCCAGCTGGGCACGGAGCGTGTCGATGAGCTGGACAGCCTCGTTGCGGCCGTTGGTGGCGGCGCGAGCGCGCTCCTGGCTGTCCTCGTCGGCGGCGGCGCGCTGGGCAAGCGCGTCGTGGGCCGCCTGGGCCGCCGCGAGGGCGTGGGCGTGCCAGGCCAGGCTGGCGCGCAGGGCGGCGACGGTGGTGCGCAGCTCGGCGGCGGTGCTGGAGCGGTCCAGGCCCTCGGCGGGCACGGGCGGCGGCAGGCTGGCGGCGAACATGGGGGGGGGAGGCAGCGGGGCGCCTGCTGCGGGGAGCGCAGGGGCTAATAAAGGTGGGCCTTCAACTGAAGGTTAAACGGGCCCATGGCGGTTAATTAATCGCACGCACTGCTGCGCCCCCTCAGCGCCGCTTCTACGATCGCTGCAACATGGCCGCCGCCGCGCACTGCCCCTGTGCCCCGCCTCTGCTCTACAGACAACTGATGTGCAAAATACATTTCGCACCGCCACCGCTCACACCAGCGCCGCATCCTCCTCCCCTCGTCCTCCCCGAACGGGTCGCGCGCCGGATCGTCGTCATACGCCGACCACAGCACGTGGGTTTCGTCCCCCGCTCCCCGCCCACTGCCGTACCCGCCTGCATCCGCGCCACCGGCAGATGGCATTGTCAGTGAACCTACGGCGGCCGCGGGTTGGGGCGAGCGACTGTGGTGGTGGGGGCTCTCCTCCGCTCCTCTCCTCAGCCCCGTCTCTTCCATCTCCAGCGGCGCCGAGCCGTCGTTTTCGTAGACTTCGCGGTCACAGTCATGCGGCGCAATCGCATGGTACAACGCTGGGTCTCCTTGTTCCGCGTCTTGCTCCGCCATGGCGCGAGTGGCGGCGGTACGTTGGCCATAGCGCCCTCCCCACGCCGTGTACTGGTCCACCAGCACACACGTGTAGAAAACACTAGGAACGCCCATGAAAAGTCCACCATACCCCATGTCCCACCATCGATCCCATTCGCATCGGCCCAGTGCATCTCCTCGTCCGTGCCCGACATGAAGAGGATTCCAGCGGCGACCATAAGGTAGGCAGGCATGTAGGAGAAAATGCGGGGCGAGCGAGCAGCTGCACGTTGCCCGGCAGTCGGCGTACCCTCCCGTCCTTGAGCAACCGCGGCCCCTTCCGTCGGCATCTCGTCGGTATTGCGTTGCTCCTTGAGGATAAAGCAAATCTCGATGATCCGCGCCAAGGAAGCTCCGCACAGTGCGTAGCCGAACAGGGTATGCACCATCCTTGACACCATCTATCCCAGCGCAAGACAGGTCAGTACCACATCCTGAACATTTGTGTGCCGATAGAGTAGGGGGAGGGACCGACCAAAGCTTGGGTATGTGCCGACATGGCCCATCCAGTCAAGAAGAGAATGAGGGAAGGGAAAACGGAGCGGCGGCCATGGCGCGTCTGCCAAAGTGCTGCAGCGCCTCCTGTCCACCACAGGACGCCCATCATGGTGTGTTGCAGATCCTTGTGTGTCCAAGGCCCTCCTCGATGCTCGGTAAAGGTGTTGAACATGCCCCAGAGGAAGATGAGCCACGCTTCATAATGTTCTTGGGCCATCTTCTGCCGTGCGAGCCAGGCGGTGCCGCCGGCAGAAAGGGAAAGCACGAGCACCACGCCATAGGCCGAAATGGAGCTGCCCATAATTTAATGGGCCAGGCATTGACCCAACTCTCCCGTCCGGCACCAGCCTCGGAACGCGACAATGCCCAAAAGACATTGCGCCCAGGCCAAAATGGGGAACAGACGGCCCAAGATGCCATGGAGAAAAAGGAGAATGCGATGCACATGCGCCCCAAACAGTTGCCGGTGCAGCTTCAAGTACACCCCGAGCGCCAATTGCGCCACGAGATATACGAACAGGAAACTTGCCATTGGACCGTGGGCCGACGAGGGGAACTGGCGGCCTCGATGCGCATAGCCCAAGACGTACCCTACCAGCGTACTTGCTAACGCAGCCGCGCCCAGCGGCACATGGAGCCGATGTCGCACCAGCCCGAGGACCATGACCAAGGGAAAGATCACCAGCCAAATCGACGCTTGCAGCCCAATGTGCATCCATAGCGCCCAATCCACCGCCACCGCGTCCTGCACCTCGCTCGCATGCTCGTGGTTGCCATGCGCCGAGACAGGACACGTCAACGCCGCCCCCGCCAGCACCAAGAGCCGGAACATGCGCGTCCACCCCACCATGGAGAAGTCACTAGTCAATGGTCGTGGGCGGAGTAACTAGTAATGTGCTGGCTGCACCTACACCGAGATCCCCAGAGGTGCGCACAGCCGGAGCGTGGGCCACTTAGCCAATCCATCCTTTCTCCAGCTGAGTCCATGGGCGGCGGGAGGTGGTGCGATGTGCCGTGTGCGGCCTGCTACAGGACATTGTGGCGCCACTCTCCCTCTTACTTTCAATAATCCCCTGGCCTTTTCACCTCTCCGTTCCACGTCTCTAACGTCTAGCCCATACCGATGTCCACCTGCCCTCCCGACTGCATCATCGACATGAATCTACTATGCGTGCGTGCCTCCCATGTCACACGACAGGGGGGGGGGGGGGCTAGCACTCCCCACATTTGGTAATTGGCACGCACCGTGGTAAGGCGGGCCATCACCAAATGGCGAGCGATGGCCGATGGGGCCTAGAGACGGTTGGGGTCACTTCACCTAAAGCTTGAAGCGCCATGCATCATGTCAAGCCGTGCGCAAGAGAGCAAAAAAGCAATGTCGGGAGCATGGTGGAGTTTGGAGCAAGGGATGTATTAGCACGAAGCCAGAAGATCGCAGGGCAAAAGTTGGCATGGAGAGGGGGAGCGAGAGGGAGAATGCGGGAGTTAGAGTGTTTGGTGTTGGCACCGTCCCTAGCGCCCCGAATGGGTCGACAGGAGCCATTGGTCGCGGATGGCCGAGTGGGAAATGGTCATGGACTGTTTGGGGGCAAGCCCGAAGCCGAGTCGGCCGACGCGGTGTCCTGCCCCCCCGCATCGGGGAGATGGGGAGCTGGTCCAAGGGGATGTGATGGCGTTCGCTCTGCCGAATTACAGCGGTCAAGTGGGGGTCCTCTCGGATCTGGCTCAAATAGGACTTGGAAAAGTAGATGGAGAGCGGGATGCTAGCCAGCGGCGACACGCTCATGCCGAGGGCGATGGCGGTGATGTACGCTCGCCAGCCAGGCCGCGGCGCGTGGCGCGCGCATACGCACCGGCGAGCGCGCCCACGAAGAAGCCGGCGAGCTGGGTGTGGAACGCGCGGCGTTCAATCCCGGCAATCAGGCCGTGCTCCGTCGGCGTGATGGCGAGCGGCACGGAGGGCGCAGGCGCGGGGGGGAGGCGTCGGGCGCGTGCGGCGGACGCGGCGCGAGGGAGGCGTTGGGCAGCACGTCCCAGTCCAGCACCGGCATCGGCGCAGGCACGTGCGGGCCCAGTGCGGGCCCCAGCCCGCGGGCGGGGGTGGGCGCGGGCGCTGATGGCGACGCAGGGCTGGCCATCAGGCGAGGTGGGCGGGAGGGGGCGTAGCATGCGTGCACAGCATACTCCGCTCGTGTGCTCGGCCCCAGCGCGGAAGGGGCGGAATTATCCTGCCGATGCAATGCACCAGCGCGACGCGGCAGGCGGTGTTGTTTGTGTTGGAGGCGGCAGGGATTAGTAGACCCATCAGACACCGGTCATCCTGATGGCCTGATAGCACACACGTTGATTCACCACGCCCTGCTGCTTGCCCCCCCCCCCTCACCACCACCAAGTAGCGATGCGCGACGACCCAATCTACCCCTTCAGCTCCCCTCCGGCGTGCAAGTTCTACGGCACCCACCGCGGCTGCCTCCGCGGCGCCGCTTGCCCCTTCCGCCACCCGATCCTTGTCCGCAATTGCTCACGCCCGCTCCGCGGGCCCCGAGCCCTGCCGGTACTACATGGCCGGCTACTGCGATCGCGGCAACAAGTGCTGGTATGCCCACGACCGATCCGACCTGTCTCCAGTGTGGATGGGATGGAATCTGTCTATTCCGACCGTTCGTCCTCTCCCACGCGCCCCACGTGCTCCATTTGCTACGAGGTGCCCACCACATTTGGGCTCTTGGACAACTGTGACCACGTGTTTTGCCACGAGTGCATCAAAAGTGGCGTACCGCGGTCCCTGAGGACGCCGACCCGTTTGTCACGGGCGAGGATGCCGATGAGGGTGCGCATCGGAGACTGTGTCCCATGTGCCGCAAGCTGAGCCAGCTTGTGATCCCATCCTCTGCTTTCCCAATGGGGACCGACAAGAGTGCCCTTGTCGATCGGTATAGGGAAGCCGCTCGTCACAAGCTGTGCGAGCACTTTTTTTCCTCGTTGCAGAACTGCACAGGTATCTTTTGCCCCTTTGCTGGTACGTCCTACGTCTGCCCGTATTTTTGATGGCGGTTGTGGCCACGATGCTCACCCGTCGCCTCCTCCCCCCCCCCCCCCCCGATGACTGCCTCTACGCTCACGAGATCGAGGGGTTGCCCTTTGAGTTTAACATGACGGCGGAGGAAATGATGCCCCGAGTCGCGCCGTCGCTTGCTTGGCGTTCGGCGTCAACAGGGACTGGATGCGATTGGTCTGTGTGATTCGAGCTACGCTGACCCTTCGCCTGATGGTACGTCGCCGCTGCAACCCGCGGTGATGGAAATGATCCGTCAAGACTTTGGTGCGAACCAGGATGGAGAAGCGGAGGAGTTGCCGAACGATGAAGCGAACTCGTGGCCGTATGCCGAAGATCCCGAGCCCGATTATGATGACTCTATAAGCGATCCGGAAGACCGACGCCGCATTCGCGAAATGCTCCGTCGGATGGACGAAGAAGAGGCGGACGAGATGGACCGCCGTTATGGAGGGCACCGAAGGCGCCGAAGGTCCTCCTACGACGGCGATGAACCCCCGATGGGTTGGCCTTATTTGGAGTGTTGACGTTGGGGCCGGCGATCAGGTCAACGCGTTGCCTTGCCGCGGTATTGCGCTACACTCCACTACGCTGTTTTTTTTTTTTCTGTTTAACAACCTTGGACCTGGGACCCACGCTCAACACAGTCGGGCGGGACTGGATCCCGTGTTTCTACTCAAATGTCTACTACGGAGCCAACAGCAGGACGAAATATATGAATCATCATCTTATCACCGTGCTTGCCGACCCAGCGCAATCTGCCAACTTGTCCCCGGACTCGCGGAGGGAGAGAGAAGTTGAAGGAGGCCCAAAGGATGTGCTCGAGGTGTGCTTGGTCTTCTGCATCATGCACGACTGCGCAGGTAACAGGTAAGAGGGCTGGTCAATTGATGGGATGTCGACTGTGAATGAGTTGCTGATTATGGTATTGTCGCACTGGCCGCTGTCGCCTTGCCGTCGGTAGCCACATTTTGCATTGCATGGTACCTGTTATACAGTCTACTGGCTGCTAACTCGTCGACCCGTCCGTCGACGAACGGTGGTGAGCTGAGGCTGAGCTCAGCGCTGAGCTGATATAATAGCTAAGAGTATGATCTCTGTTCTCAGCTTTTTTGAGATTCTAAGCTCCATCAGGCAAACCCGCCGTAACGCGTGCAGTCCAACATCTACCACACAACACAAGTATACTACAGCTGCAGCCTCTTTCAATAAGCAAACACACTGCTGTACTATGATCTGTGTGTCACCAGAAGGGTAATATAGTGTGGCCTGTGGTGGGAACCCTGTCAATAACTGAACCAACACTTGAAAAGCTTGGCCAGTGCTAGTCACTCTAGCCACTGTCCCTCCAGCCCCTCAGAGCGGATGGTTTGTTGACGACTGGGACAAAGCTGAAAGACACGCCTCGTCCTGCCGCATTGGCTAGCACACGCCACTTGCAGGGCCGGAAAAAGGTTGGGTAGGCTTATTGGGTACCTCTGACTAACGCCGTTGAGATCGGTGAGTCTGAGATCTGAAATCTGCGAGCAAGAAACAAATCTCCAATTTGGGCTAGCAGGGACTACGTACACAGCCGATATACTCCGAACATCACCGGCGGAGTCACACGCCCAAGTCACCCCACTAAGCTGCCAATTTATTAGCCTCTTTTGTCCTTCATTGTGTTCCCATTCTTCAAGCTTCACCGCTCAGCTCACCCTTCACCAAGGCCACCCTGCTTCACCCTCGACTCACCTTTGGCCTTCGTACTTAGCAGGCCTTTTAGGCCATCCGCCCTTTTGTTCCCGGCCCCTCGGTCTGCTCGCGTTGTCGGCATCATCCATCCGTCATAAACACACGCTATCGCGTCATTGATCATCGATCATCGATCGTCGACATGAACGGGGTGGACATATTATTAACCTGAGCTGGGCGTGGGAATGGAGTGTGGACAGTCGGCCATTGGCTCCCAACTCCTCCCGGCGGGTGACATATAGATACCGTGCATCACCTGCATCACTTGCATCACCTGTATCGCCTGCATCATCGATCCTTTCTGTCGTACGGTGGCAATCAAAAGCTCGAGTTAATACGCGCTACTATTATAAACGACACAAAAAGATACTGATAGACACCCCGTTTCTCGAGAGCGTCTTAGGCCGTAGACCTATTGAGACACATTGGACGCAGGCACAGGTGCTTCACTCATCATGCATCAGTACCGTCTGTCGGCCTCGCTACTACCACAGAATGTGAGCACTGAACGTCGTATTGGACTAAGAAGCTTCTGCGACTGACTCGTCCAGAAGACTGGTGCGAGCTCGGAAGGAATGAAAGCTGACTCACGTGACTCAGGGTCCGCGCGGTCCTAGGACGGATGTCAACACCCCCGCTGACCGGAGGGCCCAGTCATGTGGACTGGATCCATCTCCTCGACGCGGAGTTGAGCAAGATGGCTTGTCAGGGCGGGACGGCCGAGAGGCTTGGTGAGGACGTCCGCTGGGTTCCTTTCGCCGGGGATGTGTACAAGTATGGCCTCGCCCGAGTCCACGTGTTGCCGTACATTGTGGTACCGGATCTTCAGCTCTCGGAGCTTGCCGGTGCTGCCAAATTTGTGGGCGAGATCGACGACAGACTTATTGTCGCAATACCAATGAATGGGTGTACCCTCGCCGATGGCCCCAAGCTCGATCATGATGTTCTTGACATAGTTGGCGTCAACCAGTCCATCATATCCTGCCGTATATTCGGCGGCGGCGGTACTGGTAACGCTCTTCGGCTGAAGAATGGATCGCCACGACACCGGCACACCGTACACCATCAGTAGGCATCCAGATGTGGAGCGTGCCTGGATGGGATCTCCCGCCAAGTCGGAATCTGTATACAGCGCAATGGCCGGTGCATCTGATGTTGGGGTCAACCTCAGGCCCTTTCCTCGAGTATGGTACAGGTAGCGAAGGAAGTCATCGACTGCTTGATGATGCTGCTGCGATGGGTCGGCAGCGGCTCTGCTGAGGGCCGTGATAGCGAAGAGGGAGTCAGGCCGGCCCATTCGTGCAGCCCACAGTCCCGATCCGATCTTCCCCTGATATGCCTTGCGCAAGGCTGGGAGGGATGGGGGTTCAGGGTCGGCACGGGGCGGTATCATCCGTACGGGATGTGGGAGAGTCCGGATCCACGGGGCTTTGATGTGGTGCTTTGCCACCACTTCCTCGATGAACTTTGGTTGGCTCAGGTACAGCTCCCCACCGATCCGATCGTATTGGCATCCCAGGTGGTAGTGAAGGGGACCGTTACCACGAACATCAATGTGTGTGTTTATCTCGGCCATAAACTCCTCGTACTTTTGGTGTGACTTGCATGCGAGGAGCAGATCGTCGGTGTGGACCGCCAGGAGGATCTGCTCACCCGGTGGTGCAGCGCGCACGAACAAGCAGGGCTCGGTCAAGCTTTGCGTGAAGCCGAGCTTGTCACGCAGCAGGTTCCGGATGTATCGTGCCCAGTTTGCTCCGCTCTGATGTAGCCCGTATAGACTCTTCTTGAGACGCCACACGCGACCACCCGCTTCGGGGAAGTAGGGGGGTGGCGGATGTAGACTGCTTCTTCGAGGGGGGCGTTCAGGTACGCTGCATTGACGTCCGCCGAGAAGAGGCCAAACTTATACTTCTCGGCCAGCACGACGAGGGTCAGGATGGCAGGTGTGCGCACCGATGGTGCGAACGTCTGGCCCCAAGTCTCGGCCGATTGTTGGTGTCCGCCCGCGACAAAGCGCGCGCGGTGGCGCAGGAACCGGCCCTCGGCGTCCGTCTTTGTGGTGATGCGCCATAGTCCTATGAGGATTTGTGCACCCGGTGGTGGGTACGTAGCCTCGTAGGTGCCGTATCGCGCGAGTGTGGCCACCTCGTCGGCCATAGCCTGCTTGACCATGGCAAAGGAGGGGTGAGTCTCGAGACCCTTGAGCGTCTTGGGAGCGAGGGGTACGCCATCCTTGGTGAGCTGAACCGTGTCCGGGTGGATGGGTGCGCTGAGAGCAGTCATGGCGGCGTATTCGGGAGGTTGAACTGTGTCGGCAAACGGGGGGGCGGATGTGTCAGGTAGGGGGCGGGCGATGCCGATCTCTGGTGCGGCGCAGTGGGGCGTGGCGGCTGCAGCACGAGCATGGTAGGTCGTGTCGGTGGGGTCGTCAGCGATTGGGAGTGTGTGCAGGTCGAGGGAGGTGCGGGTGGTGCGCTGGCGGAGGGGGTAGCGGCGCGGAGGGGGGGTGGTGGTGGGAGCGGGTGTCTGGGGTGTGGCGGCGGTTCGGGGCATGGGTGCTGCCGCGGCTGGCGGAGTAGGGTTAGCGTCTTTTTCACTGTCGATTTTAATTTGAGGTGATTTGGAGATGTCGGGTGGGAAGTGGTCGGGGTGGAGATGGGGGTAGATGGCGTTGCCCCATTTGTACGGTTTCGACCAGCGGTAGGTGAAGGTACCCAGGGATGGTTGGTATGTGGCGAAGAGCCATCCCTTTGATCCGCGCTGATGGTGGTATCCTACCAGCATACCTTCCTCTGCCCGCGCGCTGAGCTTGTGCTCGCGGCGTGACTCGGGCAGATGGAGGTATGCAACGCGGCCAAAGGGTTGCATCGGTAACGAGTATGCGTGGCCTTTGTATCGCTCAAATCGCGATTTGTTGTCTTCCCCGGATGTTTTGAGTGGCATTTGGTTTTGGGTGAAGCACGCAGCGTGGAGGCTGTGTTCCCACCAGTCCGACGTCGGAAGACCTGTACCCAAGAGCAACTGCCTTGCACGAGTCGTTATGGTTCGGATGGCACGCTCAGCCACACCGTTGCTAGCACTCTGCCCCGGGATTGTCCGTTCTGACGTGATGCCTTGCTCGTCCAGAAAAGGTTGCAGTGCGCTTGTCAATTCGGGGGCGTTGTCCGTGCGCAAAGTCCGCAGCAGTCTGTCCGGGCCGTAGCGTTGCTCCCGCAATATGAGGTTCCGCAGTTCCTTCGTTGCAGCGCCCTTTGTCGGGATCGCTGTGGTGAAGACGTACCGCGTGAAGTCATCAACGGCGACGAGGGCGTATCCGTGCCCCATGCCGGTTACCCGGGGGAGGTCTACTACGTCGACGTGGAGGACCTCGAAAGGTCTTTTGGATCGGAGGCGGTCCCGGCTCGGATGGGGCGATGCTGTCGCTAGTGCCACCGCGCATGTTGGGCAATCCCACTCTGAACGACAGAGGGAGATATGCTTGGCTGTGACGCGGAGGCCTGCGGTTTCCGATCGTGTAAGCCAGGGGAGGAGGTCGATGGCTGCGTGGTTCCAGCGTTTGTGGGCTTTAGAGACGTGGTCCAGGGCCAGGGATGCTGCGAGGGAGTTTGGGGTTGAGGGTGGGTCGGCCGGTTTGATCGGTTTGGTCGCCATGGCCCGCAGGGGTGTGGGTGGCGTTCGCGGGTTGTGTAAGATCGTGAATTGATAGTCACTGCCGGTTACTTTTCGTAGGGTGGATCCTGGGTTACCAAGCCAGATACCCTTCTGGTGTGGGGCGAAGTATGATGCGATTCCGGTGTTCGACAGGTGTGCTACACTGACGAGATTTCGGCTGAAACGGGGCATGTATAGGCTGTTGGGGAGTTTTATCTCCATTTGGTGTCCTCCTAAGCATCGGATACGGATTGTGGCCGTGCCTCGTCCTTCCGCCTTTACATGTGTCCCGTTAGCAACCTCTATCGTCGTCGCAAGGGGTCATGGATGTGAAGACGGATTTGTCTTTCCAAATGGATGGGAATGCCCCACTGTCATATAATGCCCGGATGATTCGCATTTCGCCCCCGAGTTCCTAGTAGTCAGCTGTGCCCGCATCAACGTCAATCACTTCAGACTCGGGAGAGCTCGCTCTCTGAGCGACGTGAGCGTTGGCTCGGCCTGGGTTGCGCGGAGGGACAACAGGTTTATTAGACGTCGCGCTGCGCCAGGGTTGGTTGGTGCGGTCTTGCCCCTTGGTCTTTGTGTCCGCGAGGTTGTCGTCGCCGGCTTTGCCCCCGCTGGAGTTTTTTCCCCCGCTGGTGGGTCGTCCCCCGCTGTCGGGTCGAGTCCAAGGCGTTCCTCCGTTGACCGGCTTGCCTCCGTTTCTCTTCCTTTCCCACCGGGATACGTGGCGGCTGGTATGTCCATCACGGCCTGCCGTAACTTGTCTAGACTCGAGCGCTCTTCACGCTGGCGAATGCTCATGTCGCGTAAGCCGAGTAGGATCCCAGTGCGTTCCTGCTCTTCCGTAAGTGGGATGCCCGCTCGCGTCAGGCTTGCACTGATCTCTTCCATGTAGTCGAGGTAGTCTCGACCCGATCGGTTTCCTTGGTCGGCCGAAAAGTAGCGAATGAGTAGAGGCCCTCTGTTTGCGGTAGGCGTATATCCATACCGCTGACGCAGCATGTTCAGCGTGTCCTGGGTGCATGATATTTCGTGGTGGGTGCGGATCGTCCGGAAGAGGGTTGACGGCATGGCTTCCCTAAGAAGGTTGTGCAAGCGTCTGTCGAGGTCCTCGGTGAAGTAGCGGGAGCTGCGACCATTCTGGACGACGTCGCTTGCGTGGGGGTGGGCATCTGTTATCGCGAAGAGAAATTCGTCTTCCCAAGCGCTGTAGGCGGACGGGTCTTTGTTCAGATCAGGCCACTTGATATTCTTGGTGGGAGACTCGCGTAGTGATCTGTAAAGGTCGTACTCGGGTCGCGAGGCTGCGCCTGTAGGTGCCCCCAAAGTTGCGTTGGGTTGAGTTTCCATTTGGTGGATGTTTTGCACCACAAAATTCGTAGCCCGTCGAACCCAGTTTGTCGTGATAGACGTAGGTTCGTCCTTCCATCCAAGCCACTCGGCTCTGTCGTGTATAGCTCTGTTGATCTTCTCTTTAACGACATCGATGTCGTTCGTCTTCTTGAACCACAGGTGCGCTTCGGCGCAAAGCATCATGAGTTCCTCGTTGTCGGTGCCAATCGGTGGCGGATCGCGACCGGTTGGTGTCCAGTAATCGCGCTTGTTCACCATTGTGGTGTCGCTGACCGAGAGATCGGTGTTAGCGTTGGCGCCCATGGTTGTGGGTGTAGTTTTGGCCAGCTCAGGGATGAGCAGATAAGGATGTAACTCTGTCGGCCTCGCTACTACCACAGAATGTGAGCACTGAACGTCGTATTGGACTAAGAAGCTTCTGCGACTGACTCGTCCAGAAGACTGGTGCGAGCTCGGAAGGAATGAAAGCTGACTCACGTGACTCAGGGTCCGCGCGGTCCTAGGACGGATGTCAACACCGTCATTTTACTCCGTTGCTGAAAGACTCACCGACTCGACTCACTCTGTGAGTACTGGGATTTTCTCGGTATCGAAGAGCTGCCGGTTGCTTTGGGAAGGTGCACTAGGCAGGGTACACTTGCATCACCCGTTGTGCCGTGAGGAACACACATCTGGTGTCTGATGTCCTCTGCCTTCGAGCTTCAAGCTTCAAAAAGCTTCGTCAGCATCATCCGAGCCTCACTGCGCCTGAGCGCTCAGCGCCTGAGCCCTTGATCACCGTGATCATCATGATTATCCAACCTCCGGGAATGGGCAGTGCTATGCAGTGCTGGGGCTCCTGGCCAACGTCCAACGTCCAACGCCGGCCTCTGCGCTGGTGGCGGTGGGCCGACTTGGTCCCAGACACTGGCGCCTCACCGCGTTTAGGGACCGGAGGGGGGGTCTTAGCCAGTGGGGCGGTGGACACTTGCGAGCTGCCGCGGAACCGCAGCCCCTGGCACAGCGCCCCACTCGGCATTATCGTAAGAGGCCCCCTCGACCATCCCCACTACGACACCCACACTCCAAGCCTCTTTCTTGCTTCGCTACGTAGCCAGCGTCACAGACAGTCGACTTTGGATTTGTGCGTTTTTGCCTCCTCAGACGACCCACATCCAGCGCCCAGACCAGACCAGACCAGAGCAGAGCAGAACAGGCCAGACCAGAGACTGCGCTGGCGAGCATCATCGGTGAGCGCACTAGCAGCCACCGAGGAGCCCTGACCTTGGAGGACGAGAAAAGTGGAGGGTGGCGCTGGACAGCTGCGGACGCCAGATGTGCTTTCTGGGCCCATCCCCCGTATCACCCGTCCCCAGCCCCAGCATCACCATCCGCCCTCAGCCTCTTATATCCACTGCCGTACTCACCCTCGCCCCGACTTTGGCATCCGACCACCACCGCCACTTCTGCACCTTCCATCCCCCTCATCCATCCGCCATGTACGCCCCCTCCCCTTCCATGCGTCCCAGCCTCAAGGCACAATGGCCGTTTCTTACTGACACGTTCCATCGCCGTTTCGCTTGCATGGCCTCTTCTCCCTCAATACAAAGGCATCTATGTGAGCACCTTGTCTCGGCTGCTTCTCATTCTACCCCTGCCCGCCCGCCACCCCGTGCTGACCTTGTACCCCCTTCCCCTTTCTACAGATGGTGCCATCGTTTTCAACCAGGACGACAATACGCGGCGCATCCCGCTGTTGGCCGTCTGGGACCTCAACCCCATTAGCTGGGTCCGTCGTCAAGGAATGCAGGCCCGCATGATGGCCGACGCCAAGGTGCGCCTCTGCCTCCTCCCACTGCTACACCTTCGGCTGGGTCGTATGTGTTCCGTAGCTAACATGCCCCTCTATTGTGCAGGAACTGGCAGAGGAGACCACGCACAACGACCAGGTCCAAGTGGAGCAACCTGACTATGTCGTCCTTTCCTCGGGCCGTCCGCAGCAGGACGCGCTGTGTGGAGTGATCCTGACCGACTACGATTACCCGCGTGACGTGGCCATTGCAGTGCTCGGCAAGATTCTTGAGGAGATGGCAGTGCGTGTTCCCAAGACACGCTACCAGCCCCGGATCGTCGAGCTGGCCGCGCAAAGTCCTGCCCTGTTCTCCCCCGTTCGTCACAACGTGGACAGCAAGGCCAAGCTGTTCAGCTCGGCGCAGCCGGCTCAGGAAGGACAGTTGGGCGTCGACGAGCCTGTGCTTGTGGCTGCACTCGAGTTTCCTTCCGCACAAGAGTATCTGAGCCGGTACCAGGACGTGCATGTTGCTCAGCACATGACCGACAACCAACACGAATCCCATGCAGCCGGGGGGAAGCTGGGCCTTTCCGGAGACAGCTCTCCCAAGCAGAAGCGCTCGTTTTTAGGCATGCGCCGCCAGAAACGTGCCCAGCCGACCGCTCCCACGATGGATCGGCCTGCAGCGCTTACCATTCGTACCCTCCCTACGGATACAAGCCGGACTGGCTCGCAGCTATCCTTCCCAACCACGACTGTCCCCCCAACTATTATGGATGCTGTGCTTTCCCCGGACATGCTCCGTGG
Organism: Moniliella sp. 'wahieum'; assembly: GCA_003971905.1. NCBI lineage: Eukaryota > Fungi > Basidiomycota > Moniliellomycetes > Moniliellales > Moniliellaceae > Moniliella > Moniliella sp. 'wahieum'. The sequence goes on along the minus strand of RSEE01000051.1, from coordinate 53,448 downwards.
ACGTCCTTCCCGTCCTTCGCCTTCCTCTCCGGCGAAGGCGGATTTGCCTTCCAACGCTTCAACGGCCAAGACTGAGCACACCATCTCACGCCAAAGTACAGTTGAGACGCTTCGAGAGTTTGCCGAGACTCCCGTGGAAGATGGGCGGTCTACGCCGACGGCATTCACCCCCCCTCGTCGCAGCACTCTGCCCGTTCGGGCGCCTGTGTCCCAAGGCGCCGAGCCGAGCCTCTCCCTCTCGGTCCAGGCTACCGCCTCCTCTCGCATTCGCAGTGCAACGGTCACGATGGGCAGCAAGCTCCCTGAGCGCCCTGTTGGCTCGGAGCTGGAAACTCGCGCCCGTCGTGAATCTGCAGCCAGTCGGTCCCGGCGTCCTTCTTCGATTGCGTCGTGGGAAGGCGACGAGGAGGAGCGCCACGCCGCTGTGCAGGCCAGTTTGAACATCGTTCGCAGCCTCAGTCGCAGCACCGTGTCGGTCAACTCGGACGAGGCGGACGAGACGGATAATGAAAACGACAATTCGCTTGGCGCACGTACTCCCAGTCCCATGGCCAGCTTTGGAGCGGTGCGCGCCGCGCTCGCCTTGTCGCCCAGCGTGGACCCCAAGCGGGCCGATATGATCCGCGAGAGAAGTGCTTGGAACCCCAATCCGGAAGAGAAGATCGCGCCCATGATTGTGGAGAAGCGGGTGGATTTCTTGCCCCAAGTGCCGATTGACGATTTCGAGCCATCGGGATTGGATAAGTTGCCACGCCTGCACGCCCCGGCTTTCAAAGTGCCCTCGCGCATGCACCTCAAGGGCCGTCGGCACCACACGGTCCAACCTCGCGTACCTTCTCCGTCTCCTTCGGCAGAGGACAGACAAACGTCTTCTGCTGCCGTCGCTTCGTCCACCCTTTCGCCCCCGCGCGATGCCACTGTGTCCCAGGGCCCACGCCCCTCCTAGGGAAATACGAGGATCAGCGCGCCCTCTCGCACAGCAGTTCGGCCTTGGCCACCTCACCTCGCCTTGACGGTACAACCAGCCCGGGTGTCCAGCCTCAGTTCCACGTTTCTCATTCGATCGGCACCACAGGTGGGCTGCGTCTGATTCCTGGTCGCCGGCGCGCCCTGACCAGTACGGGGTCCGAGCAAGAGGAGAATTGTGTGGTGATGTGATTCCACCTCGGCCAGGTGTTGCTGTTCTCCCTTTCGTGCATATGCACTTGGTTCCCGTTTTCTTCTTTGCTACATGGGCTCTACCTTGACCTTGTATGCCACGCATGCACTGCATGACTTTTTCACGACCTTTCCACGATCGCTTCCCTCAATCACTTTTGCTTCCTCCGACGCCTCCCTATTTTACTACATATACATGGCCGACTCGACTGTACGTGACCTACCTTGCGGCCCTTTTGCAACACTCGCTTTCATCTTTTTTTCTTTACGACTGCACTCGCCTCCATCCTTTTTCACCCGCTCTCTCTGTGTTTCGGCACACACCTTGACGACCCGCCCGACACTTGCCTGTTCTCCAAGGCCCACGTTCTTGCCCATACCCACCTCTTTTCGCCGCACATGTGCCACCTGTCTTCCCCGGATTCGTACAACGATATGTGCTGCGACACTTTGCTCTCTTCTCCCCATGAGGAATCAATTTTAGCTTGACTTTCTCTACCACATCCAGTTCTGCGATGACATGGCGCGCGCATGCTCTGCCTCCTACGAACGAAAAGAGGGGCGGATTTGGTACATAGCATGCAGCAATGGATGTGGATAAGGTGTCGGGGGCGTTGGAGGTCAGCCCACTGTTGTGTGCACTGGTTCATCCAACAATACACGTGACGATTGCCGGGGCTGCTCCAAGCCTTTTGGTGCCCTTGGCCTGCTCGCCTTTCCGCCTCCCCGGTACCGTCTCCCGTGGGCGTTTGGGCATGGACTTGATCCGATGAAGATTTCGCGGCCAGGGGCAGAGTGTGGGCATGCGTGGGCGTGGGTGGGCCAACGTGGAGGACACGACCCTGAAAAAGAGTGCGCGGTGTCATCTCCAAGCTTCACTGGGAAAGAAGAAAATAAAAGAACAACTGCCCCCCCCCCCGCATCCAGTCCGTCGCTTAGCTGCTCGTCCCTCCACTACTGAACGCAACGCCCGTTGGGCCCAAATGCCCAGATTGGGCCACCAAGAAGACCAATGGGGGGCGCAGCGTTGACCCTCAGGGGTTCTGGACCGGGAAACCAAGGTGATGGCATCACAGGGTTCCTGCTGGCCAAACGGCCCACATGTTCATCCTTCCCACATGACAACAGTAGTGGGAACCGGCCTAAGTTGGATTGAGACCCTATGCGCATAGGCCAGCGGGCGGGCACCAAGTGCACCAAGGACCTGGCGGGCTAGTTCCAAGTACTGGTCGGGTGCGCAGCTACTTAGCACAGTCCGTCTCCATCCCAAGCGGGCCGAGGTGCACGAGGCGTGTGGGGGGCAGGCGGCGGTCGTGTCGAACGTGTTTTGGTTTGTGGTGTCAGGTGAGCCGGGGGCGATCAAAGAGTCAAAGAGCGGCTGGAGGCAGCGTGGGCGCGAGCGAATCAATTGGAGGGCAGGTCCAACGAACGCCTACGACAGAACCGCTTACTGAGCCGTTTTTGTCCATGCGAAGCGAAACGCAAAACCCACACTGCGACAGGACGTTGCCGCCCTCGAGGCTTATGGGTGGTGGGTACCCCCTGGGCTAGCGCTACGGAGGGCCCGTGAGGCCGAGACTACGCTATGGCAGAGGGTTCACATCCGCTCTACTTTCTGACATGGCGAACACTCAATCGTAGTAGGACAAGGGCCGGTGCTAAGGCGGGGGGCAAAACCAAATGCAAACATGAACGTAGACGAATCGATCGGGGTAGGGTAGGTGAGGTGGACGACTGATGACTAGCTGGACGGACCGACAACTCAGCCAGTCCAGCGCTGGCTCTGCTCCAAATGCCACTGAGCGATCTGCGCTCGTACCCGAGCCCGCTCTGCCGCCGATATACGCAGCGCCGCAAGATCCTGCGGGCTGGTGGAGGCCAGTTTGAGCGTACGACCATTGGAGAGGGAGATTGTTTTGGGCGGAGGCGCCGTTGGGCGAGAAGGTGATCTAACCCGGGGGGAAGAAGGGACGCCGGACCGGGTGTTGATGCCCATTGTAGGTGGGCCAATGCGCCGGGTGCTGGTTCCGGCCCTCCGATCCAAGGCTGCAGCTGCGGCGGCTACCCTTCCTGCCCTCGATGGGGCAGGGGAGGAAGGAAATTGGATCGAGCTTGAAGAGCCTAGGGCCTGGCGTGCAGAGGCTAGACGGTGGGCAATGCTGTCCTGCTCTTCGTCTCGGCAGGTGTGGTTTCCAGCAGTTGGAGGGCAAGGCGAGAGGGTTGTAAAGGCTGTACCGTTCCATCGGGAAGAACGAGTCCTTGAAGCGGCGTGCCATTGAGGCTGGTAAACTGGACCCGTTCTCCTAGCCGAGCAGCTCGAGAGGCGGAGGGACGTGTGTGGGGGAGGAGGAGGGGGTGCGGGCAGAACGGAAACGGAAACGACAACCGGGCGGTTTGCGCGGCGACTTGTTGGCGAGCGAGCTCTCTTCAATCCGGCCGCACGGACTTGGGCTTTGAATGCGGCCAGTCCTCCATCTCATCGGACGCGAGTGAGCCGGAGGATGGGCCCGGCAGGGCGCGCCAGAGCGCGAGGTGGCAAGCCCCGCAGAGGAGGAAGGGGCCCGCGTCCTGCCTGGGGCAGATGGATCAGAGGCCAATGCGGGGGCATGAGGTGCTTGCCAGCGACTCTCCCAACGCAGCGACGGCGGCGAGGACGTCGCCATCATAGTCCAGCAAGAAGGACTGGAGCGAGAGCTGGCGCACCTGGCGCGGAATGCGGTGGATCGCGTTGGCGACAGCGGCGCTAGACTCGTGCTGCCTGGCTGCCAGCGCATTCTGCAAGCGTGCCACGCGCACACTGGCTGTGTGCCACCCCGGGCGGTCAGTACCGGTACGCGGGATCTGTGTGTCGTGGTGCGGGAGGGTGGGCGGTCAGCCAACGTACTTTCCAGGTCGTAATTTTGGAGCAGCGTCCCGATCTGCTCCTCGGGCAGGCCGGCCGGCGGAGCGCATTGGTCTGCGCCGGGGAGGGCGGGTCGGGGGGACGGGTGTGGGAGACGACACGCAGGGCGGCGAGGCCGCGTCGAGCTTGTCGAGCGAGGCGCCGTCGGGGGCGGGGGCGTTGTTTTCCTGCGCAGATTGAGGGGCGGGCGTGGCGGCGTGCTTGGCGCGGCGTCCACGCACGGAGGGCTTGCGGGAGCTGCCGAGCGCGGGGGCATCGGGCGGGATGGTGGTGGGGGCGGCGAGTGGATGCTGTTGGCTGCTGGGCGTGGGCTCAGCCGCGCTGGTTGGGCTGGTGCCTTGAACATTTCACGCGTGTTGTTGCCCGCACACGCGCTCCGGTCACGTGCCTCCGCACGTGCAACGTTCATGTTCAGCCGGGTGGTCACGTGCCGACAGCGGGATCCACCGGGTTATGCTACCCGGACGGGTCAAGGTGTGGTGCCCCACCCCTGCTTTCAACCGCCGGGCGCCCACGCAGGCAGCTCGACGCTCCCAGCCCGACGCCCACAGTGCACACACTCCGGAACCCCCCCTGCCCCTTCCTCCCCGCCACCGCCTGCACCTGTCGCCGCCTCCCATGCTCCTTCCCCCCCTGTCTGCGCGCCCGCCGCCCCTCTCGCCACAGCAGGAGGACACGGTACGCATCTCCTCCTCGGCCCGTGCCGCGTGGCGTGCAGGACAACCCCGCTGACGGACGGACGAACAATCGGACGAACGCACGGACGCATGCGCACCAGGTCAGCCGCATCTACGCCATGCTCACCATCCAGCGCGGCACTGCGCAGCTCGCGCTGCACAACGCCACCAGCGCCATAGAGAGGCATGAGCGAGCGCAAGCTCAAGTGCAAGCGCCGGGCCAGCCGCCCGTCCTGCCGCCTGTGGTCTGCGCGCCTGCCTCGCTCCCGGCCCCGAACTGAGGCCCACGCAAGCCAACATGCGTGCTACGCCACCTTACTGGTTGGCGTGGCAAAGGAGATGGAAAGTTTGGCTCATGCCGCCGTCGCGGCCGGAGCGCGGCCTGCCATGGTCGCCCCCGATACCGCCCTGGCCCAAGTGGTGCGCACGCTCGCACACGAACATCGTCATGCTGCCTCCTGCTGTCTCACCACACGGATGGCGCTCTAGAACCCCCCCCCCCCCCCGCCTCGGGCTTTAACAGGGAACGGGTGGTCTGCTTGGTTGTCCCTTCTTTAGCACTTTTGTTCTTTATTTTCCAAGCCGGCCACCACGCGGTGGGGTCGCCGTGGCCAAGGTATGTAAGGCGTAGGTGGGGTACAGACAAGTGCTTGTCCCATCTTGCGCTGCAATCCTGATTGATACCAGTCTGAACTTCTTCTACCGCATCTTGTTGCGCTGGGTAGGATAGCCGGGTTGCCAAGGATGGGCCCTGTTCACGGAGAACGCAGGGGGGGGGCAAGAGTACACTTGGTTCGTCTCACCATCCGCAGAGACAGCTCAGCGAAAGGGGGTGTGATCAAGCGGCTAATGAGATGGGTAACGGCAGCACGCGGATAGAGGACAGCAAGGAGGTAGTGAAGGAAGGAGCTGAATCTACCGTCAATATCGCTCAACGGTCAACGGTCAACTTTCAGTGTGGCAGGAGCCTTGGTTGAGCAAACTGCATCACAAGGACGGCTGGCGCAATGGTAGCGCGTCTGACTACGATTGGATTGTAATCAGGAGGTTGCAGGTTCGACCCCTGCGTCGTTCGACCCGACAGGGCGTCCTTTTTTCGTAATGGTTTCTTTTCTACCTGCGTCGTGGCTGCCGTGGCCTGTTGTGGCATTTGTTTTGTAGGCAAAGTTGCACAGGTCCATGGCGGTAAGTAGGCTCAAGTACGACCAACTGGGTTTTCGTCCTTCGACCTCTTTTTGCCTCCTGCCGCATGAAGTCCATGCGATGTGTGCACAATGTTAGGATATCCTACTCTCGTATTTTCGGAACCACACACCAGAGAGGGAAACTGTTCCTTACATGGGAAAATAGATATATCAGTCGAGGCAGATGAGCCAAAAATAGGTGTTGAATGAATTAAAAATGCATGCGCATCAGTCAGCGCCGCAACCCATACGAGGAGACCGGGGGGGAGGAGAAAGCCTGGGCCACATGTGAGCACCAAAAGGGAGACCAGATATCACACTAGAACCAAGTGACAGTCGCGGCGAAGGAGACGAGGAGGGTGAGGAGCGGGACAAGCAAGTTGCTGCTGGGCAGCGACGCGACGCCACTGTGGTGCGACGAGGCCCGTTGAGTGCTGCTTGCACTTCCCGAGGCCGAACCATGTGCGGGGTGTGCCCCCGAGGGAGACGTAGAGCTGGACGGGTGGGACGAAGCGGAAGTACCAGGCATGTGTTGTTCAGTCCGTTCGAGAAGAGACGGATGAGAGAAGGGATGGCAGCGATCATCCGCTCGTCCTGGTGACTCGTGTTGGGCATAAAGTCAAATGTCCACGGTGCGTTGTGGGCCGCCTGAGGAAGCCCAGAGAGGGTGGTTTGCAAGTCCTGCGCACGCTGCAAGTGCGTGCCGCCCTGGGTCTGGGCAGCACAGGAGGTATCGCCAGCTCCGTTGTCGAGCAAGCCCGCGGTGTAGTGGATGGTACGGTTGAGGTAGGTGGCCAGGGTAGCGTCGCGGTCAAATGACGAGTTGGCGTAGGCTGGGATGCTGCCCGCCAGGCCATAGGGCCAGTTGTCAAACGAACTTGCACACTTGGATGCGGCGGGGAAAGGACGCGAAGTGGACGGCCAAGCGTACGCTCCACAGTTGCCCGTCCAGTACGAAAGGTACGGGTCCTCGGCCGCGTTGGGATGGCGAAGCATGGCGTACCGCTGGGTAAATGTCCCGCCAAGCGAATGACCCATCACGATCACACTGCCCACTTGCGGGTAGGTAGCCTTGTTAAAGAAAGAGCTGATCAGCTCGTCCATCGCTTTGAACGAGCTCACCGACGTAGAGCCGGGTCCGTCCGAACGAACGCCTTCGGCCCACGCACCGCCCGAGGGAAGTAGAGATCGTTCGACTGGGCTGCGCCTGCGTTATGGTCGTCCGAGCTCAACCACGCTGGCCCCACCACCAGCACATCTTGCAGCGACACACACCATGGACGAGTTCGCCGCGCACACTAGTGCATTGCGTACCAAGTTGGTGTACTTCCAGCTGTCACGCGGCTGACCAGGTTGGATAACAATCTGTGTGTGGAGGGGCAGGCAAGGGCCGTTAGTAACAACTGCGGGTACACCAATACAAGAAGAAGAAGGAAATGAAGAGGGAAAGGAAGAGAGGACATACGACGCGCTTGACCTTGGTGAAATCCTTGCGCTCGACATAGTAGGGCAAGACGGCGTTGCTAGCGCGGTCGACGACGACATCGCGCTTCAAGTCAAAGTTGACAATGTTGGGCAGGGAGGTCCAGCCAGTAAGGAAGGACCCACCGACGTTGGCGTCGCCAATGAAGATGGTCGGGCACCAGCTCACCTGCGAGTTGTCATCGGCGCCATCCTGGCTGGGGTTGACAACCACGTACTGGCCCGAGGCATCGGTGGCCCAGGTACCAGGAGCAACGGAGCCGTTGGTGTAGCCGGTGGCAAGGTAAGACTGGATGTCGAGGATGTTGTCCGTGTTGTTGGTTGCGCCGGGCGCGGGCCCCTGGCGGCGCACCATGGCAGCCTCGGCGCCAAGGGCGGCAGCCAGCAGAAGCAGAGACGCAGCCTGGGCCAGTTTGGTCATGGTGTGGGCAGCAAGGCGGGGGGGGCAAGCGCGAGTGGCGAAGATTGAGGGAGAGGGGGAGGGGGCAAAGGTATATTATGCCCGGCGAGAGAAGAGGGCCGAAACCAACCAAAGCTCCCCCACGGCGGCTGTCTGCTGCCTGCGCTTCTGCGCACAAGATGCACAGTGGCCTACTGGCCGCCGCACGACCCAGCAGAACTGGGGCCAGACAGGGCCTACGCCTCCCAGGCAGGCGCTATGCCCACCGCTTCCGTCGCTCCGCTGGCTCCAGCCCACAGTCAGATCTCCAAGGCGATGCGCAGGAGCCGGCGTGCGCTGCGGTGCGACACTGTGGCCGTGCGGGGCCGCGGCTGGGGGTCCAGCCCCCGCGGGGAGGCAGTGTGCCAACACGCGCCCATCGGCTGGCCGGCCACACGCGCAGCGCCAGCCACTGGCCCTGTCTGCGAACTTGCGAGCAGCTGTCAGTTGTGCATACGCAGGTCTCGTGCCTGCCCAGCCGGCCAACGCACGCCAATACCCAAGGCTCGCCCCACGCACCAACCCAGCTGCCGTGCCGGAGCCCAGGCCTCTCCCCACGCTCAGATGGGAGAGGGGCGGGGCAGGCCCTGCGCCCGGCTGGATCAGTGGATTGGTTGGGCGCCTTGGCACATCAGCATCACCACCACCCCTCCACCCTACTTGCCGCCATGCTGGACGGTAGCCCCCAGCTACTTGGACACCTTGAGTGGGCCGCTCCTACCTCCTGCCCACGTGTGCCTTGTGTTCGCACAAAAGCCTGTGCTCCTGCAACTGTGGTCGCAACTCATAACGCGCACCCCGCGTAAGGCCTAGAAATAAAAAGGACTATATAGGGCCAACTTTACAGCCCCATCAATACTGTCCCCTGGATTGTCCGTGGTGGGGGTACACTCGCCCTAGCGCAGTTGCTCTGCTCGACGGGAAGGCAAGGGCAGCTGGGGGGGGGGGCAAAATGAGGGGTAGCAACAGGCTGCAGCTCGATCTTACTATGCTACGATGTTGCATGGCCTCTGGGTCCCCGAAGCTGGCGAGGCGGAGGTGGGCGGAAAAACGGGGGTGAAGCGTGGTGCCCCTGCAGCTCAGGATACAACCACCCGCAAGTGAGCCCTGAACTGGTTAGGGGGCAGTGTAGGATATGCTTGGGTATGGTATACCCATCTTCCTTCCATCTACGGAGACTGCGTGGGGTGGGCATGCAGGGGAATGTGGCGGGTATTGATGGCGCGGTAGGTTCCGTGTGGGCAGGGTGGTGCATACGTACCTGCATTCCCACCCAAGTCTACTAGCAGTCAGTAGCTATACCCTGGGTGGCTCATCAACCAAGGGGTACCAGGGGACACCTCAATGTTCAGTTGCCGGTTACCCCACTGCCATCACACCTCGCCGGACCCACTCAACGTAAATTTCTTTCACCCTACTAACCACACGTTCTGCAGGCCACGCGTACCCGACTCACTAACATGCACAAAGCAACTGGTTGAAAAGGTTTCAATGCTGAGGGCAGCCAAGGCAAGGACCCCTGGGGAGAAGAGGCAAATGTACAAGGGAGAACAAGGTGCCGGGACAAACAAAGGGGAGAGGAGTGGGGGGGGGGTCATGCATCATGCGTGGCCAGAGGCCGGCGCGCCCTACTGTGAAACAGATGAATCCCACGTCGGTCCACGCCAAGCGCAAGCGAGAGAAAAGGAGAGCCCACTCCTTCCAACAACAGATCCGGGAAAAGACCGTGCCTCGGTCCTTGGGCTCCACGATAGATGCCCCTCCCCGGGAGCAGAGGGGTTTGGGGGTGGGGGAAGGGAGGGAGGAAGTGGCGCGCGGGGAGGACACAAGTGCAGGAGAGACCATATTAAAGGTCATCCAAGTCCTCATCGTCATCCTCCTCCTCATCTTCGTCCGACACCTCGCCGAACTCAATGTCCGAGCCACCGCCCACTTCCTCGCCCTCGTTCTCGTTGATCTTGGCCGTCTCGGGGAGCTGGCCGTACTTCTTCAGTTCGCGCGCCTCGTCCGGCGTGTACTTTTGCAGGACATCGCACTTGGAGTCCTGGAAGTCACGCAGCGAGACCAGGAGGATGTCCTGCAGCACAATGAGCACACGGCGGCGCAGCTTGCCCCGGATCAGCGCCAGACGCTTCTCGCCGTCAAAGCACTGCACCTCCAGGCGGCCGTTGCCGAGAATCTTGTTGACCTGGGCGTACTCTTGGCCCTCCTCCTTGAAGAGGAGCTCACGCTTCATGTTGCTCTGGCCTTTCCCGCGGCGGCGGTTCTTGCCACCCTTTCCTTTGGCCTTGGGCATGGTGTGCGCGTCGGTTGGTGGAGCAGACGACGTGGGCGGCCGGCCCCTGGGCCAAGGAATTTTTTTTCAAGCGAGCGGCCGACGCCGAGGGGGCGGAATTACCTATGCGACGGGGCGGGTGTGGGGACGGGGGGGGCAGGCACACGCGCGGCGCGGGGCCGCAGCTACGTGGCAGCTGAGCTCAGCTCAGCCGCACGCGTCACGTGCCCCCCCCAGTAAGAACGCCGGCGCGGCTACGCAAGTCAAATGTTCAACGCTCAGCGCTGGGGGCATGGTTGGATGTGTTGGACTCTGTCGGATCTGCAGATGGGGAATGCTGAGATGGGGAGCATCTTTATTGCTCCACTGGTGCCTGTTACACGTTGCCTCTTGTGCTCGTCCCTCCGCTGCTCGACGGCGCGCAGGCATCCAGGGGGCTCAGAGACGGCTCCCACCGAGCTAGCGCAACTCGCAGCGACCCGATGGATGGGATTGCGATGCCCCTCGGTGCCAGGCGCTCTTTTCAGAATCAGCGGCTGGTTCGGTTGCCTGCGGCCGCGGGCTGCGTTGTCCCTTGTCCGCTTCGGACGGGTTTATCCCGGTTGTCCCGCGCGCGGTACGACGGGGTTTAAGACGGCTAACGTTCAAATCAAGCTGAACCCATTGGATTATGCTCCGAATGAAATTCCCAAGTCGAACTTTCCCAAACTTGGTATATAGCCGCCGCGCCGCTCGCCTCTCGCCTCTCGCCACCGGCCATCTCTCCACCTCAATCAATGTACGTGGCCCCGGCAACGTTCAAGTTCACCGTTCAACGTTCAACGTGCCTTCACCTCGAAATGTGCCGCCGATTGTTTCTTGTCCCCTCCGACTCCGGCTCAGGCCCCGCAGCTGGAAGCGTCACTCGTCAAGCTGACTAGCTGAGCAGTCGGCTGACTCGTGCGTAGCAAAGCGGCTCTCTTGACTAGTCGAAGCGTCCAGCACGGGCGTGTGATGCCGAGCTGCACACAAAGAGCGCACCCAACACACTGCCAGCTGCTAGCTACCGACCCATCGAGTCATTCAGCATTCAACGCCGTGATCGTTGCGATCATTCATTCCTGTGCCCCTGTCTGCGCTCTGCACGGCAGCTGCCGGCCCATGTGCCCCCAAGTTTGGCAATGCGACTGGTTCAATTGACCCGCCAGGCCGACGCAGCCGGATGTAGCAGCCCAGTGACTAGTGACCACTCCGTGTCACTCGTGACGGAATGATTAATGAACGCGGTGCGCGTGATGCCTGCTCATCACGCCGCTCTGCTCCCAGCTGGCCAGCAGCACTTGCTCCCGCACGCTCCAGCCTGTCGTCCGTCTGGACGCTTCGCCTCCCCCACTGCCCGCATCGAGCATCTCAGCAGGCCCGGCCAACCCCGTATTCTGCCTCCTTCTCATGCCCTTTACTGCGCTTGCTCCTCCCCCGCCGAGCCCCATGGCGGGGAGGTCCAATGTACCGAGACGAGCCCCGCCTTGCTCCCGACCGCCTTCGACCCATCTCCACGCCCGCCTCTGTTTCCCATCTGTCCAAGCAGCCTCTGTCCCAACATCTTCCTGTCCGGGTCGTGCGAACCCTCGGCGGCCGAGGCACAGCTGCCAATGTAGTTCAGACAGCAAGCACAACACACACAACCTTGCTTGCCCCCGCCAGTTCTGCCCCTCGGGTGTGCTTCTGGGGGACGCCGAAGCGTTCGAGCCTTCGTTTCTCGACACGCCATCCAAACTGAGTCGGGTCCCACGTGCCTCGGCCCGGCAGCTGGATGGGACGCTCCTGGGCCTTTCGGCCAAGGAATGGACCTACCACTTCGATGGCCTGTCCCGTCCCCGCCTGTCCGCCTGTTGGCCAACTACGCCCAGGCCGATGACCATTTGCGTCGGCACGCAGTGACTGACTGGGTGCAACCCGAGCCGTCGTCCAACCTGCTCACCAGCTCCGAACCGTCCTCGGTCCAGGCCCAGGTCCAGCCTGCCCTCGACGAAGCGCCGTGCGATCCCGAACCCCCACCGCCGCAAGGATCGCCCATCTCGGACCAACTCTTGGCCCAAGTGCAGGAACAGGCCGCGCAAGCCGTTCGCGCTGCGACTCAAACGGCCGGGCCAGCGAGGACGTCGGCGCCTTCGCATCTTCCTGTCCAGGCCGCGGCCGCGACCGAGTCCAGTTCGTCTGCAGGAGCGGCGGCCGTAACTGGGGGCCTGCTCTGTGCTTCTGGTGGTCGCAACCGCTCTATTTCGGGGACATGGGTACCTCCCTTGCTGCGATAGGCTCCCTGTGTGGGCCTAGCACTTTGGACCAGGGCCAAGCAGGCTCGCCCGATCGAATGACGTTGCTTTCGACTGCGCCTAGTTCGACCGCGTCCCTCCGGCAGCTGGACGGTGGGGATAGGATCCAGTGCGAGTGGGCTGTACGCGCCGCCGAACCGGCGATCGGGCATGGCTCTTCGGCGCGCCCGTCGGTCCGCTGGGACGACGACCGTGCGGCGGGAGGAGGAGGAGGAGGAGGAGGGAGCGCGTATGCGAGTCAAGGGTTCATTTCCGTGTCACTTTTGTCAGATTAGCGTAAGTCGGATGGACCCTGACGCGGCACGTGAAGCGCAAACATGCTTTGGAAGTCCAAGCGGCCGGGGCAACATTGGTGCCGGTCCGCTCGGCTTGGCTTCTCTCTTCCCGCCGCGACCCAGCCTTCGTCCTTCTGCGTCTCCTGCGCCAGGTTCCCCATCGGGCTCGCGCTCCGCCTCCTCATCCTCGCCCGTACCCTTGCCCACCGTAGGCGCAGAGAAAAAGTTTGTCTGTTCGCTCTGTGGCCTGGCCGTCTCGCGGGTAGACAGCTTGGCCCGCCACCTCAAAACACAACACGGCAACCATTTCGAGTAGACCACGACCACGACCACTACACTATACTATACTACACTACAGTGCTACTACCACTCTGGGTTGAGGTTTCTGCTCGGCTTGCCCGCTGGCTCGTCGGACCGGGCAGACTGCTTGTCCGTACCCGAACCTCTCCCGCCTCTCCCCCTGCCCCGCCTCCGCCTCGGCGCCTAGCCTTGGCCCAGCACGTCTCCTTGCACCTGATGGCTTCTCCCTCTGCGAAACGTTATTTGACGCGCTTGCAGTGCATCCAAGCCGACCGACCTCGATCTTATCATGCCCTCGATCTTACCATGCCCTCGATCTTCTCCACGCATCCTTCCGTTTCCTCATCATCTCCTCCCTTGCCGATTCCCATTGCTTAGCTTGCACCAGGCTCCGCCCCATATATGCACATGGGACATGTAATCCCCACCTGAAACCAATCAACGATCCAAAAGTTCCGTAGTGGACGAGGTGGACGAGGACCCCACGCTCGGTAGGGCCAGGGGTTGGGTGGGTGGGGGAGAGGAGCGATCGTTTCGTTTGGCCAGCCCAATGGCGCCCCTCAGGGCTGGGGGGCACCAAAGAGTAGGTGTGGATCTCCTGATCCTGATCCTGGACCCATCCAGTACGGATCTGTGTGCACCCCCCCCCCCCCCGCGACGAAAGCAGAACACATGGTGTGTTGCCGTATCCGGCTCGCCAAGGGGCCCCATCAACGTTCAACGCGGCAGGTGGGACAGCACTGGGAGCATCCAATCCGACGGGAAGGATTCGTGCACTCCACCGCGCCATCATGCATCACACCCCACCGCGGTATCTGTACCCGTCTTCCATACGCAATGCGTAGAACTCTGTCCGGACGATCTTCCCGTCGGGCCCCACTGCCCACTCGAGGCTTCGTATCCAGTCCAGCTAGTCAGGACGAGGCAGGCTAGCCACGCAGAGAGTCCAGCAGAGAGCTCGGCCCGTAGCAGCGTCACGCGTCCCTAGTCACTAGCCAATGCGGTCCCGGCGAGGACAATAAATGACACGGGCGGGCGGAATTGGGGTTCCGCGCGAGTAGCCTGTCCTTGCCTGCTTCTGCCCCAACTGGCTTGGCGAGCCAGGCGGGCGGCCACCCAGAGCCTGAGCCGAGGAGCCGAGCGATGCCCCCTCCACAGCTCCCGCGGCACCTGAACCCATTCCGGTCCCAAACGCTCGCATCCCACTGTGCTTCGCAACGGGCTGCCATGGCATCTCGCTGCAGCAACAGTTCTCCCCCTGCCGAGGGGGCCCTGGAGAGGAAGCGGACGGCGCCGTGGCGCCAGGCAGACGTTCTTCCCCGGGTGGTAACACGCCCTTCTCGCCGAGCAGCGGCGCTGGGTGTGTTTACGTTTACGGGCGCCTCGCAACCAAGCGGTCGCCAGCTTCCATTCTATAGCCTTGGGCCCTAGCACTGTGGTCTCCTTTTGGCGCCACTGTGGGTGGAGGGGAGAAGATTGTATGTAGGACCGAGTGGCCAAGGGAGATTGATTGCAGAGGTGGGGCAGAGCGGATCCTGAGAAGGAGGAAAGTGCATGGGTAGGTACGTGCCCAAGTTAGTGCTCCTCCGCGGCCGGTTCACCCACCAAAAACGCCGGCTTCTTCCTCTCGGGTACAGGCACCCCAGGGGGTAATACTCCGGCCTGCCATAGTAGAACCGAGTAAGGGCTAGGCTCGTACCACCACTTGAGGTCGCTGTTCTGAAGACGCCTCAGCGCCTCGGCCTTGTGCTCATCATCCTTCCTGTAGCGCCAGCCAACGATTCAGCACCAGACAGAGACAGAGTCAGGGGTCAGTTGTCCTGTCAGTGAGCAGGCAGGGGGAGGGGAAGAAGGAAGGGGGGAAGGGATGCGAACGCACGAGGTGTCGGGGCGGAGGAAGCCGATGAGAGCAAACATGGCAAAGCCACCGCAGAACGCGTAAAACGCATCTCCCACGACTCGCGCGGACGCTTCTGGCCCTCGGGCACGCCCCAGGAGCGTGGGGGGTTCGTTGATCGGGTGGCCGTGGCTGTCGGAGGACGAGAAGCGGACGCAGGCCGGGATGGGCGCGCGGAGGGCCGCCGAGGCGGGACGCACGGCGAGGCGGACAGAGGAGCGCAGAGGGAAGGCCATGGAGGGCAGCGGGAGCACCAGCACGTCGAGACCACCTACGAGCACGCACGCAGCAGCGGTGGTAGTGGTAGTGGTGGCAGCTCGCCGACCAGCGGGGCTGGGCCCAAGCGCCCCGGCCCCCAATTAGAAATCCAGTCCCGCACCCAGCCAGTGTCCCCGACGACTGCCTCCGTGCCACGGCCTCGCTGAGGAGGTGAAATTTCAATGCTGGAGGGCACGACGAGGATTGTGAAATTTCAACGGCCGAGTCCACGCCCTTGGCATCGCCTGTGATGCATGTGATGTCGCATGTCACGCCAGCAACCCTCTAAGGGACATCCAGTCCGCCAAGGCTTCCTTGGTCGGCGTATCGAGCACCACGCTCGCTGCTCGACACGTGCCACCAGCGCCAGAAGAGGCGAGTCGGCCGGTGGGGGGCTGCTGCTGCTCTCGCGTGCTCTTCCACCGTCCATCGCGACGGGGGAGAGGTCACATGACAGGCCCACGTCACGCGGCCCTCCGGTGGTTGGAGCTAGCATGCGCTCGCTATTGGAGCACCCAGGTAGCAGTAGGGTTGCGCATCACACTGGCCCTGGGCGGGGGGCAGGCGCAGCCGCAGGCCCAACACACTCAGGCGAGCGCAAGGGCAGGAGCGCAGTGTGGATGTGCGGGGCGTCAGCGTGATACGCTGGATTATCGATCATCGATCATCGATCCACCGGTCATTGACCGTCCATCGCCGATGGGATCGGACAATCCACGCCAGCCTGGCTCAATGCACCACCCCTCAGGGGCCTTGGCCGTGGCCGTGGCCTTGGCCCTCATCCTCAACCTCCTCCTCAACGTCAACCTCCTCATCCCATCCCCATCCCATCCCCATCCCCATCCCCATCCCCATCCCCATCCCCATCCCATCCCCATCCCCATCCCCATCCCCATCCCCATCCCCATCCCCATCCCCATCCCCATCCCCACCATCCTCCCCTTTGCCTGCCATGTCTCGCCCCTGAGGACAACGTCTACCTTGCCAAGCTTGCCGAGCAGGCTGAGCGGTACGACGGTGCGTGGTTCCGTTTCTGTTGCGGTATCTGCGCCCCGCCTCGCCTCGTCCTGCCAACCTGACCCGCTTGCCACAGAGATGGTTGAGCACATCAACCTCGTCCTTCCGCTGGCCAGGAACTGACCGTGGAGGAGCGCAACCTGCTCTCGGTCGCGTACAGAACGTGATTGGTGCCCGCCGTGCTTCCTGGCGCATCGTCTCCTCCTCATCGAACACAAGGAGGAGAGCGAGGGCAACACGGCCCAGTTTGGCATCGCCAGGACCTACCGCGAGAAGATTGAGGCGGAGCTGGCCAAGATTTGCGATGGCATTCTCGCCGTGCTCGACAAGCACCTCTTGCCCTCGGCTACGACGGGAGAGGGCAAGGTGTTCTACTACAAGATGAAGGGCGACTACTTCCGCTACTTGCCGAGTTTTCCATGAGTTCCACGCAGCAGGAGAGCACGGACAAGTCTCTCGAGGCATACAAGGCCGCTTCCGACGTGGCTGCCACCGAGCTGGCTCCCTCCCACCCCATCCGCCTCGTCTGGCGCTCAACTTCTCCGTGTTCTACTATGAGATCCTCAACTCGCCCGATCGCGCTTGCGACCTGGCCAAGCTGGCGTTTGACGATGCGACTGCCGAGCTGGACACCTTGTCGGAAGAGTCCTACAGGGACTCGACACTGATCATGCAGCTGCTGCATGATAACCTGGCGCTCTGGACATCGGACATGCAGGAGGCCGAGCCCAATCCGGAACCGACTGCCGAGCCGGCTGCCGAGTCCGCCGCCGCTGCGCCCGTTTCCGAGTCCGCCGCCGTCGCTGCGCCCGCTTCCGAGTCCTCCGCCCCGCCGCCGAGCCGGCTGCCGAGTCCGCCGCCGCTGTGCCCGCTTCCGAGTCCGCCGCCGCCGCGCCCGCCGCCGCGCCCGCCGCCGAGCCGACAGCTGACGAGGCCGCTTGAGTAGCGTGTATTCTCGTCTTTTTCCCGCTACTTCTTCTTGTCTTTGTCCCCGTTCTTCTCGCACACCCCAATCAGTGACTCTTGCTGTTGGTTACTCATGACCTTTTCTCCCCATTAGGTTGGATCAGAGCTGAATATTGAATGTCGATAGCGTGTAAGACGACAGCCAGCGTCTCCGCCCCCGACGTCGTCGTATCTGCGGCCAGAGACGAACGGTTAGGCAGACGAAAGGGATGCGTTCGTAGGATGCCAGGGTAACCACTACATGACACTTGCACAACAATATCCAGCTGCCCTTAACCCCCCTCCCCTTCCCCTTCCCCAATCCTACACTGCGGCACAAGAGTGTGCATGGATGAAGTTGGCTGATGGGCAAGTCGGCGCTGCTGACCGGTGCAGCTCGCGGGATTGGCAGAGCGATCGCCCGGGGCTACATTGAAAGCGGTGTGAACCGGATGGCGATTTTGGGCTTTCATGAGCCCGACGAACTACTTGGGTTAAACGAGCCGTCGGCCGTCGTGCTCATCCCCCTTGGGGTGTAGAAGCTGCGCAGGACGCAACATCCGTCCGTTTTGGTTCGACCTGCATCGTATTCCAAAGGGCCCCGGCCTAGGCCGGATGGCACCGTCATGCATCATCTGTCTTCTCAGATCTCTCTCCAAATCGGGGCCACTTGGGCCCGATGTGAATGGAGCAAGGATCCAGCGGCAACCTGGTGACGTCGCGATGTCAAGGCTGGTTGACTCGAACAAAAGCTGCTCCGACGGTTCAAAGTCCACTGATCCTGCATATCTATCCCGTGCGGATTGCTCTATTCTTTGATAGGACATGGCTCTTCCATGCAGCGCCCCGACGGGTACGGCTTTACATGGTGCAGAAGGAGACCAGGGCTACTAGCGCGACATGTGTCAATGCAAGATTCGGGGAAAGTGTCTCGGGGGTGTGTCTTCTTGGTGAATTGCGCTTAGGGGTAGAGAGACTCGATTTCCAACATTATACATAGTGTGCTGTGCTCTTGTCAGTCTCGTGGTGGTCTTACCCCTTGACAAGAAAAGAAGAAAAGAAGACAAGAAAGAAAAGAAAAGATAAAAGAAGAAGCATTGCCCAGTTGAGAGAAGCACCACAGCCCGGTTTCTCATTGAATTTGTACACGGCTTCCTTTCCAGCTGCGGAGGGGCGTCAGCTGCACCCGCCCACATTATACAACATCGTGCCGTCGTCTTGGCCTCGCTGGCTCTTCATTCTCCAGCAGAGGAACCGCTTTCGCAATGACAAGTTGAGTTAGGACTCTCATGAGAGCCCGGCCTTGCGTGAAAGGATTGGAGGCGGTCCAGCCTCATTGACGGCGGCGCTGGTTCCGTTGCGACAGTCGCGACTTGAGCCATTGGGGCAAGTAGGAAGAAGGGGCGGTGATGATTCGTGTTGTTGCTGTGGGGGTGGCTGTGGTTGTGGTTGTGGTTGCTCATGGTTTTGTTGGTGGCGGTGTTGCCGCAATTGGCGCGACGAGTGTACATCATCGTCGACGTTGTCCGCTTGTGGCGCCAGAAAGATAGGGTCGGGAAGGGAGAACGTGCGTCTACTATGTTGGCAATAATAGGGGGGCGGAGAGGGAAGCAGGGCTTGGGCCAGAAAGTCATCCCGGTCCGGCAGCGGGAGCGACAGGACAGCATCGACAGTGCCGGGGGGTAAAGACAATTGATCATTTACTCTTTGAGCGCGACTACGCCCTTTCGGCGAACGAAGTTCGAGAGGGCTGGATCCCAGCACCCCGACGGACCAAGCGAGCCGGCTAGGTTGGGCTGGAAAAAGTGCTGCGAATCGTTTCGGGGAGGCTGGTCACCGGTGACCGGTGATGCTCTTCTTTCTGTCTGCGGCTGTCAATGCGTCATGAAATTTCACACCCCAGCAGGCGATGGCCCCCGGCGAATTGGCGGGCGGAAGCAGGCGCTACCGCCAGTGGGTGTTTTTGGCCTGCTCTTAGCCCCGGCTGGAACAACGCTCGGCGCGTCTGCCCAGCCATCGTCTACATCGTCTGCGCTCCGCTCCGCCCGTCTGCCGCCATGGCTTCGCCCGGCATGTTCGTCGGCGACTGGACCACGCCCGCCATGCTCGCGCTGCTCTCCACCAGCGACAGCATCTTCACTGGCCTCCAGCGCATCGACCAGACCACCCCGCTCCCGCCCGACGGCCCTGGCGTCGAGGTGGAGCAGCGCTACCACCACCGCATCCTCAGTCTCTATCGCACCGCCCTCGACGACTACCGCCACACCCTCCCCGCCGACCAGTCCCACGTCCCCTTCCGCATTTCCGAAACCCTCGCGCTGGTCCACCTGCTCTACCTCCCCGCCGACGGGCTCGCACCGGCGTGGTAGGCTAAGAGTTGCTGCGCTGGCTCAACGTCTACGACCCCGCCCGACCAATGCCGAACGCAACCGCGTTAGCCGATGTGGCCAACCCGGGAAGCCAGCCCATGTACTGGGACTACCTCTTCCAATGTGTCTTGCGCGCCTAGACCAGGCCGCGATTGCGCGCTCATAGTTTGACACCCACCCTTCCGCTTCCTTCCGCGCCTACATCACCGCTCCATTGGTCTCCTTGCTCGCCATGCCCCGCTCCACCCGTTTGCCATCGAGGCTGAGTTTTTCGGTCCACGCAAGGCGGGAGCAGCAAAGTGGCCACCCACCTGGCCAAACTCGAGTCCACCTTGGACCAGCTCGAAGTGGAGGTGCAGATGGACGCGGACGAGCGGTGGAGTACGAGGCAGCTTGGGGTGTCTCCTCCAAATCCTGCTGCTGGGCAACCAGGAACGTATCCTGGAAGCCTCCCATGACTGGAGGGACGCGTTGGGTGCGTGGGGGCTGTACGTGCACCCCCACCATGAAGCGGAGCGATGTACCGGAAGTCGTGGGCTGGTATTGGATCGCTTCCCGTTCGACCCGACCGACCCGGTGGAACGTTGCCTCACTTCGTTTGCTCGCTCCGACGCGCTCCAAGGCGCACAGGTAACAAGGGAAATTGATCCTTGGCTGGCCGTGCACCTGATTGACCTGCTCGGTCGTGCTGGCGTGCTGGACCAGCGCGATGTCGGCGCCCGCGAGCTCCTGCTCTCCGCCATCGACACGTATGCCACGACGGTGATGGAGGACCAGGGACTGTGGCGGATCGCAGTTGCGTACCTCGCTTCGACCGGGGAACAAGGCAGGAAACGGATGCGGGAAATCGTGCTTTCTGTCCCTACGACATTGCGCCTGCCGGCGCTTCGGCCTCGGACGCCATGCAGCTCGACGCAGCAGGCGAGGCAGACGAGGAGCGCGACCGATTCAAACGTGTCGACGAGCTGCTGCGTGCTTGTCTCGAGTTCCAAATGATCGAGGAATCGCGCGCCATTTGCCAAGGCGTGGCGGACGCGTTGGTGGCTAAGGGCGAGTATGGCCAGGCGGTGCCATACAGTGTGCGCGCAGGCAACGCAACGTTGATCCGCGTGGTGGTGGATAAGATGTTGGACGTGTACGGCGCGTCGGGCGCGGCTGCCTTTCTCTCCCCTCGTGGACCAGTTCCCACAGACCTGGCTCCTGCCCGGTGCGGGCGGGGAAGCCAATGCGCAGTACGCTCACCGCTTGGCGTTCCTCGGTGCGTACCGCGACTTTCACCGCTTGGTCGCACAGGGCGACGAGCTGGCGCGGCGCGCGCGCTGGTCCTTGCGTTTGCCGCCCGGGCGCCGGAAGCGTTCTGGGCGGTGCTGCTGATCGATGCGATCCCCCTGCTGGAAGGTACGTTGTTGCGGCCGACGGCAAGAGCGATGGACTGACGTGTATGTGTGTGCGGATAACACGAGGACACGCTGTTCCCAGGCGGGGACCTGGCGAGCCTGCTGGGCTACTTGAGCAGGTCGTGTCGGAGGCGGATGCGACCCGCTGGGCGCCAAGCACTACCTGACGCGTCTTGCGCGGCTGGGGCAGAGCGCAGGCGACGCAGCGACGGACGCGCAGCTGGCAGTGCGCGGCAGCGGCTGGAGGTGGTGCGCTTTGCGCTGGCACGCGCCATGAGCAGGTCCTTCCTCCTGGACAATGCGCTCCTGGGCAGCGCATAGCGCGTCTGGCGTCAAGTATGTGTGTGTATTGTCCGCTCTAATAGCGTCGGTTAGGCCTCGGTTGCTGGCAGACCAACACAAGGTGCACCACGTGACCCAGATGAGATGGTTATGAGCTAAGCATGCGGCACTACCTGTCACATGTCACAGTGCCACACAGGCCACCGGTCAGGTGACCCCCCCCGGCGACCGCAGCGGTGACGTGGCTCTGTGTGACGCAGGTGACGTGGTGACGTAAGTAAGCGGCGCGACACTGCGCTGGAGCGGGGCAGGCGGGCCGTGTGGCGGTGGATGCCGCTTGGGTGCGTCGCAGCAATCGCAGCTCGCTCGCTGGGCGCGTCGCCAGTCTGTCTGGCCGCCATCCAGCCGTCGCCACGCTGCCATTCCGCCGCCATCGCCAGCACCAGCACCAGCACCAGCACCATCGCCACCGCCATCGCCATCGCCGTCGCCATCGCCCCCGCGGTTGTTGTAGTTGCCCAGCATGAGCATGGACCAGTCGCTCATCCGTACGTCTCTCCTGCCCTCCCTGCCTTCGCCCACTAACCCCCCCCCCCCACCAGAGCTTGTCAACAAGCTCCAGGACGCCTTCACCAGCGTTGGCATCCAGAACCCCATTGATCTGCCCCAGATCACCGTCCTCGGCAGCCAGTCGTCCGGCAAGTCGAGTGTGCTCGAGAACATTGTTGGCCGCGACTTTCTCCCGCGTGGCACGGGCATTGTTACCCGCCGCCCGCTCGTGCTCCAGCTCATCAACCAGCCTGCGTCGGGCAAGACCCGCGAAGAGGTCTTTGGCGCCGACGCCGATCCCGAGTTGAGCCCCGACGAGTGGGGCGAGTTTTTGGACCTGCGCGGTGAAAAGTTCTACGACTTTAACAAGATCCGCCAAGAGATTGTCCGCCAGACCGAACTCGAGACAGGCAAGGGCGTCGCCATCTCGCCCCGCCCCATCAACCTGCGCATTTACTCGCCCCATGTTCTCACCCTCACCCTTGTTGATCTTCCCGGCCTGACCAAGGTGCCGGTCGGGGACCAGCCCAAGGACATTGAGCGCCTGATCCGCGATATGGTGTACAAGTACATTTCCCGCCCCAACGCCGTCATCCTCGCTGTCACGGCGGCCAACACGGATCTGGCCAACTCGGACGGACTCAAGCTGGCCCGTGAGGTGGACCCAGAGGGGTTGCGCACGATCGGCGTGCTGACCAAGGTGGACTTGATGGACGCTGGCACCGACGTGGTCGACATTCTGGCCGGCAAGGTCATCCATCTCCGCCTCGGCTACGTCCCCGTGGTCAATCGCGGCCAACGCGACATTGACTCGCGCAAGAAGGTCAAGGCGGCGTTGGAGGCAGAAGGAGTTCTTCATGTCGCACCCGTCCTACCGGCCCAAGGCCAAGTATTGCGGAACTCCCTACCTTGCCCGTCGTTTGACCACCATTCTCATGCACCACATCCGCTCCACCCTGCCCGACATTAAGACCAAAATTGGCCAGCAACTGGTCAAATTCCAAGGCGAGCTGCAGTCGTTGGGCGGCGCTTTGGGGGAGCAAAACCCGTCCAATGTGATTCTGACCATCATTACCGAGTTTACCAACGAGTTCCGCACGGTGATTGATGGCAATTCGAACGACTTGTCGGTCACCGAGCTGGCTGGCGGTGCACGCATCTCGTTTGTCTTCCACGAACTGTTCAACAATGGTGTCAATGCCCTCGACCCGTTTGACTCGGTCAAGGACACGGACATTCGCACCATCCTGTACAACTCGGCCGGTTCCACGCCTTCGCTTTTTGTGGCACGACGGCGTTTGAGGTGATTGTAAAGCAGCAGATCAAGCGACTGGAAGAACCGAGTTTGAAATGCGCCCAGTTGGTGTTCGAAGAGCTGGTTCGGATCCTGTCGCAACTGTTGGCGAAAAACCAGGCGTTCCGCCGCTTCCCGCAACTGCGCGAGCGGTTCAATAATGTCGTCATTGTCTTTTTCAAAAAGTGTATGGCGCCCACCCACCAAGCTGGTCAGCGACCTGATCTCGGCCGAAGCGGCGTACCTCAACGTGGCCCACCCGGACTTATTAGTGGACAACAAGCGTTGGCCATTGTCAATGAACGCTACAACCCCACCACGCCGGCTCCGCCGGCCAACAGCAAGGAGGCCAAAAGTGCGGCAGCATGCGCACGAGGCGGACAAGGACCAGAACCAGAACCAAGGAGGCTTCTTTGGCAGTTTCTTCACCCGGTCCCAGACGGCCAAGCAAAAGGCTTCTGCGCTCGACGCGCCGCCGCCGAGCCTCAAGGCGTCCGGCACACTGACCAGCCGGGAACAAATCGAGCTCGAGACAGTCAAGTTGTTGGTCACGTCGTACTTTAAGGTGGTGCAGAAGACGGTGGCCGACATGGTGCCCAAGGCGATCGTGCTGGAACTGGTCAACAACGCCAAGAAGAACATGCAGGCGGTGCTGCTGCAGGAACTGTATGCGTCGGGCGCGGTGGAGGAACTGTTGAAGGAGTCGGACCAAGTCAAGCTGCGTCGACAAGAGGTGCTCAAGATGATCTCCGCCCTGGAGAAGGCGTCCGAGGTGGTGGCGTCCGTGTCCTAGGCGCATCAGCGCAGCGCCCGTTGCGGGTCTGGCCCCTGCCAGAGCAGAGCAGAGCAGAGCCGAGCAGAACAAACGGCAGTGCGGGGGACTCGCTTGCCACACGTTCCTTGTTATTTCCCCCGCCCCTGCCCTCCTGTACTCCCGGCACTGCTACGATCACGTGCCGTGCTGGCCTTGCCGCCCTCGCTTGCTGGTCCGGGGCTGATTGTCGGCGCACCTGGCAGCGGGGGGGCCAGAGCGGGACAGACAGAGCGCCAGGTTGATACGTATATGCTTTGCGGACTAGTGGGTGTGTCCTGCGCCGCTGGGATCTATGCCAGCAAGGTGCGTGGGAGGGAGGATGCTGTAGGCGCTCAAGTCAGGCATAGGGGGGCCTTGGCTACTCGGTGTACTGCCTCGGCTCGCTTGGTTGTCCCGTAGCAAGGCACCGATACGCCGTGCGGGGGGGGAGCAGAGACAAAGAAAGAGAGATGTTGGAAATCGTCGAGGCAAAACCAGAACAAAACGACAACGACAGGACTCGAACCTGTGCAGGCAAAGCCTAATTGATGGTACAAATAAGCGTTCGAATCAATCCCCTTAACCACTCGGGCACGTTGCCTTGACGTTGGAGCCAAGATCACCAGCAGCCGCTGGGCGCTGAACCGTTGACGGTTGCACCGCTGCGTCGGCCCGTCGCTGCCGCCTCGTCGTGCGAAGCGTATAAGGTAGACCGTGCGCGGCGGAGGACGAGTGCGAGCCCGGGATCGAGTAACCCTAAGACGAATGGGACGCTGTGGCGCGAGGGCAGCGCAAATGGACAAACTATGCTGCCTCTCTCTTGGACCCCTTACGAGAGACTTGTTGATTTGTCCGTCACCGTGTGGGCATGGTTCATGGTTCATGCATGGTTCATAGGAGATGTTACTTGTTATCGCGCGCGCAAGGCCCCCTAGTACACCCATTCTTTAGTTCGAACTGCTGTTGCTTCCTTTCGTTCTTGCGTCCAGGCTCCAGGACAACGCGCGAGCAATCCATGGATGGGTCTGCTGTCGCGTCGCATGGAAGGACATCATTGTGGGTCAGAATACAACTAAGGAAACTTAGGAAGGGAAGGGTTCAATAAGTAGCCAGTGCGCCGGTTGCCTAGTAGTACCAATGGTACCTCATCCGCCCAGACCCAACTCCACCGTCACCGCCCAGAATCCGGTGCGGCGCGAAACGCCTCTCCTCTCTCAGTTGGACGTATCTTGCTAGCGTATCCTGCTAGCGCATCCTGCTAGCGCATCCTGCTAGCGCATCCAGACTGCCTTCTGTTCATCGCCTCACGACGTCAATCAGTCCCAGCCGCTGAACGCACAGCAATGCGTCCGTGCTGGGTCCGGCCCCCACACCTCATTGACATTGGGAGCAACGTAGCGCAGACGTGCAAGACCACCTTGGAACGTCGGGGCTCTGGGAGGCAAAGTGACCAAACACACACCCCTTTCCCTGCCCTGCCCACACTCGACACCCTATGCCCCGACCACCCAATCCCACGCCAACTCAACTGACCTCAACCCCACGTCCGCCATCACACCTGCCACTGCTGCCTTCGTGCCTGCCTTGGCCCTCACCACGTTTTGGACGAAGCGCCACCACCGGCCCGGGCCTGGTAACCCCACCGACGACGGTGTCGAGGCCGCCAGTGGGGCTGCCGAGGCGGAGCCCAGAGGTAGCCCCGACGCGCTGACGTTCCCCCTTCGCTTTCCTTGGGCGAATAAGTGGCGGCTATTAGCCCATAACCACGACATGTTGGACAGGGCCCCCGCTCCTGGCCCGACCGTAACGAACCTCGAACTGAATGCGCTCGCCCCCCCGACCCGTACATCTGACCTGGACGAGGAATTGGCAGCAAAGGACGGACGTCGCGGCAGCATGCGGGAGCCAACGCAGCTGGGAGGCAGGGGGAGGGATGAGGGAGGGGGGGCAGAGCCAGGAGCGCAACTATACTGTCCAGGAGTCGAGAGGCATACCACGGGGGAGACCCGATCCGTTGGACGCTTATAGAATTCTATCTCGGAGCAGCGAACCCATCTCGCATCCGTTGGTGGTTCCAAGAGGAACAGACATAGATTGGGGGAGGGACCCAGCCAACCCGAAGCAGGAGGCGGTGTGTTTACCTCTTCTTCTTCTTGTCGTTCTGACCTGGGGCGAGGGAACAGGCAAGCAGAAACGGTCAGCAACGCACGCAAGCGGCAGAAGGCTACGGCCGACGTACCCTTTTTGGGAGCGCCTTTGCCCAGACGACGTTTGCGGTCGAGCGTGATCCAGCGCGTTTGCTCCTGCTCGGAGATAAACTTGTTCTCGATACGCCAGGTACCCTCGCTGTCCTGGTACGGCTCGGTGGGGCCGCAGACCGAGGCCACCAAACTTGGCCATGCGGCGGCGGCGCCAGGATTCGGCCATGTCGGCGCGCACCTGGGCCGGGGTGGTGTCCTGGTCGGGCGGGATGACAAAGGGCACGTCGCGCTGGGTGTTGGCGTAGCTGGTGAACGTGTTCCACGTCTTGCGGAACTGGTGGTGGGTGCCATAGTAGGGCAGGATGGCGGAGCCCAAAGGCCGCTCGCGCAGGTACTTGGACCACACCGCTCGCCCGACGGGTTGAACTGGGTCTGGAACACCTGCGCGCGCAGCGCACGCAGCTGCAGCTGCTGCGTGGCGGGGCTCAGCGCCTCGGCCGCGCGGCGTAGCAGACGACGCAAACATGGGGGGCGGTGGGGGGGTATTGGGCGTCGCCGCGCCCAAGAAGGACCGCGGGCGCATCGGGGCGGGGCGAGGGCGGAATGGGCGGGGCGGAATACCGGCGGAATAAGGCGGCGCGGGCAGCGGGCCAGTGCGGCGCACGGCAGAGCGGAACCGGCTGGGGTGGCCTTAGTCTGGCAGGCCAATCCCACTCACTGGGACTGCACGCCCCCACCAGACGCGCTGCCTCCATCGCACGCGGCACGCCGCCGCCACCGTCTAGATCTACTCCATCGCCATCCTGTCCACGCTTGCCCGCCAGAGACCGACTCGTAGGTGATGCCCGTCCTGCGCCCCGGCCACCCTGCTTGCTCTGCTCTGCTCTGCTCGGCGCTCCCGGTGGCCGCTGCGTGCTCCGTCCCCAGACGCTCCTCTCCTCTTCGTCCGGCGCGCATGGGCGCTGAGCGGCGTGTGTGTCTGCTGATAGAAGCCCATGCGCCCCGTAGGCGCTACGCCATAGCCCCTCGCGCATGCTCGTCGGACGCGAGGCGATACACAGTCGGGAGAGGGAGCGCAGGTGGGGTGACGTGGCACAGCCCCCCCGCGGCCGCCCGGCGGGAGGTGCTGTTGCTGTTGCTCTTGCCCCCCACCCATGGCTTCGCCGCCGCCGCCGCCGCTGGGCCATGCGCTGCGGCTGCTCGTCCAGCTCCAGCTCGCCGCGCGGCTCAGCACGTTTGTGCTCAACCAGCTCCTCGTCCGCCTCACCTCCCCCGCCGTCTTTGGCGCCGCGTCGATCCAGCTCGAGCTGCTCCTCGGCGTCGTCCTGTCTGCGGCCCGCGAAGGCGTCCGCGCCGCCACCCTGCGCGCCGAGCGTCCTTCGTCTGCCTCTGCCTCCTCCTCCTCCTCTCCTCCTCCTCCCCTCCTCGGGCTTCTCCCGCGCTCCCGCCCGCACAGCAGCAGATCCACAACCTCTCCTTCCTCAGTGTCGGCGCCGGTCTGCTCTTGGCCCCCGCGGCGGCGTGGGTGTACCTCACCCGCCTCGCCCCGGCCTCGCTCGCCTCGTCGCCCTACCTAGCCCCTCGGTCGGCCTCTACCTTACGGCGGCGGCGTGTTGGAGCTGCTGGCCGAACGCTCTTCAACCACGCCCAGGCCGGGGGCAACGTATCCCTGCGTGTGCGCGCCGAGGGGGCGTCGTTGGTGGCCAACTGTGTCGTGGTGCTCGTGTCGATTGTGCGGCCGAGTTGGGTGGGCATCCCCATTGGCGACACGAGGGACGGGTACGAGTACGCCTTGGTTGCCTACGGCTTGGGCCGCGCGGCAATGGGCATGACGGTGCTGGTGGTGTATGTGGCGGCGTATGCGCAGGCGAGGGGATGGCGGGGTCTCTGGGCGATTGCCGTGCCTCGCTATGCGCAGCAGCCTGGCCAGCGCGCGCCACGCCTGTTCAGTCCGTCGGGATTGCGCTTGGTAGCCGCGCTGAGCCAGCAGGCTCTGTTCAAGTACGTGCTGGGCGAGCTGGATAAGTTGGCCGTCGCGCGGCTCGGGTCGCTGGAAGACCAGGGCGGGTACGCGCTCGCGTCCAACTACGGCTCCCTCGTCGCTCGTCTCCTCTTCTTCCTATTGAAGAGGCGGCCCGGATCCAGTTTGCGCGCGAGCTGGGTGGCTTGCTGCCCGATGCCGAACCGGCACTGGCGACGGCGACGGACAAGGCTACGGTCACGGCCGTCCAGGCTTCGCTCGATAGCGCGTCAAAGCAGCTCTCTGACATCCTCCGCTTGCTCCTCCTCCTCGGCGCCTTCTTTTGCACGTTTGGGTTCCCCCTGGCGCCGTGGGCGCTGTGGATGTTGGCTGGCCGGGGATGGGCGTGCAACCCAGCGAGCGTCGCAGGGTTCCAGCTGGGCGTCTATGCGCTCTACGTGCCTGTCATGGGCATTAATGGGTCCGCCGAGGGCTTCCTCACCGCGACCGCTTCGCCGCACCTGCTACGCTCCTACTCGCTCCTGCTCGCCGTGAGCAGCGGCGCGTTCATCGCCACCCTCGCCGCCTCGCATGCGCTCGAACCTACTCTGCGCACCCACCTCTTTACTTCGGACGGCGACGGCGACGCCTTGGCCCATGCACGCTACGCCTCGGCCGCGCTGACGCTAGCTGCGATCGCAGCGACTGTCACGCGGGCACGGCGTGCTTGGCCTACATTCGTTGGTTCTTCCGCTCCACCGCGCCGGCTGACCAGCCCAGCTTTGCATACCGCTTTCGCTCCGCCCAGCTGTTGCCGCCTCTCCCGGTCCTCGCGGCCTTGGGCGCGTGCGCGGGCTTGTTGAATGTCGCTCTGCCCTGGCCCGCGGCGTATGGCCACCCCGCCACCCCCCGCCACGCACGCTGGACTCGCTGGATGGGCACCACTTACCCAGGCGCTTCCCCTCCTAACGTTTGCCCCGCCACTCTTCGTGATATTGTTCCTCCCGTTGGACTTGGTGCGGTTCTGGCCGTGGCATGCCTGGCCATTTGGTACGTCTCCCCTCTCTCTGTCTCTCTCTGTCCTCCACCTTTCAGCCCTTTCCCTACCACGTGGATCTTCTAACGTTCTCTGTTTGGGGCCCGCATGCCAGCTTCGCAACCAAAGCCATCCCTCCCACGTCTTTCCAAGCGGTAAAATACGATGCAAGTTCATCCGCCTCCAGCACTGGGCTCAATGGCACAGCCGTCAACCGTGGCTTGGCTACCAGACGAACGCGCTGGCGCTACTCTGGCGCTGCGCTGGTTCAGATGAGGTTCGTAGACGTTCGTAGTGTTCGTACCAAACCGCACCCCGCTCCTCCTTCACGCCCCCAGACCCAATTTCCGCGCCGCCAGCCCACCCAGCGCATGACTCACCCGCGCCACGTCCCGGAACGTCAGCATAGCGCGTTTCGCGCTGCAACGCCTCCTCCGCGCTGGGGTCGGGTCCGAACCGACCGGCTTGGTGGACGCGGTGCCGGTGCCGGTGCCGTGGGGCTGGACGCACACGCAGGGGAGGGGGAGGGCGCACCGTTGCCGCACCCACGTGCGGAACGCACTCTGGATGGGCACGCTGCGCTTGCTGCACCCTACGTTGCAAGTCCGTATCGTGCAGCAACGCGGCATTCGCCACGCGCGCTAGACACTCCCCCCCATCCTCGGCGCGATCGGCAATGCCATGCAGCCAGTCGTGGTACGCGCTGCCGCGCGTGACGAGCAACGAACGGCGTTCTTGTAACAGGCTGAACGTCGGGTCGGGCGCGCGGGCGCCGCGTGCGCGTCGAGTGGCCGGAGCGGCTGTCTCCGCACTTGCGGCAGAAGCAGGTGTAGGTGTGGGCGTAGGTTGGGCGTCGCCCCAGCCGCCTCGAGCGACGCATCGTCAATCCATTCGTAAATGTCCAGCAGCGCGTGCGAGCCAAGGGAAATGGTCGCTGTACCGCTGTTACGCCGGCCCATCATCGTGCGGCATGATGCCCTGGCCAGGGTGTACTCATTGATCAGACATGGTTCGCGCGGCATGTCGCGTGCCCTGGAACGCGCCGCACGCGGCCAGGCGCCCGACCAGTCCGGGTACGAAGCTAGAAACGGCGGCAAGCCCTGTGGGTCGGGCAACAACACGTTCTTCCCTTGCCCGTTAACGTACCGCCCCAGTACTGCAGTCGACGCGCTTGCAGTACCTTCCCTTGGGCTGCGGCGCATGCAGGATGTGCTCAATCAAGTACGCCTCCTCGTCCTCGGTGATAAAGTTGGGCAGTAGAAGAAGCCCGATGGGCCAAGGACAACGGGGCGCCGCGTCCGACGCCGCCCCACGCCGTGGCAATGCGATACTTGGGCTGCGGCACGGGGATGCGATTCGCTTCGCCCACCTGGGCGTCGGGGGGCTGCTGGAGCAGCGTGGCAGATGGCGGTGGGGCGCTCATGGACGCGCGCAAGGCTGGTGGTGGTGGTGGGAGTGCCTCCCGCCGGCGTCTACGTCATCTGCCAGGTCATGTGACCGTCCCCGCGCTGCTCCGCTCGGACCAGAAGCTTCGGGAGCGGTCTAGCTGAACGTTCAAACCAATCTACCGCTAGCTTTCCTTCTCTGGCGGGAACAAATGGCCTCCGGGAGGCGCTACACTGTCTGTCTGCCTTCCTGCGCCCTCTCTCGCAAGACTACCTTCTCATCCGTCCTTCCCACCAGCATGTTGGACAGCTTTTTGCTTCTGCCACGTCGGCGGCGCCGCTGCGCAGGGGGTAGGCGAAGAGCAGTGCAAGACAGAGGTGCAAATAGAAGGGGCAAAGTGGGTTGGGTTGTTGGGGTGCAGGGAGTTTACTTTGGAGCCGGCCGGCTCGGCCTAGGCGTAGACTTAGGCTTAGGCCTGGGCCTTGGCCTCAGCCCTGGCCTTGGCCTCAGCTTCTGCTCGGCTTCGGCCGCCCGAGCCGCCTCTTCGTCATCGGCAATCTCCTCGGCATACACATCCGGGTGCTGGCGGAAACACGTCTGCATGTGCTGGAACTTGTCCACGCAGTCGAACCCCTTGGGCTCGGCTTCGCTAAACACAAAGCAGCTGAACGCCAGCTTGAACTCTTCCCCACAGGGACCGTGGGCCATGCCGCCGAGACAGGGACAGTCCCAGTTGATCTCCCCTGTGCGCGGGTCAATGGCAGCCGCCTGCGGGTCGTCCGACAAGGCCCCCTCGGCCTCGGCGGCAAGTGCGGCCAGCTCAGCATCCACCACAGTCGCCGCCACCATCCTCCACCGCCTCGGCATCTCCACGTCGGTCATCGCAGTCGCAGTCGCATTCCGCGGTTAGTTTCGTCCGGCGCCGAGAGGCTAGGAGGGCCAAAGAAGAACGTACCTGTGCCCTCTATGGTGACTTCATCCACTACCTCGCCCGAGTCGCGGATGATGGCAATGCGCTCATTGTAACTCTGGCGACGGGGGGGCGCGCCGGAGGCGGAGGACACGGGGTGTAGGGAGGCTCCTGCTCCTTCGCGGGCTCGGCAGACGTGCTGGAGCGCGTGATGTTGGACAGACGCTCGGCGTAGTTGGAGCGCCCTTCGAGGTGCAGCGCGGGCGCCGTGGCGGCGTAGAGCGCGGTGCCAGCAAGCAGGGCGGCAGCAGCGGCCGCGGCAGACACGGCGGCGGAGCGGCGCGCGGGCGCAGGAGCGGTGGAGGCAAAGCGCACGCCGGTGGCCAGGGCACTGGGGCTGGGGCTGGGGCGGCGCAGGAGCGGGCGCGCAGCAGCGACGGCGGGGCGGAAGAGCATGGATGGCGTACACGCAGGCCGAGGTGGTGGGCACGCTCCTCGACATGCCCGTCCGTCCCCCGCCCGCTTCTGACGAGAAAAGCCCCCATCCACACCAATTCCGCCCGCGGAAGCCTTCCGGACGGGGTGACGATCTTGTGATGTTGTGATGGGTGATGGGGGGGGGGGTGAAGGCGTGTATGGTTGAGTGGCCAGTGTGAAATTTGACATCCGATGGCTTAAGCGGTAAGCACTAAGCAGTAAGCGCAACCGCACGGCCCAATTGGCAATTGCTGCGCCGCCCCAAGGAGCAATTGCCAATGCGCTGCCACAGCCTCCTCCACGCATCCTCCGACGCACCGGTGGATACGCAGGCCATGGCTGTCAACGTAGCCACCGTCGCTCACTAGGCTGTTACTGCCCCCCACCCGTCCCTGGCACACGTTGTCGACGTTGGCGGGTGCCGGCCACCAGGCACTGAAGAGCTGCGTTGAGCTTTCGCACCGCAGCCTTCCTTTTGGTCCCCATCCTGGTGGGGCCCGGCTTGGCGTAAGGCCTACGGCCTGAGGCTGCGGCCTCGCTAGCCGAGGCACGCAAGCGTTGCCGACAAGAGGGCGCATGGGCCCCGGGGGTTTCGCGTATATAGCCCCCTCTCGGCCGATGTCTTCTTGCGTAGCACCATCCGCCTGTCGCCGCGGCTGAGCGCTGAGAGTGAGAGTGAGAGTGGACGCCGGCATGCCCTGCCCTTCGCCACCGCGTGCGGAAGGGGAGCTGCCGCTGCTGCCTGCGCCCGCTGGCGACCGTACGTGTCCTGCTCGGCTCCGAGGGGCCCACGAGAGGCGGAGCAGACTGCTCATCCCGCCCAAAGAACCACAGTACTTTTGTGCTACCGCTGCCACGCACGCTACCTCTACCTGGGCGACTATGGGCGCACGTGGAGCGCTCCCATTCGTTCTACGACACCTTCCTCCCCGACTCGGGTTAGCCGTCCCCACGCTGTCCCTCGGCCGCCACCAGACCGCAGACCACACCACATCCATCCATCTGGTCTTTCCTTTCCTTTCCTTCCTACACAAACGGCTAGATCAATACCCCCCAAAACGGGAGCTGCATCCTCCGTGCCTACCTCTGTCAAGCAACCCCCACAACCAGACGCCCGCGCGCGCGAGCAGAGTCCATGCGGTGCAACATTCATAGATCGATGCTAGTGCGAATCAGGCTGCTCAGGAAGGAACGTGGCCCGCAGTGCCGTGGCGCACGCAGTACGTACGTACGCAGGCCCTCTGGGGAAAAAAGGCGGGGTGGGGCAAGAGCGCGGACATGAATCCGACAAGGGACCGATTAGGCCTGCGGCACACGCGCGTAGAATCGCCTGTACATGTGGTCGACCTTGGTGAGGTAAAAGGAGCCCGGCCAGAGGTTGGAGAGTAGGCCCTGCGGGTCGTACTCGACGGCATTGTGGTTGTCCTCGCGCGTCTTGTAGCGCATCCACGTACTGCTGCACCTGCTGCACCGGCACGACCGTCATCGCGTCCAGACGTGCTTGCACAGTCAATCTTGCTCACGATCGGCGTCACGTCACCGACCACCTTGATGGAAAAGATGGATGCGGCCGAGCCCGAACCAAACGAGTACATCAGGATCCGCTTGCCCTGCACCTCCTTCGTCTGGTTCGACAAGAGTGACAGCAGGCCAGCGTAGAGCGACGCCGTGTACATGTTGCCACACCGACGCACCGTGTCCATCCCGGGCTCCAGCATCGCATTGTGCGCCTTGGAGAAGCCCATAAACGTTTTCTCCACCGTCTTGTCCGCAATGGTCGACTGGCGCTCCTTGGTGGTCACCGACGCGTCCACGCCTTCAAACGCCGCATTCTTGGGTCGGCCAAAAAGTCATTGTAAACAGACGACCAAATCCCTTTTGCACCAGCTTGGCATACGGCGAGTGCATCACGACATAGTCAAAGTCGGTCGTCTTGACCTGCGCCTTGAGCGCCTCGGGCTCTCGCATGGCCATTCGCAAGCGTCGTCCCAGCCGCCTTGGCCGCCGCCTTGGCCGCCTTGACGCGGTACGCGTCCCAGGCACGGTCCAGGCACCCGAGGTACGTCTGCAGCGTCTCGGGCCCATCGACAGTCGGGTACTCGGACGACAGGTTGGGCTTGTAAAAGTCCCACGTGTTGGTCATGTGGGTGCCGTGGATCGGGTCGACAACCAAGGGCGCATCGGGCCCAATCAAAAACGCCACCGCGCCTGCGCCGCCGACCGGACGCGCCGAGCCCTCGGCATAGATGGCAATGTCGCCCATGACCACAATCGCGTCCCGGCCGTCCCAGGAGGAAGACTCGACCCAGTTGATCGCATTGAACAGTGCATTCGTACCGCCATAGCACGCGTTCTTGCTGTCCAGCCCCTCAATGTCCATGTTGCCACTCTCCTTGAACAGGTCCATCAGCACCGTCTTGACACTCTTCGACTTGTCAATGATCGTCTCCGTGCCCACGTCCAGACGGCCAATCGAGGTGGGGTCAATGTTGTACTTGTCCATCAGGTTCTTGACGGCTGCGGCGGGGCGGGGCGGGGCGTGGTGAGCAGATGCACAGCACAGGCAGGGGACGGGGGGACATACTGGTGAGGAGGAACGAGTTGATGTCCTCGCGGGTCGGTGAAGGTCATGAACTTTTGGCCAAAGCCAATGGTGTACTTGCCCTTGGACACGCCGTCAAGTCCTCGACGCATCCTGGGAGATGGCGCGGCGGGGGAAGTAGACTTCGGCAGCCTTGATGCCGACGTTGTGGGGGCGGGTGGACATGGCGGGGAGGGGGAGGGTGCGGGGGGCGAAGA
The DNA here is from genome assembly GCA_003971905.1 of Moniliella sp. 'wahieum'. NCBI lineage: Eukaryota > Fungi > Basidiomycota > Moniliellomycetes > Moniliellales > Moniliellaceae > Moniliella > Moniliella sp. 'wahieum'. Next base: position 18,874 of record RSEE01000051.1, on the reverse strand, counting down.
GGACGACAGGCGAGCACCGCAGCAAGAAGAAGGCGGAAGCGCGAGCAGTTTAAAGCTGGCCGGAGTGTCGGGCGGGGGGGCAACCCTAGCGCTGGGATGCGCGTGCAAAAGCAGGCCATTGGGGGCGCGGGGGGGGGCACACTGGCGCGGTGCCTCCCGTAGCGCTGGGCGCACGAGCAGCGTGACACGTCGCGCTGGGACGCTGACCCTTGCGTGGCTGGCGCCGTGCCGTGCCTGGCGCCTGGGCCGACCCGCCCCACCGCACTGCCCCCGTGCGGACTAGCTAACCCAGCGCCCAGCGCGCCCAACCCAACCCAGCCGATCAAATCGAACGCACCCGCGCGGCCGGGCGTCTTACGTACGCATCCTCTGCCGCACATGTGGCTTGCCAGCGTGGCTGTCCCATCTGATTAGTGCTTGGCTGGGCATCGCTCCCACACGGCCTGTGTGCAGATCCTCCTCTTCTTCCTCGTATCTTCTCCGTCGCCATCGCCATCGCCATCGCGCCATCGCCATCGCCATCTCCCTCCAGGTCCCATCTTCGCAGGCACCAAGGTGGCTTACAGTTCCCTTTTCGCAGGATGGATCTTGCGGAGTGGATTCCATTGCTGACGGAATTCTCCGAGCATCCCAACGCCCTCCCTTCAGTCATCGGAACAACACCGTCAACAAACAGAAGCATAGCCCCCTACCGCCCAATCCAACCCTAAAAGGCAAAAATATGACGAGAGTGGGATTCGAACCCACGCCCCGGAGGACTGCGGTCGAGGTAGGCCACCTTAACACAGCGCGTTAGACCACTTCGCTATCTCGCCTGTTGGCATCCGTCGCCCGCAGATCCGTCGCCCTCACCCTGCGTCTTTGCCTTGTGTGTGCATTCCCGTGAGCAAGTAGAGCGGTAAGATCCGAAAGGAAACAGGCGGACCACGGACAGAGAAGGATGAAAACCATAGGAATCGACCCAGACTCACTTTCGCCCAGAAAAGACGGAGGAAAGAAATAGATTCTCCCCTCCAGCAGCCCATGCACTCAGGGCGAAACAGGCTCACAGCGCGCTCGTCGCGTGGGAGAAACGAAGCGAGTAGGAGAGGGCCCATTGAGGAGAGAAGAGAATGCGAATGGAAACAAGCAGGAGAGGCGCCGTTGAAGTAGAAATCCGAGCTGTTGGTGGTTGGTCGCAAACAAGAAACCAGACACACGACCCACTCAGGACCTGGGCAGAAGGATCTGTAGACATGAGCTAACTGAAGCTGGCATGCCATCCGCGGTGTGCCTCCTTCTCGTTGGAGGTTCCGTACTTACAGCGTTCCGTGAGATATCCTTACTCAGTCTCCAGTCTATCCCGCCCAAACATCGAATCCAACTGGCAGCTACACTCAGGGCCACACCACAAAACGTCGCTGCCACCGCTCCTGCCCCTACATGAGTCTACCTCCACATCATCCCACTGCAGAACACCCCGTACGTAGTCTTGGGAGACGAATCCGACGGATCAGATCCCGTCTGGGAGGGTCCTTTCGCTTGCTCTGTGCACACAGCCCGATCGATGATCGACATGAAGATCATTTCCATCCGACAGCGACCCAAAGTCAAACTGCAAGCTCCAACAGGTTCGGACAAGCTTCAAGGGAAGATGGCGCCCCCCTGCGCTGCGAGGGAGACGGTACGTGGGGCGTGGGTGCGTACGCCACGCTACGCCGCCTGTTCCCGCCCTCGCGCCGAGGCAGGCCGACGCCAGAACAAGAGCTTGGAAGGTGTGCTACCCGTGCCTGCGCCCGGCCCGCACTGCCCGGCACACGTTCGAACTAGTCCGTTTCGCTTCCTCGCTCCCGGCCACACCGGGGGACCGAGCCCAACTCCGTGCCCGAGCCAAACGAGCCCGACGTGGGTGGATGGGCATCAGATCGGTACTGGGCGTGGGATGCAAGCCCAGCCCCAACACAGTCCCAGCCCCAGCCACATCCTCCCCACGCAACGGCGGTGCAAAGAAGACCCCCGTGTGTCCGTGGGGGGGCCGTCAGGGCGAGTAGGAGGCGCGGGAGGCGCAGAGCAGGAGCAGGAGCAGGGGAAGGCCAGATCTGAGAAGGTTGCCACCGCGCTTCGGCCGGCGGTGCGACTGAGCATGTGACGACGGCAGCGGCCCCGGCCCGGGCCATCAAGCTGTGCGACGAGAGGCCAGCCCGGAATCGGAGCGGCGGCATGGATTCCGACGAAAAGCGGTGGGACGGTAAGCCGTAGCCGTCGGCTTCCATATCCAGCAGCACCGTCCCGCGCCGAAGGGTGGGCAGACAGGTACCCCGTCCCCTCCCCGCGCCCGTCGGGTCCGCCCCAAGCTCGTCCGACCCGGTGCACTCCCGCCTGGCCTAGGCCACTGCTCGTGCCCGGGCCAAAGCTGGGACGGGACGCTTGCCACTGATCAAAGCCGACCAGGAATGGCGACCGAGCTCGTCGTCGTCAAACGGGCGCTGGAACGCGCGTCGCACCGCCTCGTAGTCCGTCACCACCCCGCCACTCGGTCCAGCGGCACAGGTGGCCCATCGGCCACTGATCGTACGCCCGCCCATGCGCCCGCGCGTGTCGGGCAACTTGGATGTCATCTGGCCCAGCCGGGGGAAAAGCAGCGAACGTCGCTTGCCTGCCTCGGCGGCGGCTCGTCCCGTGCGTCAAGCGGGGACAAGGAGGTGCCGCCTAGCGCACTGGGCTCCCGACCAAACATACTCTTGCCCCACCAGGTGCGCTTGGGACCTTTGCCGCCCCGGTCGGGGTCGACCTCGTGCGCAGCGTACGAAGCGTGCGCAAGCGGCGGCGAAAAGTCCAGCTCGGGATGCTGCAGTTCGGGATGGCCATCGAGCGAAGGGTTGGATTGGACAAAGTGGTGAACTGTACAGCCCACCGCTGGCGTGGCTCATGTCCGTCTGGCCAAGGAACGCGGCCGAGGCGCGGGCGGTCCAGGTCGAGCACAGGCCGGTGCACATCCGGTCGCCGCCAACCCACTCCTCCATCGAGTTGGTCACCGACGGAGGCTGGACGCCAAACTGCGCCAGTGCATCTTTGACCCGCGAGGGAGAGACCAGATTGGCATGCGTATCTCGTCCAAGTTGCCGAGCAAGTTGCTGGGCAAAAGGCCCTTGGCAAAGGGGATACCGACGACAAGGACAGCAGCCCTGGGTCGTCCGGTACAGTGGACCCGAAGGCGTCGTCGGCGCCTGCCTAGGAAACAGGCTCGCGGGACCAACATGCTCGCCATACCATGCGGGTCGGCATCAAGCGGCAGACCCAGTTCCATGTCTAAATCGTCTTCCATGTCCACTCGAGGTGGGAAAATGGGTTGAAGCGGATGCGGAGCCACGATCCGCGGACGGTCGCCCACCCTGACCGCGTTCGCGTGGGAAGGTAAGATCGAGGTAGGGATAGCGGCGACCCAAAGTAGGTCGAGGACGCAGGGCGGGGAAGACCTCAACGTCGTACCCTGGGGCGCGAGCAGGCCCGTGTCGTACTCGGGTGCGTCCACCACCTCTTCAGGCCTGCTGGGCTCGGGAACGCCATAGGAGGGATCTACAGCGGGAGGGGAAGGGTCAGCCGGTTCGTCAGGCACTTGGCTCGCCAATTCAGCAGCCAGGCGGTCTTGCTCGGCCATGGCAAGGTGGGCTTGGGCTGCTCCAACAGCTGCTTGGCTTCAGCAGTTCCTTCTCCACCGACGTTTCGTCTTGCTCCAAAGCGCCTAATTTGGATTGGAGGCGTGCAATGTGGCTTGGTGGGCTGCGTTGGATTCTTCGAGTGTGGCGAGTCCTACTTTTTCGCTCATCGAGACATGCTTGCAAGCGATGCGAGGCCGCGTCGGCTTGGCGGGTGAGCTGGTCCAACGCAAGTTGCTGGTTCGCAATGCGTTCCAGTCGATGCGCGCGGACCGACTGGGCGGCAAGCAAGGTCCGTTCCGCTTCCTTCTTCTCTAGATCCGCCGCACGCTTCGCCTCGTCCAAACTTTCATCTCCCTGGCCCTTCAAATCGCCCCTCATTGCATCCTCATCCTTCTTTTGCCGGCGCAATTCATCCAGCTCCGCCTGCAACGGCTCGCGCATCTCGGCCTCGGAGGAACGCAGATGCGCCAGCTGGGCTGCAGCTTCGTCGACAGCGGTGCGTGCCTCCTCCACCGCTCGCGCTAGGCCAGCGAGATCGTGTCGTCGACCGGGCTTGGTCGAACTGCCATTGGGACCGGTGGGCGGGACTGCGATTCCGAGCGGACCGCAGGGACTCGTTCCCTTGGCCGATGTGCTGCCCCGCCCAGCACGGACGCACCAGGAGCATCGACTGGTGCGGGGACGACGTATCGTTCTCATCTGGAACAGCAGCGGGAATAGTCAGTCGTTGATTCACATATAATTCAAAACGGGTGGGAGCGCAACGTACCTTGTCCCAGCGAGTCGTTCTCCATCGCCATGACCCCCACGGATCTTCGGAAGCAAGGGGCTGGTGCCAAGCACGGCCAAAGGCAGCGGCACGCTTGACGTCGTGGAGGAAGTGCGAGCCCAGGCGGGGTGCCGATGTACCAGGTGCCAAGCAGGCCAAAGAACCAATACGATCGGTGGTCAATCGCCGACAGCAAGCCCGTCACGGGCGGGGGGAGCTCACCGCGGGTGCGAGCCAAGTTGGGCCCGTTGGGCGTTGGCGACGGGCCAGAGGCAATGGAGCGGCGGGTGACAATAACGACGGAAAAAAGGCGGTAATCGTAACGAGTGTAGGGCGGTGTCTTGACCGAGATGGCGAGATGGTTGGCAAACGAAAGCATATGCGGCGGGGAGCGGGGGAGTTGGATGCATCGAGCCGAGATGGTCCCCGGGTGAGTCGAGGGTGAGGGCACGGAGGTTATTCTGGCGGCGCGCAGATGCTCGCGGAAAGTAAGGTCGGTCAAAAAGGACTGGAACGACACATCTCCTGGGTTGCTCAGGTAGGCGACGAGAGCGAGAAGGGCAATCAAGGCGAGGCAGACGCACGCGGTGGTGGTCGAGAGGGAGGAGATTTTCACCAAGGCAGAGGGTACCGAAGCTGCCGACGTGGATGTGGCCGCGACAGTGACCGTGGCTGCGGCGCTACTCGCAGAGGCCGTGGTGGCCAGCAACGTCGGAGGAGGGGGAAGCAGGCCCTGGGTGTCCGCCGCCAGCGCAGGGAGGCTGGGGAGCGTCGGCAGCGTCTCTGTGGGGGGGGTGGGTGTCGGCGGAGTGGAAGAGGCGGCCGAGGCTGAGGAGCAGCGGGCGGAAGGGGAGGGTGGCGGTCCAATTGATGGGGCGCGGGCCCCAGCCGGCGGGTCGCGGGGCGGGAGGGTGGCCGCGACGGCGGCGGCGGCGGAGGAGGAGGCGGCGGGGTCGGGGCGTGCCAGGACGTAGAGGGAGGCGACGAGGCCGAGGGCGATGGAGAGATGCTGACGAGGGTGTGGAGGGCGGCGGAAGGCGGAGGGGGTGGTGGGGGGGCGGGGGAGGGCGCGGGGCGGGGCGAGCAAGGTGGAGAAGACGGCGGCGAAGGCAGCCAACGCGCCGGCCACCGCCGCCCCGCGCACGATCACAAGAAGCAGTCCCAGCACCGCGGCAAGCGGGGTGGTGGGGGGGGGTGGGGGTAGTTGGTGGCGGTGGTGCACGTGGCGGTGGTGCACGTGGCGGTGGCGATGGCGGTGGTGGGGGCGGAGGAAGCGGTGGTGGTGAGCGCTGAGACTCAGCCACCACGGCCTGCATGCAGGCACACGGGCGGAACTGCGCATTCCGCGGGGGACGGGCGTACGTAAGCGGGGGTTGGGCGGCCCTGTCGGGCGTCGGCGGCCGGGGAGCTTCTTGGCTCTGCTCCACCACAGCCCCCGCCGCTGCTGAGCACGAGTGCTGCGCTGTGCTGCCTGCTGCGTTTTGCCCGTTTCATTTCTGCGCACCAACCCTACTCTGCCTGCCCGCGCCATGAGCGAGCCCGCCGCCCCCACCACCGCCCCCCGCCACCGCCACCGCCAACACCGCCACCGCCACCCCCACCGCCGTCCCCACCACCACCGCCTCCCCAACCCACCCCCCACCCCCACCCCCCCCCTCTCCAGTCGCGCCCGCCTCGCCCCCCGACCGCTCTCGCCTCTCCCTCCCCCCACCCCACCCCCCCACCTCCACCACCTCCCACCCCCCCCCAAGGAGGTCCCCCAATGGGACCCCAGCCTCACCATCGGCGGCCTGCCCCCGGCCCCATCACCCTCACCACCGCCCAGGTCAAGTTCCTCCAGAACGTCATCAAGGCCCTCAAGGCCGCATCGAGGCCCGCCCCTTCCTCGCCCCCGTTGACCCCGTCGCCCAGGGCGTGCCCCACTACCCCACCATCGTCACCCACCCCATGGACCTCGGCACCGTTGACATCAAGCTCGCTCCTCACCGCCGCCACCCTCAAGGGCGGCAACAAGCCCACCGAGAAGGTCAAGCTCGCGCCCATTGGGGCCTCGATGTGCGCTCCGACGTCTACCTCACGCCGCAGCAGGTCCAAGACGACGTGCGCCTCGTCTTTAACAACACGCGCATCTTCAATGGCCCTGCCCACCTCATCTCGCTCAACGCCGACGTGCTCGAGTCGGTTTTTGACAAGCACATCCGATCCCTCCCTCTGCCACCACCGCACCCCCCTCCCCCCCTCCGACGCGCCCGTTCCTGTCCTCCTTTAGCCACAGCCGGCCCAAACGCGAGATCCACCCGCCACCATCAAAAGACATCCTCTACGAGGAGCTCCCCAGCGGCCAGACCCGGCGCAAGTCCAAGCTCTTCAATGCTGCCCAGTCCGAGGCCGAGGCGGCCCACTGGGACAAAGTCGCGCGGCCGAGCTCAGTTTTGCGCCAAGGTGGTGGAGGAATTGTTCAAGCCTTCCCACTCGGACGTGGCGTTGTTTTAATGACTTGCCGCGATCGGTCGCTGACTATGCACCGGCGTATTATGCCATGATCCACCACCACCCCATTTCCCTTTCTGACCTGCCTGCGACTGCGTCAAGGCCAGTACGGCCGACGCGGCCGAGTTTGACGCGGATGTGCAACTCTTGTTTCGCAACTGCTTTACCTTCAACCCGCCTGGTCGGATGTGTACGTGATGGGCGAGCGGCTGAAGGCCGTGTACGAACGTGTCTGGGCCAAGCGGCCCGACCCCAAACCGTTTGTTGAGGAGCCGATCGAACCCACGCCTGTGCCCGAATCCAATTTGTTGGCCCAAGCACTGCGCGACCAGGCTCACCTTCTTGTACTCCAAGCCGAGGATATGGAGGCGGAGAACGCCGACACAGCGTGCGATCGCCCATGCTCGATCCACCTTGTCTCTCTTGGGCGCGCTCCGGACGGCGTACTGGCATCTTCTCCCAGTGGATACGGTGGCGGAGGCAGTATGACGGCGGCGCGAAACGACGCAAGTCGGTCGACCAGCGAGAATGGCATAAACGCCCTCCCGCCAAACGCCCCAAGAAAAGTTCCGGGGCCTCCAGCAGGCGTCGGCGGCCCGCGCCAGTACACCGGGCGACGTTGGGGTCGTGCCAGTGGCTAGCTCGGCACCGGCAGCGGCAAAGCGCCCTGCCGCCAAAAAACCTGCCCCCAAGCGCGCACGCAAGTCCAAGACGGCCGCCTCGGACGAGAGGACGAGGAGGACATACGGTTGGTCACGTACGAGCAAAAGGAGGAGTTGGCCAACAAGATCACTACCTTGCCCGAAGACCGACTGGAGGGGCACTGAAGATCATTGCGGAGGACAAACCAGACTCTGGCGGTGGAGGAGAAGAGATTGAGTTGGACATTGATGATTTGAGTCCGCGCACGCTGTACAAGTTGTACCGCTACGTTTGCGTCCCAAGGATAAAAGACGACGCACAGCAAGCCAGTGAAGAATGCCAATGATGGGCGCAAGCGCGGCACGGGCGGCTTGAAGGGCAAGACGCTCAACGAGTCGGAGGAAACGGCGAGGATCGAACGGTTGCAGGCCCAGCTGCAGCAGTTTGAAGGATCGGCATTGGGCTTTGATGCGCCCCTGCCAGCCACGCATGATGATCTGGTCAACTCGGACAGCTCCGACTCGGAAGCGACATGTCGGGCGAAGACTTTTGAAGAGTCGGAAGCGGGGGTTGCCCTCTGCTCTGCTCTTCTGTGTTGCTGAAGGGGTCTTGCCTGCAATGCCTCCCTGGCCATTCATCATCGATCCCGCCTCCTGTCTGCTTGCTTGTGACGTGCGTAGTAGGTATAGACCAATTACTTCTTCCAGCGACGGTGTCGACTGTGACCACTGACCGGCGATCGCTCTGCGGAATGCTCTCTCATATAGGTGCAGTCATGGGCAGTTGCCGAGAGGGGCAGGAGCCAACCAGGACAAGGCAGTGTGCCACCATGTCACAGACCACGTGCCAAAGGAGAAAGGGGGGGTGGTGCTATTATAGCCTCCCAGATTCACTTGTCCATATAATATTCCAGTGCCTTTTGCAACCTCAAGGCCGCTGTGCTGACTCTGCACTGGGCCCACACCTGCCCAGACTCTCTCGCTGGAAGGCTGGATCAGACTATCTCTGGCCAGCGCACTGTTGTAGCCTAAAACAGACTGCAGATGATGTACCAGCAAATAAATGAAAAGGCAGTCGATTATATTGATGGGCGTCTTGATATGTCATTGCGTATCTCGTTTGCTCGTTTGCTGGCCGGAGAGACGGCTGTCCCTCCAGACGGAGTAACATACATGGCCACGTGCACGGTCGTTAAGTCGGAATCTTCAGAGGGCGTCCGGAAGGGTATGGCGCTGTCCTCGTTGGTGCGCCGAGCACTTCAAACGAGCGCCGGCGAGGCTGTGGGAGAGGTGCGCTGGGTACTAGGCAACGTGGCCGGAACCAGCGAGGGGGGGACAGGACGCGGACCGAGGCAAGCCTCAATCTGCTGCCTCAAGAGTAGGATGATGCTCCAGCTGTTGGGCCAAGCGGTGGACTTGGGCCCGGTGCTGGTCCACACCCATCGCGCGTGGCTCAACGCCTTGGCCAGGGCTTTTTCTACCGCCTCGTCCACGAGGGCTTGGGTGGCGCGGGAATCGACCGGGGTTTGGTCCGTGGCAGAGGAGGGGCCAAGGGACCTAGGCTGCTCATCCCAAATCGGACCACCATCGCTCGTGCCAACTGTGTCGCTTCCGCCAGTTCGTCCTGGCTCGCCGAGGTGAGTGCGGCAAGAAAAGCATCTCCCCAGCCCGGCCGGCTAAAAGGCAGGCGAGGCGCTGCTCCAGCTCGGCTTGCGAGGCCAACTCGGACGTAGGCGGAGCCACGATCCATCCTGGGGCCGAGCTGGCGCCGATGCCCACTCCCGCACGCGCCACGCCCGGCGACAGAGGCAGGTACCATCGCGCAGCAATGCGAGCGGCAGTATGCACGCGGGCCGTCTGCTGCTCTTCCTTCAACAGAGCCGGCCGAGGACCAAGAGGCCCCTTTTGTACCCGTGCCACCGCAAGGTCCAAATGCGCTTGGCTCACCCACTCGGCGCCCTGTCGTGCGGCAAGCAGCGCCGCATCGTTGCACACTGACGCGATCGCTGCCCCTGACCAATCTGGCGTGGCGGCAGCAAGCAGCGCGGCCAGCTTGGTACGGTCCAGGGCTGGGTCCAACTGCAACGGAGCGAGGTGGACCGAGAAGATGGCTCGTCGGCCCTCTTCGTCTGGCGCGGGCATCGCAATGTGACGGTCAAAGCGACCGGCCCGCTTCACCCGCCTCGTCCAGCACATCCGGCCGGTTGGTCGCAGCCAAGACCAAGACATTTTCCTGGGTGGAGAACCCATCGAGTTGAACCAGCAACTCGTTCAGCGTCGCTTCCCCGCTCGTCGCACCCACCGCCCATACCGTCGGCCCCGGCGCCGCGTGCGCGGGCCAACGCATCAATCTCATCCACAAGATCAAGCTGGGCGCATTGGAACGCGCCTGCTCAAAGTTCCCGCACCCGCGCCGCCCCAACCCCCACATACGTTGTCACTAAACTCGGACCCCGAACAGGCATAGAGCGGAACGCGCGCTTCACCCGCAATCGCGCGCGCTAAAAACGTTTTGCCCATCCCGGGCGGACCGGTCAGCAGAGCTCCCCGCGGAAGCCGTGCGCCCAGTTGGCGCGCCCGATGCGCATGGGGCGCCGACAGAAACGAAACCAGCTCTTCCACCTCGGCCTTGGCGGGACCCAAGCCCGCGACAGAGGCCAGGGTGATGCTGGACCGTGGGGCGGATGGAGCGGCAGCTCGAGCACCGGAACCGAGAAGCGACTTGGTTTGGCCCCAGAGGGATTGACCTGCATTACGCCACGAAAGTCCCCCCGGGGATGTGAGGCTGTGTCGCGCACCATCGAGGAAGAGAAGGAATGCACAGAAGCCCAGGGTGGGTGCCAAGGCCCAGGCCATGTCCCATCCGTACGAATCGGAAAACCGGACGGGAGGAAATACGTCCCTCTGCTCCGATGGGAGGGCAGCAAGCGCCGTGTCCAGATGCGCCTCCACCCATTCGGCCGACGGAACATTGACGAGGAAATGCTTGGTGTGAGCGGCCGGGCCGAGAGGGAGATGCCCTTGGACAGCAGGTCGGCATAGGGGTTGAGGTGGATGTGGGCGCGGGTGCCACCGACGACCTCGATGCGGTGCACCAGGCCCGACGGAAGCAACACCCGGCTCACCTCGTCCCAGGATAGTTCCATGGCTGCCTCTTCGGGCGGGGAGGATGTGGAGGCGAGGTAGGCGGCGGCGGCCAGGATGATGCCGGCCTGTGTATGGGTGAGGCGGAAGGAGGATGGATGGTTGTGGTGCTGATGGTGGGGTGTTGGTGGTGGTGGGAGGCGGTGCTGCGTTGGAGGGAGCTGGTGGTGAGCAGGCGCGAGGGGGTGCGGAGGGGTATTTGCGCCAGCGGCGGCCGACGCGACGGCAGCTGCGCAGAGTCCGAGGCAACGACGCAGCAGCACTGGGGGGCGCATGGTGGGATGGGGGGGAGAAGAGGCGACGGAAGGAGGGAAGAAAAGCAGGTGGACAAGACGCCGTCTGTGGTAGCGCCCACAGCCACTGCCTCTGAGAGCACGCATAACCTCCCCAGGGACTGACAGCACAGCGGGGCGGCAGACTGAGAGCAGGTGTATTATAATTTGCCAAGTGGGGTCATAATGCATTGGACGCACCAGACGGCCAGTCGGACAGAGCCGGGAGCATCGCCCGGGGCGCCACACTGGGGCACCGACGGTCGTGCCTGCGATGGCCTCCTCCTCTCGCCTTGAGGCGAACACCAGTCAAGCACATCGCTCCACTTCTGGCCCAGACGCACCCGTCACCCACCCATCACCCGGCTCTCTCCTGCCCGCCCCTGGGCGCCCAAAAATGGGCTGAGATGCTCAGCCAGCCAGCCGCGCGGGTAAATAGCAATCCCAATCCCCACTCAACATTTCAATCCCCGTGGGGCTGCGCGCCACCCCCAACACAACGCGCCCAGCTGCTGCTGACCACAACCGTTCCAGGTCCACCCTTGGGCCCCCTCGGAGAGGTGGCCGAGTACTTAGCCCCACCGACTCCGACCAGAAAGTGAGGCACGATCTGGGAACCTTGCCGTTCTTCCCTGTGGTGGGATGGGTGAACAACAATTCCGCCCATTACATCCCACAGAACGGTTTTGCCAACAGTTATGCCTACAGAGGCGGCGCGGGTATACGCAAGCACATGCTCATGATCGTAACTGCGTTGGCAGGCAAGAGGCACATCTACTGTGTGTACCGATCCCCTCGGATACGGTGGTGGGACTGAGGGACCGTTGACCATCTTCTCCGTGGACGGCGAGCTAGGGCAGAAGGGAGCGGATGGATGGACGCTTTTGGGTACATCTTTGTCGGGATCAGACCCACCTGTGGTCACACTTCTAGCCACCAGGTTGACTGGCCCCTGATTTGTTCTAGACCCTGACTTCCCTCTTTGACTATGCTTCCCTCTCCTTCTTCGTATGACTTAGCTTGCATGTTCTCTTCTTCTCCGAGACACTATACCTCGCCCTCTTTCCACTCGATGAATATGATTCTCATCCTTTCCCCCATTCTCCATCTCTCTTGTTAAGTTTGATCATCCCACTCAGCCTTCCTGGCTTTAGCCCAACTACCCCCCCATCTTGTTCGACATTTCCCTCCGCCCTACCTCACTCCCCTCCCACCCCATGTCCAACCGCCGCGCCTTTGAACGCAACGCGGCCGGCCCCGAAATGGACGACATCTCCGACGGCAACGACTCTTCGTTGACTCCACGGCCCTCCCACCACGGTACCTCAAGGATCACCCCCTCCCGTGATCCCGTGATCACTTCCCCCGCCGCCGGTCCCGACATGCAATCCAATGCCGCCGACACTATACAGGCCCTACTTCCCCGGCTGCACACCTTGGTGGCCGAAGCCTGAACGCCCGCTCCCACGCCCGAACAGGCGAACCCGAGCCCGAACCCGAACCCGAGCCTGAACCTGCTTCTCCATCTCTCTTCTCGGACGTTCGATCTGCCATACGCACTGTCTGCCGCGACCACAGAACTCAGCAATTGTCACACGCGGCCGACAAGTGGGCTGTCCGCGCCTGGTTCCATCCTACTGAATATGCCGTCGCTACCATCACTCCCACCGCCCATGTCACATCTTTCTCCATGGCCCTGCTGCCGCGAAAAGTATGACGCTCAACTCGACCTCGCTCTTTGGGCCGTTGTGGATACTGACATCCCCTCCGACTGTCCTGCCCCAGCGCTCTGGGAAACCCCCAACATCGCCTTTGCGGGCCGACTGCCGTGGCCTGCCTTGGGACGAAACGGTGGCAGTAGCATACGCCACTGAGCTGCCCACCCAGCCCCAAGCTTCCCTGTATCCCTGACACCTGCACAGGCCTCTGTTAATCATACGTCCCGGACATGCTTCCACTTACCGTGCGATGTGGTGCCGCGCTCTAAAAGCGTTGGATCGCTTGACCCAACCGGACCAGATTTGCACGGTGTTGCGGCGGGTTGTGGCACCAAGGTTGCTGGCGTGGTACTCGCAATCACTCAGCCAACTGTCTGCCGGTCGTCATGGCCAAGTTCCAAGTCCTGCTTCCAGTCGAGAGTCCAAAATGGCACAGTAGAATACGTGGCGCTGTGCGGGTTCAACCATATGTTCTTAGTTGTCACTGTTGGCTACGGGCACACACAATTTCCTCCTCGGAACCCCCTTATTGCAGTGCTCGATCATGGCGCGAATGTGTTCTTCGGCCATAATCTTACTCTTAATCTTGAGTGATGTAAAATGGAGGGATGAGAAGGAGGATGCGGATACGTTTTCCTTCCCGAGTACAGCGGCTCACGCCCAGACCAAGGGGCGCCGCTGGCTGTGATGAAGACAATAAGATCATGGCAACAGCGTGCTCCGCCTCTTCTCCTCGTGCCAGGCCTCAGAGCCACGGTGATCTAACCCTAAGGATGGCTGTCAGGCCCTGATGTGAGCAGCCTGGCAACGGGACGGGTGGCGTATGGAGGCGCAGGCTCGACTGGCATCTTCTCTACTAGCGGGCTGGTGTCGTTGCACAGGAAGCTATCGCTTGGCTTGATATGAGACTCGGATGGGATTGGTGGAGTACATTACTTGTCAGAACAGGCGGGCGGTAGGGTTGCACGAGAGTTTCACGTTTCACGTGTCCACCGTCGCGCACCAGGCGTCAGGCGTGCGATGTCACATGTCACATGCACGTCACACACCCTGCTTCCAACCATCGACCGTCACGCACCACGCCTGCTGCATCATCCTTCGGGATGCACACGTGGAGTCGCCGAGGCCCGACAGGCGCTGTGCTGGGCCGAACCGGCGCGTGGCGGCAGTGTGGGCCAGCCTGCTGACTAGACTCGCTCCCCGGCGGTCGCGCAAGCACTGCGGCCCGCGGCGAGCACCCCGTCGGTCCTCAGCCGGCGGGCCCGAGCGGAGTGGATTTGCCACCACCATCTCCTCCCCCTCCACGCCCTCCTCCTCCCTCCCTCCCTCCCCGTCCTCCCCTCCCTCCTCCGCCTCCGCCTCGCCGCCCCCCCTGCTCCGTCCCGCTCGCTCCGTTCGTTTCCTGCGCTGGACGCCCTCTGCCTGCCCTCCGCCCGGCCAGTCCTTTCCTCTGTCCTCGATACCACCCCCCTCCCCGTGCCCCTCACCTCCTTCGCTTCCGTCGATTGCTGTTCCCATGACTCTCGCCACCGCCACCGTCCCGTCCTCATCCACCGGCTCCGTCGCCTTTGCCAGCTCGCCTCTCCTCACACGCATCCTCGAGCTGCGCGACTTTCATGCCGACCTCAAGACCCGCGACATTCAGGCCATCTTTCGTCCCTGGGAGGACGACCGCGGCGGGTTCAAGATCAAATGGGTCGATGACAACTGCGTCTATGTCGTCTTTGCCGACCCTGCTACGGGTACGTATGTCTGTCGTGTCTATCTAGAGCTCCCTGCTGACCCTGCTCTCACAGCCAAGCGCGCCTATCTGACCCGTCTTCTCCACCCCCGCACCCGGTCTGAAGAACGCACCGGGAAAGAAGGCCCAGGTGCGCCCGTACGACGGAGCCAATGCCGGCTCCATCCTCGCCTCGGTGCAGAACCGGCCGCGGAGCCGGATCGCGGGCTCGCACGCCCGCGGCGCCAGCTCAGTGAGCTCCTTGGCCTCGATCCCCGAGCCCAACGTGCCTGCCGCCCCATGCGGCGGCGTGCATGGGCACTCGACCTCCATTTCGTCAGTCACCTCGTCCGGAGGCTACGAGCGCGGCCACAGCCCACAGTATCTCTCGGAAGCCTGGGTGGCCTGGCAGGGCTGCCTGCCAAACCCCGCCCACTCGTCCATGGCGGCGGTCCGGCGATCCCCAACCGGTTCGGCCACCGCACCGAGCTCAGCGGATCGTCCACGGCGAGTGGAAGTGGGTCGGTGTCGCGCTGGGCCCAGACGTCGGCGGGGATGCAGGATCCGGATGAGACAGTGACCGGCTTGCCGGCGCTGTCGGCGTCGTGATGGCTGCTGTTTCCTATCTGGCCCTGTACTATCTTCTGTATATGCTCATCCAGTCTCGTTTACCTCCGAGGTCGAGCCTGGCCGGGCATGGCATGGCGTCGCGTGGGCCTTGACGTAGGCAATCGGACAGTCCCAAGGTAGTGGCGAGAAGCCCAAGACTGTGGTTGGTATGGCTTTATTAGTACAGCTTTGTGGGAGCTAAACGGACTGGCCTGCCACGAATGGATTTTTTCCAATGGGTTTTTTCCACAGCTTCTCCACGACGTTATTGGCATTGTCTCTCCACTGTTCCTTTCCTCAGGTAGGCCTCACCTCCCCCTTGGGTTTCCTGGCTTGCCTCTTTCTTGCTCTTGGGTCTGGCCGGCTTGAAGCCAGAAGTTCAATGCTAACAGAAGTTCAATGCTACAGAAGTTCAAGCACAGCGTTCTGCAGCCCATGTGCTCATCGCGCTCATCCGATCTCTCCCTCGTGACGCTCTACTGCATCTGCTGAACAATAAATGCTCTGCCTTCTCGTCTCTAGCAGGCCCCACCGGCCGCATGGACACCGGCGCTGGCCATGTGGCTGGGAGCGATGCGTGCCGAACGGAGGATGGGACAGATGGGATGGATTGAGCCGCCGCTGGTGGTGCGTTTGGCGGCGGCCAGCGAGGCAGATGCTCTTTCGCCAGATGTGCCCACTGCACCACCGTTTGTGCCTGCCCTGCCGAAACGACAGGCGCTTGCGGCGCAAACTTTCAGCCGGCCGCATTCGCTCCCACGGCACGCGGCACAGCAATGCTGTGATGTGGCCGCGCACTGGCCCTGTGCCCAGGTTGGCCTCGGTCCACCACGGCAGATTGAACGTTGAACATTGAACTTGAATCTGCAATGTTCACTGGGGCCCGCACGCGGCCTAGTGCCTCGGCGGCCGTGCCGTCTGCGCCCACCCGTACCCCCTGGCCCACCCCACCTACCCCGCCTATAACACCTCCTCCCCATGGCGCCCCCCCGCCCCCCCCCCCCCCGCGGCGGCGCCCTCCGCACCCGCCCGCCACGCATCCACCCCGCCGCCATCATCAGCGTCGCCGCCGCCACCCTCTCCCTCGCCCTCGCCCTCGCCCTCCTCCACACCCCCATCCATGCCGAGCGCAGCCGCCTGCGCGTACGCCGCCCACGCAGGCAGATGGCCTGGGGCTTTGTCTTCCACCCGCCCCCTCCCGCCCTGCTCGCCTTCGTTGCCACCCTCTGCCGCATCGCCTCCATCCTCATCCTCCTCCCGCTTGTCGGCCTCATCCTCGTCGACGTGGCCAGCTATGCCGTTTTCCGCACCCTGGGTACGTCTCGCCTCGCCTCGCCTCTCCTGCCTCTCCTGCCCCTCCCCTCGTTCTCCTTCCTGACTCCTTCTCCCCCGCCCAGGCCTGCGCAAAGTCCGCGTTCACGTTCGTCCCCCGTTCTTGTCCCAAGATGGCCCCCACGCTGGCCAAGGAGGGCGACTTTGTCGCCTGGCCTGGCCCCCACGCGCATGTGTACCAGCACCCGTCCTCTGCATCGCCGCTTCGCATCCAGCCTGGCGAAAAGGCTCCGCTGCTGACCCCAGGCACGTACGATGCATCGACGCTTCTGGCCAACCACCGGGCCCGCAAGGCCAGTGCAACCAGTGCCACCGACTCCCTCCCTGCGCTGCGGCCACTCGCCCCTCCACCCTCCCAACGAAAGCGAGCCGGAGCCGAGCAGGATGATATGATGCATGTCGAAGAGCTGGCCGAGGTGGATCCAAGCCCATTGGATGAGCAAGAGCCAGGCTCGATGGATGTGGGCGTTCATGGCCCGCTGGGTTTTGATGAGTTTGACATGGACGAATCGGATGTCTCGGTGCCCTCAACGCCGAGGCTGGGAGCGCAGATGAGCCTCACCCCCATCCACCCGTTGGAGCCGAGCCCACTGCGACACCGTACCGCGCCACATCGACCGCACACTGATTAGCACCATCTCCTTCTCCCCACCATTCTTCGCTTTCCTTTGCTTTCCTTTGACGATTACCCTGACCCCCCCCCCCCCCGAGCTCCTCCCATTCTGCCGCCCCCTTTAACCTTCTCCCCTTTCTGCTGCACTACCTTATGTACTTTATCGTCCTTACTTTCCTCGCCTGCCCCCTCCCTCCCTGTCCTCCTCCCTGTCCTCCTCCTTGTCTTTGTCCCTGGCCCTTCCATGCTTGTCTTTGTCGCTGCGATGTGCGTGCGATCGGATGTGATGGTGGGCATGGCGCGTTCATACAACACACAAACGTCCACTACGCTCAGTGCAGTCCTGTCCCGTCCTGTCTGACTCAGATGCTGTGGGTGGAAGGAAGAGAATGCAATGCATGCAAGTGCAATGCAATCAGGTGCGAATAGGACGGCAAGCGAAAGCTACCCGCGGACCCAGCCATATTTGTCTCTTAGTAGTCATCTAGTCCTCACTGCCTGGCCGAGGGCCACAAAGCTAAATGCAACCCACAGCGCCAAAGCGCTAGCTGGCCACTCGCTATAACTAACTGCTCCTACGTGCGCCCAGCCCCCTCTCACGTCGACCACCCCCACCCCCTCCCCATCCCCATCCCCACCACCACCGCGCCATGGCCACCCACCCCGCGGGGACCACACCCGACACACCCCGCCCCCACGGCGGACACAAGCGCGGGCCCGCCATCTGGGTCGCTGGCCTCGCCAGCCCGCCTACCGAGAGCGCCCTCGCCGCTGCGCTCGCCCCCTGGGCCCCCGTCCGCGCCATCCGCATCTTGTCTCTGCCAAAGTCGGCCAGCCACGACAACCCGGCCGGGCGCCAGGCCGACGTAGAAGTAGATGTGCGTACCTTCTTTCCCTGCCAGTTCCAAGAGAAAACGTGGGGCTGCATTGAACGCTTACCCCCCCCCCCCCCTAACCCGTGCGCACAGACCATAGCCCAGGCCCAGGCACTGCTCCAACATTCACACAAAATCGTCCTCAATCGCAGCAAGCCTCACCTATCTCTCAACCCCTTGATCGCACCATGCGCTTCGAATTCACTCAAAATGTGAATCAACTTGATGCCATCCTCTGGCTCGGTAGACGTCAAAAGGCCCTCGCTTGGACAACCCCTGGGCCGGAGGAGGAGGAGCCTTGGGAGCAGAGTGTACGCATCCTTCTCTGCAATCCGCAAACCGAAGAGGTGACTGACCTTTGCCTCAGCTGGTCCGAGCCATTCTCTCCTTGTTTACCACCTCCTTTGCCTTTCGCTCGGCGGGGGAACAACCTCCAGTTCATGGTTTGAATACTCTGGCTGCAGCCATCGACGTTACGTTCGACTCACTTGAGGACGTAATAGTAGCGTACAGTGTGCGTTTCTGCTCTTGGCCAGACCTTTCGGGCGAGGCGGAGAAGCTAACCACATTATTTTCTTTTCTGTGATCTATGGGGTCAAAAGAGTCTTAATGATCTAGACACCTCATTAGGCATTCGTCTCGTTTGGCCCAAGCGAAATGCGTTTGCGCCAACTGCGCTGGAGGGACTAAGCCTCCCTTATGCACTGGGAACCGTCGCTTCAGAAGGGGGAGAAGCAGCAACCACAGCTAACATGACGGACGCTCAGAACTCCAACCAATCCGTCAAGCCGGACGAGGGAGTAAGTACTACCACCACCAGAAATACCACCACACTTTCTGTCTTTCCGCACGACCCTCTCAACGTCATCTCTCAAGCCGGATGGTTCCAGTCTCGCCCTTTACAACACAACACTATCCTTCCGCCTTCTCAGTCCCTTGACATAGCGGTGCACTTGCCGGGACCCCGCCCTACATCCGCTATTATTTCCTCACCTGCGGATCATTCATTGGGCTTGGGTGGCACTGTTTCTTTTGCGGAGGATTTGAGAGAAA